>OX030981.1:13017500-13410000 GCA_943735965.1 Eupithecia abbreviata | reverse complement strand
AACCTAACCTAACCTAACCTAACCTAACCTAACCTAACCTAACCTAACCTAACCTAACCTAACCTAACCTAACCTAACCTAACCTAACCTAACCTAACCTAACCTAACCTAACCTAACCTAACCTAACCTAACCTAACCTAACCTAACCTAACCTAACCTAACCTAACCTAACCTAACCTAACCTAACCTAACCTAACCTAACCTAACCTAACCTAACCTAACCTAACCTAACCTAACCTAACCTAACCTAACCTAACCTAACCTAACCTAACCTAACCTAACCTAACCTAACCTAACCTAACCTAACCTAACCTAACCTAACCTAACCTAACCTAACCTAACCTAACCTAACCTAACCTAACCTAACCTAACCTAACCTAACCTAACCTAACCTAACCTAACCTAACCTAACCTAACCTAACCTAACCTAACCTAACCTAACCTAACCTAACCTAACCTAACCTAACCTAACCTAACCTAACCTAACCTAACCTAACCTAACCTAACCTAACCTAACCTAACCTAACCTAACCTAACCTAACCTAACCTAACCTAACCTAACCTAACCTAACCTAACCTAACCTAACCTAACCTAACCTAACCTAACCTAACCTAACCTAACCTAACCTAACCTAACCTAACCTAACCTAACCTAACCTAACCTAACCTAACCTAACCTAACCTAACCTAACCTAACCTAACCTAACCTAACCTAACCTAACCTAACCTAACCTAACCTAACCTAACCTAACCTAACCTAACCTAACCTAACCTAACCTAACCTAACCTAACCTAACCTAACCTAACCTAACCTAACCTAACCTAACCTAACCTAACCTAACCTAACCTAACCTAACCTAACCTAACCTAACCTAACCTAACCTAACCTAACCTAACCTAACCTAACCTAACCTAACCTAACCTAACCTAACCTAACCTAACCTAACCTAACCTAACCTAACCTAACCTAACCTAACCTAACCTAACCTAACCTAACCTAACCTAACCTAACCTAACCTAACCTAACCTAACCTAACCTAACCTAACCTAACCTAACCTAACCTAACCTAACCTAACCTAACCTAACCTAACCTAACCTAACCTAACCTAACCTAACCTAACCTAACCTAACCTAACCTAACCTAACCTAACCTAACCTAACCTAACCTAACCTAACCTAACCTAACCTAACCTAACCTAACCTAACCTAACCTAACCTAACCTAACCTAACCTAACCTAACCTAACCTAACCTAACCTAACCTAACCTAACCTAACCTAACCTAACCTAACCTAACCTAACCTAACCTAACCTAACCTAACCTAACCTAACCTAACCTAACCTAACCTAACCTAACCTAACCTAACCTAACCTAACCTAACCTAACCTAACCTAACCTAACCTAACCTAACCTAACCTAACCTAACCTAACCTAACCTAACCTAACCTAACCTAACCTAACCTAACCTAACCTAACCTAACCTAACCTAACCTAACCTAACCTAACCTAACCTAACCTAACCTAACCTAACCTAACCTAACCTAACCTAACCTAACCTAACCTAACCTAACCTAACCTAACCTAACCTAACCTAACCTAACCTAACCTAACCTAACCTAACCTAACCTAACCTAACCTAACCTAACCTAACCTAACCTAACCTAACCTAACCTAACCTAACCTAACCTAACCTAACCTAACCTAACCTAACCTAACCTAACCTAACCTAACCTAACCTAACCTAACCTAACCTAACCTAACCTAACCTAACCTAACCTAACCTAACCTAACCTAACCTAACCTAACCTAACCTAACCTAACCTAACCTAACCTAACCTAACCTAACCTAACCTAACCTAACCTAACCTAACCTAACCTAACCTAACCTAACCTAACCTAACCTAACCTAACCTAACCTAACCTAACCTAACCTAACCTAACCTAACCTAACCTAACCTAACCTAACCTAACCTAACCTAACCTAACCTAACCTAACCTAACCTAACCTAACCTAACCTAACCTAACCTAACCTAACCTAACCTAACCTAACCTAACCTAACCTAACCTAACCTAACCTAACCTAACCTAACCTAACCTAACCTAACCTAACCTAACCTAACCTAACCTAACCTAACCTAACCTAACCTAACCTAACCTAACCTAACCTAACCTAACCTAACCTAACCTAACCTAACCTAACCTAACCTAACCTAACCTAACCTAACCTAACCTAACCTAACCTAACCTAACCTAACCTAACCTAACCTAACCTAACCTAACCTAACCTAACCTAACCTAACCTAACCTAACCTAACCTAACCTAACCTAACCTAACCTAACCTAACCTAACCTAACCTAACCTAACCTAACCTAACCTAACCTAACCTAACCTAACCACCAACGCGATGGTCATAACTAGAAAACTGAAGTATGATACACCACTCCTTAACATGGGCGGGATCGGCATCGGCCTGTCGTCGGAGGTCAAGATCCTGGGGCTTACGATAGACAACAAGCTGACGTTCAACAACCACGCTGCCAATGTGTGCAGGAAGGCGTTGAACATTTACAAGCAGCTATCTAGAGCCGCCAGGATCAGCTGGGGCCTGAACCCTGAAGTTATTAGGGTTATATACACGGCGGCTGTAGAGCCAGTTATCATGTATGCAGCCAGTGTCTGGGCACCGGCAACAAAGAAGATAGGCATCCAGAAGCAGCTCAACGTGGTCCAACGAGGATTCGCCCAGAAGCTAACGAGAGCGTACCGCACCGTCTCCTTGAACTCCGCCTTAACTCTGGCCGGGATACTCCCACTTGATCTTCGCATACAAGAGGCAGCCGCCCTGTATGAGGCAAAGAGGGGGGTATCTCGACCAGAACTCATGGATAGGGAGGTGGAAAGACTTGTGCCGTACGCTCAGACGAAGCATCCAGCGGAGCATATATGCCTGGATTTCGGCCTGATAGACCAAGAACCTGACCATAACTCAGCAGTTAAAATTTACACCGACGGCAGCAAAATTGAGGGTGAGGTTGGGGCAGCACTGTCCCTTTGGGCTGGTGACTCTGAGATCCAAGCCCTCAAGCTTAAACTGCCATCTTACTGCACGGTCTATCAGGCGGAACTTCTGGCAATATGCAAAGCGACGCGGGAGATCCTCAAGCGAAAAGAACTGTCTTTTGGGATCTACAGTGACTCAAGGTCCGCGCTGCAATCGGTGACGAACAATGGTTCCCTTCACCCATTAGCCGTGGAGGCTCGTGAAAATCTTAGATCGAGCAGGGTCCAGAACAAAGAAGTGTCTTTATTCTGGATCAAAGCCCATGCGGGTTTAGAGGGGAACGAACGCGCCGATCAGCTAGCGAAGGAAGCCGCTGCAAATAAAAAGAGACGGGCCGATTATGACTATTGTCCGGTCTCATTCGTCAAACGTCAGATTCGTCTGAATACGCTCGACGAATGGAACCGGCGGTACATGAGCGGCACGACAGCAGGAGTCACGAAACTATTCTTTCCGGACGCTGTGCTAGCGTATAAATGTGTACGTAAGTTCGAGGCCACCAGCCTGTTAACGCAGATCCTCACGGGGCACGGTGGGTTCTCCGAATACTTGAACCGGTTCAAGTGTAAGGAAAACCCATCGTGCATATGTGAACCAGGTGTGGCCGAGTCAGTAGTGCACATCCTCACAGACTGTCCTATCTTCGCTGTGAGACGTCACGAAACCGAGCAATCCCTTAACCTCCAGATCTGCACAGAAAATTTTAGCAAATTTATGGCGAATAATGACTTGAGAGATAAGTTCATTAAGTATTGTACTGAAATTGCAGCAAAAGTCGTACAAAGAAATAAATAGGTACCAAAATTATGGTGAATGTATATTTTAAAAAAATATATAGAACAGCATAAGATAGAATAGGTATTGATTAAAATGTATAAGAATAAGTATAATATTTATAGGAACATAGATAAGAAAGCAGTTTGTAAAAAGTAGTCTAATTAGTATAAAATAGCATAAGAAACCAATTTGCCTCCTAATCCTAAATTTGTATAAACTAGTTTGTAATTTAGTAAACTTATATCCTGAAGTCCTGCCTGGGCATAAATGTATCCCCCTGTAGATTAGAAATAAAGACAGACAAGACTTTGATTCATTACACGTCAAAGGAACGAGAATAAAAAAAAAAAAAAAAAAAAAAAAAAAAACCTAACCTAACCTAACCTAACCTAACCTAACCTAACCTAACCTAACCTAACCTAACCTAACCTAACCTAACCTAACCTAACCTAACCTAACCTAACCTAACCTAACCTAACCTAACCTAACCTAACCTAACCTAACCTAACCTAACCTAACCTAACCTAACCTAACCTAACCTAACCTAACCTAACCTAACCTAACCTAACCTAACCTAACCTAACCTAACCTAACCTAACCTAACCTAACCTAACCTAACCTAACCTAACCTAACCTAACCTAACCTAACCTAACCTAACCTAACCTAACCTAACCTAACCTAACCTAACCTAACCTAACCTAACCTAACCTAACCTAACCTAACCTAACCTAACCTAACCTAACCTAACCTAACCTAACCTAACCTAACCTAACCTAACCATTCGCGCTCCGACCGCACTCGAGAGCGCCACGAAAAAAGGTCACTCCACGCTCGAAAAATCATTAAAATAGTAAAAAGTGAAGTTAAACAGCATTGCAGTGTATCAGAAGACGCGAAATCACGAGGCGCACACGGCCGTGAAAGAGAATTTCCAAAAAGTGTGTTTTTCAAAAAGTTATTCAAGAAAAAGTGATTTTGCTAAAAATTTTGAAACTTCAAAGTGATACGCTGCACGTTTTTGAGCGGCGACCCCAAATTTTTAAAGTGCTCAAAAGAGGGCCTTACGGAGATCTACACGTTGGTGTTTCATCTGGATTTTTTCCGCGCAAGCGCGCGGAAATATTTAAAGAAAAACAAAAACCACGTGGCCACGAGGTCCTTGATCCAAGGCTGCTGGACCAGGATTTTATATTGAAAAAAAAGGACATTACCGCGGCGAGCACGGAGGCGTTTCAGGATTTCAAAAAAGTTAGTTTTTTGCAAAGTTATAGACAATTTTAGTTTTAGTCTATTTTCAAAGAATTATTACTCTTAAATAAGATCCTTTACATACCCTTTTAATTTTAGTTTTGGAATTTTAATCACGTATTTTATGTCTATGTAAATTTTCAAAATTTTCTGTCCAGTAGTTTTTGATATATAATTTTTTAAAATTTTTGGCTAAACACGTGCCCCTCTTTATATTATAGTTAGGATAATAGTTAGCATATAGTAAATTAGTAGAGTATTGGTACATTAAATTTTAAATTTTTCAAAATTTTCTGAGTTGAATTTAAAATTTTAAAGCTGTTTTTAGACAAATTTAGGCATTTTTTGCAAATATTACATCGGGGTTAGTATATTTCACAATCACGTTGGTTTGGTTGAATTGGTCTTGAAAAGCCCTTTCCAGCAACACCAAACAACGACTGTTTCGGACAAATATTGACGAAGTTAGACTTAGAGCGGCCATTTTGGCCGCCATCTTGAAATTATTTGATTGTGTATAACTTTAGTTAGAATAAGTGGATTCGAGTGCGGTTTTCTTTGCTGGCATAGTTGACACCCATTGCGTCGATTGGTGGAGGTCAGGACTCTATGTAGAGCTCAAAATTTATTTGCCAATCTGACCCAAGGTGCTTGTCAGCGTAGCTACGAGGAGTGCCATAGTTGAAACCGCAGCTCTCTACGAGCAAAATTGGAGGAGTAGTGACGGTTTCTTATAGTGGTCGGCCATTTTGTCCGCCATCTTGGAATAATTTGGACTTATTTAGCTCCTCGCAGGGTGATCCGATTTCGTTGCGGATTTCGATAGGGACATTGTCTGCGCTCTCTCTCTCGTTTGGCATACCTTAGGACTCTAGATAGAGCACTTAAAATTCCATGTTGACTAGCCTGGCGGGGGCGTAGACCGTTCCTTATTTTACGGCTCGGACGAAGTCCCGACGAAATTGGAGCAAAATCGACTGAGATACGGAGATTTTTACTTTTGGCGGCCATTTTGTCCGCCATTTTGGAAAGGTTTGATGCTTCGTATCTCCTGAACCGTACCTCCGATTCAAGTGCGGTTTTTTGTATAGTATAGGTCTCCTATAGACCTATCTTTTTGACCTGTCAGAGCAACTCTAGGTAGAGTCATTATACATTTTGACGCGTTATACCTTCTTTGACTCTTGCTGACACTACCTGTAGAATTACACCAGCTGGGCATTCTAGTTATTGCAGGTAGAGAACGACTCTACTTAAAGTAGATAATTGCTTTGACATATAAGCTTTGACCCGGCCCATCTTACAAATTTATTTATACAACTTATACAAACCTTAACTTATTTTACAACTTTTACAAACTTACTTTTTACTTCAAACTTCCTAGTCCTTATCGTCACGCGACCCTCTGACAATTCCAAACAAGATGAGTGGTATCGGTATCCGCACTCCGACAAAGGTGCATAAACCTGCAACAAAGGACCCCCAGCACCCAACAACATCGGGTATGACCCCTCTAATAATACCAAGCCCCTTAAAGCCACCAAGCGTTCGTAGAAGTATTGGAGAGTGGGAGTCTGGGAAACCGGACTCAATCCCCAAGCCTTTGACCCCCCCTCAAAAAGCCGCACAGGTGGAACCCTTGAAACCCAAGAAGGCACCCCTGCAAGCGAGCAAAGTCGGAGCTAAGGTAGAGGAGACAGCGGGGTGCTCACCAACGCAGACAAAAGTGAAGTACACAGACCGATTGATGGAGGCGAGGGCTTGTGTAACCAAGGTTAAACTTAATCTGTCGAGCTCGCGAAACACGAAGACGGAGATTAAGAATGAGGTTATACAGGCCGTTGACAGACTCTACCAACTGGTAAAGGAGTCAGATAGTGTGAAGAAACAAGGAAAGATACAGATAGAAAAGGAGACGGAACCGGAAAGGGAAAAAGAACCAGAGAAGAAGGTAGAAACAGAGCTGATCAGAAGGATAGAGGAGCACACAAGACTCATAAAGGAGAACAGTGAGAAAATGGATAGATTGCAGGAGACGATAGAAAGGCAAACCTATGCGAGTGTAGCGGCGGTACAACCGAGTAGACATCTTCCGGAGACCACCGCACTGCACTCGATAGTTGTCACAGCAAAGGATGAAACGGAAACAGGAGAGGACGTTCTAAAAAGGATAAGGGAGGTAGTCAACGCTAAGGACGGATATGTGACTGTGGAAAGGGTTAGGAAAGCGAAAGATAGAAAGGTGATTGTGGGATGCAAGACGGAAGAAGAAAGGCAGAAAGTCAAAGAAAGGCTCAAGAGCGCTGAGGAGCACCTTAGTGTCCAAGAGGTAAAAAACAAGGACCCGCTAGTAATCTTCAAAGATGTTCTAGCGTGCAACACCGACAAGGATATCCTCAGCGCTCTCTGGAAGCAAAACCCAAGAGTGCTAAAAGAGCTTCGAGAAGACGAAAATAAGACCGAAATCTTGTATAAGAAGCGCACTCGAAACCCACAAACCAGTCACATCATAATGAGGGTGACCCCCAAAGTCTGGCAGCGGTTGGTCCACGCAGAAACCGTCAAGATAGACCTCCAACGGATAAGAGTGATGGATCAGTCTCCACTGGTCCAGTGCTCTCTCTGCCTTGGATACGGCCACGGGAAACGATTCTGCAAGGAGACCATTGAGAAATGCAGCCATTGCGGGGGACCCCACATGAAGTCCGAATGTGCGGACTGGCTTGCCGGCTCCCCACCAGCGTGCTGCAACTGTATCAATGCAAAATTTGATAGGGTGGACCACAATGCTTTCAGCAGCGAATGCCCCATTCGTAGGAAATGGGACACGCTTGCCCGAGCCACAGTGGCCTACCAATGCTAAAGTGATCCCAAGCGTACAAACTTCCGCAGCCAGCGCAAAAGCCTACCTGATAGCCCAAGCGAATCTGCAACGTAAACAACTCGCAACGCAAGAACTTATGCTTGAGGCTAGCAAGAAGAGGATGGCATTTGCGCTACTCCAGGAGCCCTACGTTGGTGCAATAGGCAAAATGAGGGACTACGGAGGAGCCAGGATCTTCCAGAACACAATACAAGGCAGTGGCCCAGTCAAATCGGCTATCGCCGTGTTTGATACTGACATGGACGTGACCCAAATTCCTGACCTCACCACGAACAATATCGTTGTGGTGAAAATCAAAACCAGTGCCTGGGAGATCGTGGTTGTTTCGTATTACTTCGAACCTGAACACACCGACATTGAGCCATACCTGGAGCAGCTGAGGAAGATTCAAAGACAAACCAGACCGAAATACCTGATACTGGGTGGTGACGCGAACGCCAAGAGTAACTGGTGGGGAAGTAGTAAAATAGACCAAAAAGGAGAAGATCTGGCTGGAACGTTAGAGGAAATGAACTTGCAGGTAATCAACGAAGGTAACACGCCCACTTTTGATACGATCAGGGGCAACAAGTCGTACACCAGCTTTGTGGACGTAACGGCCTGCACTCTTGAGATGCTGAACCTGGTGGAAGACTGGAGAGTAAACGAGGGAATGATAAGTTCGGACCACAACACCATAACATTTCAACTAAGACTAGAAAAAGCAAAGGGTATAGATATTAAAAGAACAACAAGAATCTACAATAGCAAAAAAGCAAATTGGAACCAGTTTCATGAGAAACTGGCCCAATTGTTTGAACAAAACAAAATAAATACAGAATATATAGGTAAAATCAGTAATAAATTAGAACTAGAGCAAACAATAGTAATATACATAAACAAGATAATAGAAGCAACAAATAAATCTATACCAAAAAAGAAAGAAAATACTAAACTTACCGCGCCATGGTGGTCCGAAGATCTGGAGAAACTGAAGAACGAAGTCGCTACCAGGAAGCGTCGAATCCGCTGTGCAGCGCCGGTCCGAAGGCAGAAGGTCGTCGACGAGTACCTGCAAGCAAAAGAAAAGTATGAGAACACAGCCAAAGAAAAACAGATTGAGAGCTGGAAGGAGTTTTGTGGAAAACAAGATAAGGAAGGACTATGGGAGGGCATCTACAGGGTGATTGGACGAACAACAAAGCGACAAGAAGACATTCCTTTGGCAAAAGATGGAAGAGCGATGAGCCCGTATGAATCTGCAAAGTTCCTAGCAGAAACTTTCTACCCGGAGGACTTAGAAAGCCAGGACAATGAGGACCACCAACGAATACGTAGAGAAGCCAGCCAAGTAAACGAATGGGTCCATGATGAAAAACATGACCCACCGTTTACAATGGATGAGCTAAGATTAGCGCTTAAGTCCTTTAATCCCAAGAAAGCCCCAGGAGGAGACGGCCTAACCTCTGATATCTGCACCGAGGCCATATTGCACGACCCGGAAGTATACCTGAAACTGGCAAATAAATGCTTGGACCTACAGCACTTCCCAACCATCTGGAAGGAAGCTGTAGTAGTGGTCTTGAGGAAACCGGGAAAAGACGACTATACTAATCCCAAATCCTACAGGCCAATAGGATTGTTGCCTGTCATGGGAAAGGTTTTAGAGAAGATGATCGTCGGGCGCGTGAAATGGCACTTGATTCCCAAGATGAGTGCTCAGCAGTATGGCTTTATGCCCCAAAGAAGCACCGAAGATTCCCTCTATGACCTGATAAACTACGTTCGCACTAAACGAGATCAGAAAAAACTCGTCACGATAGTATCACTGGACATAGAGGGAGCCTTCGATAACACTTGGTGGCCTGCAATACGAGTCAGACTTGCCGAGGAAGATTGTCCAGTAAACATAAGGAGGGTCGTGGACAGTTATCTCAAGGATAGGAAGGTAAAATTAAGATATGTGGGTCAGGAATTCGCAAAACAAACCAACAAAGGCTGTGTTCAGGGATCAATAGGAGGCCCCATACTTTGGAACCTCCTATTGGACCCTCTCTTAAAGGGGCTCCAAGGTAGGAACAACTACTGCCAAGCTTTCGCCGATGATGTGGTCTTGGTGTTCGCGGAAGACACGGCACTGGAGGTGCAAAGACAGGCCAATGCCGCTCTCGCCTATGTTCAGGAGTGGGGTGTCAGAAACAAGTTAAAGTTTGCGCCACACAAAACCAATGCGATGGTAATTACCAGAAAACTAAAATTTGACACACCACTGCTGAGGATGGGCGGGGTCGACATAGGCATGTCCACAGACATTAAGATCCTGGGGCTCACAATAGACAGCAAGCTTACCTTCAATAACCACGTGGTTAATGTGTGCAAAAAAGCACTTAACATCTATAAGAAGCTGTCTAGAGCCGCCAGGATCAGCTGGGGTCTCCATCCGGAAGTTATTCGTACCATCTACGTAGCTACGGTGGAGCCAGTTATAATGTACGCTTCCAGTGTCTGGGCGCAAGAAGCTAAGAAACTGGGAGTACAAAAGCACCTCAATGCTGTACAAAGAGGTTTTGCCCAAAAATTGAGCAGAGCGTACCGTACCGTTTCTCTGAACTCGGCACTGGTGCTGTCTGGACTGCTCCCGCTTGACCTGAGGATACAGGAGGCAGCTGCCCTGTATGAGGCCAGGCGGGGGAAGCCTCAGTCGGCACTAGGAGACAGGGAGGTAGAGAAGATGGTGCGATATACCGAAACCCCCCACCCGGCAGAACATATGAGCCTTGAGTTCATAAACTTGGTAGATCAAAACGATGTTGACCATCACAATAACCAGGCAGTAAGAATTTATACTGATGGCAGCAAAATTGAGGGCAAGGTCGGAGCGGCACTAACCCTATGGAAAGGTGAAGCCGAGACCAAAACCCTCAAAGTAAAGCTGGAATCTTACTGCACGGTCTACCAAGCAGAACTCTTGGCCATATGCAAAGCCACTTGGGAAATTCTCAAGTGCTCCGAGGCAAGCTTCGGAATATACAGCGACAGTCGTGCAGCCTTGGAAACTGTAACAAACCCAACTTCCATCCATCCTCTAGCCGTTAAGGTCCGCCAAAACCTAAGGACCATCAAGATCCAGAATAAAGAAGTTACTTTATTCTGGATCAAAGCCCATGCTGGACTGGAGGGGAATGAAAGAGCGGATCAGTTAGCCAAAGACGCAGCACTTAAAATTAAACGAAGGCCTGACTACGACTTCTGTCCCGCATCATTTGTCAAGCGACAAATTCGTATAACCTCGCTTGACAAGTGGAACGAAAGGTACATCAGAGGCGAAACCGCAGCAGTCACCAAAATATTTTACCCCGACGCAATAAAAGCCCACAAAGTTGTTAGAAAATTAGAGCCAACTGGTGTACTAACGCAGATAATGACGGGGCACGGTGGATTCTCTGAATATTTGACCCGGTTCAAATGTAAGGAGGATTCATCGTGCATCTGTGAGCCAGGAGTCGCAGAAAGCATAACGCATATTTTATTTGAATGCCCAACAACAGGTCTCAAGAGATATGAAACTGAACAAGCCCTAGATTGTAAAATAGATGCCAACACAGTACATAAAATAATGTTAGATAAAAATATTAGATGTAAATTTATAGAATATTGTATAGATGTAGTAAAACCTGTAATAAAAAGAAATAAAGATATATAACTTATGCGGTATATATATTATGATGATATATATAACTGCCATAAAATGTAAACTTAGCATAAGAAATTCTTAGAGATTAGATACGATATATAAGATATGAATGTAATTAAGATAAGATAAGAAACATGTTTTAGAAATTAAAAATATTCTATGTATAAAACCCTTCCACAAATAAAAACCACACATACCCATCCAGTAGAGAATAAGTTATCCTTAGATCACAATGATAAACAATATAAAATTAAAATATAATATGTAAATACCTTTATGAGTAAATAAATAAATAAAGACGACAAGGCCTCTGATAAAGTCAGAGGGACGATAAGTAGGCTAGCTCGCGGGCCGGGACATAGCTCCCGGACAGGGAAATAAAAAAAAAAAAAAAAAAAAAACCTAACCTAACCTAACCTAACCTAACCTAACCTAACCTAACCTAACCTAACCTAACCTAACCTAAGTTTTGGCAAAGAATCGAGGATATGAAAAAATCATTACAGAAACTACTCCCGGCAAGGCCAGGTAGGTACTGACGAAAACTACTTTTGTCTTATAATCGTCCCAATGGGTTTCCATTGTGAATGTTTACCTATTAATCATATAAATATCAAGTTTTGGCAAAGAATCGAGGATATGAAAAAATCATTACAGAAACTACTCCCGGCACGGGCAGGTAGGTACTGACGAAAACTACTTTTGTCTTATAATCGTCCCAATGGGTTTCCATTGTGAATGTTTACCTATTAATCATATAAATATCAAGTTTTGGCAAAGAATCGAGGATATGAAAAAATCATTACAGAAACTACTCCCGGCACGGGCAGGTAGGTACTGTCGAAAACTACTTTTGTCTTATAATCGTCCCAATGGGTTTCCATTGTGAATGTTTACCTATCAGGCAGGTACTGACGAAAACTATTTTTATAATTAGATATAAATATAAGCAAAGAAAATCTTTGTAAAATATTAGAAGATAAGAACATAAGATAAACATTTTTAGATTATTGTGAAAAAATTGTTAAAATAGTTATAAATAAAAATAAGTAGAAATAAGGAGCCACAATTTTATAATTTGGTTATAATAATATGTGCCCATATTAAGAAAGATGTAAATTTTATGAAAATAAAGAAGTCGTCAGCTGTAAATGAAGTAGAAGGAAAAGAACCAAGATAGAGTAACTAAATGTATGATTTGAGACGAATAACGAAAAGATATTGTATGAAGAATGGAAGTACGAGAAACATAAAAATGAAAACTGGAATGAAAGAAAAATAGAAACCAGGTCCCTGGTTAAGCTAGGGGTAGGATTGCTCGCGGGCCGGGACATAGCTCCCGGACAGGAAAAAAAACTAACCTAACCTAACCGGGGAATGTTATAGAAATACGTCTAGTGTGTCCATCATGTCTTTGGAACTATTTGCTATATCGGAAGCCCTGACGTATCTTAAATACAACGTAGACTCTCACTTGGACATTGTCATTTACAGCGATAGCAAAAGTGCCTTACAACATATAACTACAGTAACATATAACTACTAACTACTAACTAACATATAACTACTGTAGTTGTGTTCAAGGTAAGCGAAGCACTAGGATTGCGTATGATGTGCTCAGAAAATTAGAGGATTTTCCGAAAGCAATATTACAGTTGTCTTACAGTGGAGCCTGTCGGGGAACGAGGAGGCTGACCGACTAGCGAGGGCAGCTAGCTCAGATGGCACGGAAACTTGCATTTTAGAATCGCATTCAGAACTTACAGCTAAATACAGAAGATTATGTATAACATTTTGGCGAGAATACTTCGACGAACGGTCTTAAACTAAAGGAATTTGGTATGAAATTATACAAAGTCAGCCTCCTAATTCACCGTGGTTCATGGGCGACATTAGCAGAGGAGATGTGGTAGCGGCGCACAGGCGTCGTTCCGGACACATGCCACTTAGGACATTTGCGTATTTAATGGGCAAAGTAACATCACCCAACTGTGAGACGTGCGACAAGCCGGAGGACGTGTACCAGGTGCTGGTGGAGTGCGTCCGGAACCAGGCCGAGCGCCAGCTAGTACTCCAGGAACTCAACATCAATGTTGTTGATGTTAGAGCAATATGTATTCGGTACAATGAACCGACACTAAGTGTTCTGAAGTAAAGTAAAAGTAAAAGTAAAAAATCATTTATTTCTTTAGGCTTACAAAATAAGCACTTAGACAAGTCATATTTTATACATTAAATTATTATCAAATAAAATTATTTTACTATTCACTTCAATTTTTTGTCCACTAGTGGAAGAAGTGAAAAAGAAACCACTAGCATGTTCATCTCTTATATGTCTAATACATGGTTATTTGCCTATTTAAGTCTAAATATAATATGATTCGATACATGTCAATATTTAAGTAAAGCTATGCACAATAACAAATTACTTACATACTATTGTCTGTGCGAAACTGAGCGACATCTGGCCAAGCATTAACATCATTGAGATAATCATTTATGGAGTAGAAAGCCTTCTTGATGAGATTTATTTTTATGTAATTTTTAAATTTACGAATAGGGAGCTCAGTTGCTTCAGATGGAAGCTTATTATAGAAGCGCACGCTATTGCCCATAAATGATTTCCCTACCTTGTGCAATCTAAATGATGGGATGTGTAACTTGTTCTTGTTTCTTGTATTTCTATTGTGAACATCACACTTTTTCATAAGGCTATCCTTATTTTTGTGGGTATACATTAGATTTTCATAGATATATTGCGATATTACAGTCAGAATATTAATGTTTTTAAATAATTCCCTCAAAGAATCTCGTGGCTTCAATTTATAAATAGCGCGTACCGCCCTTTTTTGAAGAACAAATATGGTCTGGATGTCAGCTGCCTGTCCCCAAAGCAAAATACCATAAGACATAATACTATGGAAGTAACTGAAATAAACTAACCTAGCTGTGTCTTCATTGGTAATATATCTAATTGTTCGAACTGCATAAGCTGCAGAACTAAGTCTACCTGCCAGAGCCTCTATTTGCGACCTCCATTGAAGAGAAGAATCAATATGTAACCCTAGGAATACAGTAGAGTCTACAAGGTGAACAATCTCATCCTTCAGCATTATTTTTGTTGGGAGTTCTCTTACATTCGGTAGCATGAATTTTATACATTTAGTCTTTTTAGCATTGAGTAGTAGATTATTGGCGGTGAACCAATCTAGTATTTGTGAAAGCGAATTATTTACATCGTCATAGTTATATTTATTTCTATCAACTTTAAAAATCAATGAAGTATCATCAGCAAATAAGACTATATCACAAAGATCTT
The DNA here is from genome assembly GCA_943735965.1 of Eupithecia abbreviata. Classification (NCBI taxonomy): domain Eukaryota; kingdom Metazoa; phylum Arthropoda; class Insecta; order Lepidoptera; family Geometridae; genus Eupithecia; species Eupithecia abbreviata. The sequence goes on along the minus strand of OX030981.1, from coordinate 13,395,033 downwards.
TTGCTAAAAACGGAAGATCATTTACATATACTAAAAATAAAAAAGGACCTAATATTGATCCTTGCGGGACGCCTAGTTCAAGTTTTGATCCTCTAGATCTTTCTTTACCAATATCTACTTTTTGAACTCTATCAGCTAAATATGATTGCATAAGGTCTAGTGCCTTGTTACAAATTCCATAGTGTTCCAACTTCCTAATTAGTGTACCATGATCCACGCAATCAAAAGCCTTAGAAAGGTCACAGAATACTCCAATAGCGTTTTTTGCTTTATCCCAGGCATCTAATATATGTTTTAATAGAACTGTGCCAGCATCGGTTGTCGATCTACCCTTGGTGAAGCCAAACTGATTTTTATGAAACAGCCTGTTAAGGTTGAAGTGTGAAGTCAACTGAGTGAGGATAATTTTTTCGAAAATTTTACTTATTGCAGGAAGTATTGAAATTGGCCTGTAATTGGCCGGATCAGTATGGCTACCAGATTTGTAAAGAGGAACCAGTTTACTACATTTCATAAGATCAGGAAAAACTCCTGCGTCTACACAATTATTGAAAATATGGGCCAAGCAGGGAGCCACTTCCTTAATAATTGAACTTAGTACTTTCGTTGAAATGCCCCAGAGATCCTCAGTATTTTTGATGTTTATAGATTTAAAAGTTTTTACAATGTAATTACCATTTACGTGACTAAAGATAAAGACTTCCTTACATTTCTCAACAGATGATTCTAATAATTCAACTGCCTTTAAAGCAGAGGAATTGAGAGACCGGGTTACAATTTTAGGGATATCAGCAAAGAATCCATCAAAAGCATCTGCAATATCTTTTTCATTTATAAGAATTGAATTATTAACTTTTAACTTTATTTCTCTATTACGTGGCTTTGATTTACCAGTTTCATTATTTATTAGTCTCCATGTCGCTTTTATTTTATTAGATGAGTTTGTTATTTTATTCTTCAAAAATAGGCATTTTGCTGTGTTGCAGACTTTCTTAAATGTTTTCGAGTAGTTATTTACATACAAAAGAAACGCAGGGTCATGTAACATAGCTTCTCTAGCACCATAGAGATCGTATAGCCTATTCCTACTTCTGTAAATGCCGGGAGTGGCCCAATCAGTAAACCCGACCCTATCTCTAACTGTGCATGTTTTAAGTTTGAATACTTCATTGTGTTCTTTGTTTATAACATTAAAAAGTCTGGTAAATAAACCATTAGGGTCATCAGAACAAGGTATATTAGCTACTGCTAGATCTACTTTACATTTAAATTTACTAATACGGCTCTCTGTGATAGGCCTGTAGGTATATTCCTCAACTGTTTTTTTATCATTCAAATTATTAATAAAATTAACACTCTGACCATAATGGTCTGATTTGAAATGCTTAATTACTGCTTTGTTGGTTGGAGATTGACTGCAGTAAATATTATCTAAACAAGTGGCAGAAGTTTGGGTTACCCTAGTCGGATCATTGAAAAGGTGTTGTAAGTTAAAGCATTTGAATAAATTAATCAATCTATCAGCGAGAGGATTCGCTAAAATATCTATATTAAAATCGCCACAAACAATGAGATCCTTCCTACAAGTAAATACTTTTAGCATAGCTTCTTCCATAGTACTTTCAAAGTCTACCTGATTTGCGTCGGGAGGGCGGTACACACACACTATGATATGCCGCTCCAATTCCACACAAGAAAGTTCAATAGTTCTCTCAATACTAAGTTTAACAATATCTTTCCGTTCTTTACATTTAAGACTATTTTTAACTATAATCAGAGAGCCACCACGTATTGCAGCTTTTCTTTTATAGGAACTTGCAAGACAATAGTTATGATAAAAGGGAAGTAACTGATTTTTCACAATCCAGTGTTCTGTTATGCACATAACATCTACATTTAAATAATTTAAAAATAGTTCTAATTCTAGAACTTTGCTGGGTAAGCCTTGTATATTCTGATGGACTATATGAAATGTATTTGGCTTTCCCATTGTCGATGTGATCAGTTTAAATTTGTATTTACTGACACAGTGGCTTTGATGCCCTCATTAGTACTATTACTAACTACACACACAGGCTCGTCAGGTAACTGCGTTATACTACTTATAACGGGATCAAAAATATTATATGCTAACAATTTAGCAATTATCAATTTACTTTGTTTGTTAAGATACATAGTATCTCTAGTTATAAAAGTTGTACTAATAAATTTATTAGTGTCAAAAATTAAAACGTCACTATGACGACATGTCATATTGTATAGCAGCATGTTATTTTTACATATATTCTCATTTTGCTGTGATGTTAATGATTTTGAGTAAGGGAAGGAGCAAATAATAAGTTTCCCTAGTCCATTTTCTATCTTTCCTAAAAGTACTTCAACTAGCCTTATCAACTGTGACCGCTTTACACAACTTTCACCTATCTGAACAATTAGAGTTGTGCTTTTATTCAAGGAGTCATCTTGCTGAATACAATCAGTGATTGTATTTATATTAGAATTTGGATAGCAATGATTGACTACATTTTGTAGAAGTAAGTTACTCAATATAGTACCCATTCCAGCACCCAACTTATCTGAGTATATAACGGTTTTACGGGTATATGGGTCTAGATTTAATTCCTTCACTCTATTTCTAAGGCTATCACAGCAGTCCTCATGCGAAGGTGATGGTGGCGCCGCCAGCGGCACGGCTGGTAACACAAGTGGTGACGGGGGCACTACATTCACTCTAGTCAAAGTGTTAACCTGTGCGTTTGCTGTTTCTAGATCTGTTTGAGTACAGCTATGCCGCAGTTCAATATATAAACTATCGTTATTTACACTATCTAGCATTTTTAGATGGTGGTCATTAGCAGCTTTTTGAGCTTCTTTATATTTACATGTTACATCATGAAGTGCCCTTTCTAAATTAACTATTTCTTCAGACATATAGTTTATATCTTTAGAATTACGCCCTAATAAACTATAGCAGGAGTCCAATTCTACTTGTAGGTTACATTTCGATGTGAACTCGATCATCACTCCCGACCAGCCCTAGTTGAAGTCTTACACCTTCGACGAGCCCCTACAAAAACAGAGCGCTCATTGTACATATTTGATGTCGAATTTGTATCCAGTACCTAGTTTTAAGTTTGTTAATAGGTAACATAGGATGATACGAAGATAAGAAAGTTTTCTGCAACTTTTAACATCTACTAACGATGTGAATCAAAAACAAATTACAATACCTACCTACTAGCTAAATAAGTATCATTTTAGAGGTACTTAAATCATACAGATTGTGATAATTATGAAATACATATTGTAAGCCAAATCAGCTATTATGTGTAGGTACATACATATGTCGACGTCACGCCGCCGGCCGGATCGTTGAATCAGTCCACTTGTAAAACGGCCAGGCAGTTTACAAAACAGCGACAACGCCTAGGCGGATTGGAGAACGAGTCGACCAATGCAATGGCGCCGGCCTAGCCATTCTACAGACGGGCTAATTCTACGGCCCGCTTGCAGCGACATACCGCCTGCGCCAATGATGTTACATTCTCATTGGCCTGCGCCGTGTGCGTGTACCTACGAGTATATAAAGCTCGAGTTTCATCTCGAAACGTCAGCTAATTCAAAGATAACTCTTATAACTGCTAACTGTTTCATTTGTTGATTGTTATTATTTTGTCAGTAAAAGTACAACTAACCTATTAATATTTGTTTTTCTTGATCTACATCCTTGATCTAATTAGGTTTCGGTATTAGGCTTCATTAACGAAACTATTTTTAAAAAAATTATGTCTTTATTGTTGACGATCATAATTTTTTTAAATATTTCTTAACTTTACAACATAAAATGCATGAACAAGGCAGTTCGGGTAGTTAACACAAAACGATTTTCATTAGGTAGGTAAGGTTATAAAAAAGTATTTAACGTCGTAATGGACACCTCTTCCTAAATGTCAAAGTGTAAGGGACATCATCTCAAACGGAACGCTGGAGAGTTACCCGAGTAATCCCCATACCGAAAGGTGACAGTGGCTCGGAGGTTAACGGATTCAGACCTGTGGCGATCCTTTCTACACCAGCAAAAGTGTTCGAGTCGGCGGTGCAGCGCAGCATACAAAACCAAATATCGGCTCATCTCTCGGATGCTCAGCACGGCTTCAGTTCAGGGCGCAGTACGACCAGTAACCTCCTCAACTCGATGTCGTACATTATCCCGAACGTGGATGCAGGGGTGCAAGTCGACGTCGCCTACTTTGATTTCAAAAAAGCTTCTGACATGGTCGATAACGACATCTTATTGACTAAGCTGGCGACGATCGGCTGCACCCCCAAACTGCTGCAGTTCTTCACTAGTTATATGAAGGACAGGCGGCAGTATGTGGAGTACGCGGGATACTAATCCGAGCCTTACTACACGAGAACTGGCGTGAGTCAGGGCAGTAACTTAGGGCCGCTGGAATGTATCGTAATGATTAACGATCTCCCTGAAGTTGTAACAGCGGCCAAATGTCTTCTGTTCGCAGACGACCTCAAGCTGATCTTGCCGATAAAGGAGGAAGGAGACTGCGTCCGTCTTCAACAAGACGTGGATAGGGTAGTGGAGTGGAGCCAGAGAAACAAGTTGCAGTTTAATGTAGACAAATGTTCCATTATTACATTTAGTAGAGCAACAGCCCCACTCCACTACAACTACCAGATAGAGGAAGCGCAGTTGAAGCGGGTGGAATCGGTGAGAGATCTCGGGGTTCGACACCGAGTTGAGGTTCAGAGCTCATGTGGTGAGCGTTTGTAAAAAGGCGTACAGAATTTTAGGATTCGTTTTGCGACGAGCAAGCGGTTTTACAAACATTAGGGCTCTAACAGCAATGTATGATGCCCTGGTCAGGAGCCAGATGGAAAGCGCAGCTTCTGTATGGGCTCCTCACGAATCTAAATATAGTCTCATGATGGAGCGCATACAGAACAAGTTCACTCGACACCTTTACTGGAAAAGATATGGCGTCTACCCTTTCTATCCATTGATGTATCCAACCCTATTTGGGTATGGTTGGATACAACATGGAAATCAGAAGGGATATGGCGCTTGCGCTGTATGTGGTAAAGGTGTTCCGTGGGATGATATCCAACCCGACCATCTTGGAGATGATGAGGCTGTGCGTACCGGACGAGTACGTAGGGCGGCGTAGGCGGCCGCCTCTGTCCGCAGTGCCTCGCGGAAGGACTAACCTGCTGAACAAAGCCCCTCTGACGCGCACCGGGTAGCGGAAACCACTGATGTATTCGACTGTTCACTGAGCGAGTTCGCAAGGGCTATACTATTCAATTTATGTTATGGTAAATAATAATATTTTAGTGTATGTTACTGTGAATTTGAATTTATTATGCTCATTGAGGTATTGAATTATTTTTATTGAGGACATTTGTGATTATATTTTATTTTATTTTGCTTATTGACATGTATATTGGATTACTTTTGCTCATTGACATGTGTATATTTCATTATTAGTTTTATTAAATTCGATGCTAGCGATTAATTAAGTTGACTACACTATTGTATTAGGTATATAATTGATACCTGTGAAAATAGTTGTAATGCTTTGAATAAATACAAATACAAACTATTGAGTGTAACGAGGTTCAACTTATATTTAGCTATAGATCAATTCATTTTAAAACATTCTGTCTAGAAAGCATCATAATAGGAAAAAAATTACAAAAATTGTGACGTTTTAAAAGAAAAAAATTAGTTTTTTTGCCCTCCTGTATAGCCCAGGTTTGTCCCTTACCACATTTCAAATTTCTAGCGTCGATATATTATAATTTCATACACACATACATATACAGGGTGTAACATGAGGGGTGGATCGTCGGTGGGATGGGGGGTGGGACACCTCAGTACCTATCGATTTAACCGAAATCTGATTTTAACTAAAATTTTACTAAAATCTAAATAACTTTTGAGCCAGTGAATATCGCTGAACATACAGGGGGGTTAAATCGATAGGTACTGAGGTCCCCCATTCACCGATGACCCACCCCTCATGTTACACCGTGTATAATGTCGGCAGACCACCTGCTCGATGGTCAGACGACATTGTGGGGGCTGTAGGGAAGCAGTGGATCCGACTGACCGCCAGGGGTGGCGAGATGAGGAGGAGGCCTTTACTGAGCAGTGAGTGTTACCGACTGATTGGATAGATGGATATGTACACCGTTTCTACCTGTTTAAGAGATAAGATATTGGTCACCCGCTCAACGAGACCATGGCCGATGTGCATGGGGAACAAATGAAAGCAGTAATTGGTTCATAATTATTATATTACTCTACTTTTATTTACAATGGAGGTAAATGCATCTGCTGTGTTGTGTGTTGTGCGGCGCGTCAGTCCTCCTCGTGCAGCGAGAACAGCTTGGCCACCTCGAACAGGTCCTCGAACTCGCCCTGCGCCAGCACCTGCACACACAACGCGTTACACGCACTGTGCACCTGTGCACCCACACACCCTCGCCGCACCACGTACCTGTCTCGCGACGTGCATGCGGTTGAACAGGTTCCAGAGCAGCACGCCCACGACTCGCTTCTCCCGCGTGTAGAACACCACGCCGCGCTCGTAGCGGCGCTCGCCCGCCGCCGCCGGAGCCCCCTGCCCCTGCGGGCCTGCGCCGGCACCCAGCGCCGCCTCCGACTCCGCGCCGGCGCCCTGTGCCGCCTCCACCTCCTTCACCGCCGTCGCGGAGAACACGCCCACGGTCGGCAACCGAGAGTCGATGATACCGATGGCCTGCAACAACAGCCGACCGTCAGCCCCCGCCCTGCACCCCCGCACACCCTGCCCGTGGAGTACTCACCTCGTAGCCGAGGTCCGGGCCGAGGTCGCTCCAGAACATGCTCTGGTGGTGGTAGGGGCGCGGCGCGCGTCCGCCCGCCATGTTCTCGCCGGCGAGGCGGCCCGACACGACCGCGTGGTCGTGGTGCTCCACGCGGCGCCGCCCCAGCGCCACATCGTAAAAGCAGGCCACGTCCCCGGCGGCCCACAGGTGGGCGCGCGCCTGCAGCTCGGCCGTCACCAGCAGCCCGCCCAGCGCCGGGTGCTCCTCGAGCCCCGAGGCGCGCGCCAGCTCCAGCTCGGGCTCCGCACCCACGCACTCGACCGCGCACGCCGCCCGCAATTCCGAGCCGTCCTGCAGGCGCAGCACCACCTGGTCGCCGGGGCCCGCCTCGCTGCTCACCACGGTGGCGCGGGGCAGCAGCTGCACGCCGGCCGCGCGCAGCCGCCGCGCTGCCTCCTCCGCCAGGTAGGGCGGCAGCACGCGCGCGAGCGGCGCCTCCTCACGGAACACCTGCGTCACCTGCTTGCCTTCCGCCGTCAGCCGCTCCGCCAGCGCCGCGCTCAGCTCCGAGGCGAGGAACCCACCGCCCACCAGCACCACGTGCTGCGCGCCGGGCGCCTCCAGCGCGCCCGCCAGCCGCACCGCGTCCCTCGCGCTGCGCAGCGTGAGCGCGCGGCCCGCGTCGCGCGCCGCTCGCAGCGCCTCCAGCCGGCGCGGCCGCGAGCCCGTCGCTATCAGGCACTCGTCGTACGAGAGGGTGACGGGCTCCCGGCCGGGCGCGCACAGCTCGGCCGTGCGCCGCTCCACGTCGAGCCGCGCCACGCGCCAGCCCCGCGCCACGGCCGCGCCGCCGCCGCTCGCCTCCAGCTCCTCGACGGGCGTGTAGAAGGCGAGCGGCTCGTAGGCGAGCGCGCGCCGTTTGCCGTTCCACTGGCGGAAGGAGAGCGCGTGCAGCGCGTCCGGCGGCGCGCTCGCGAGCTCGGGCTCGCGCCACAGCTCCTTACTGAGCGGCGGGCGCATGTAGGGCGGGTGCGGCTCCGCGCCCACCATCAGCACGCGCGCCTCGGGCCGCGCGCTGCGTATGGCGCGCATCGCCGCGAACGAAGCCGTGCCGCCGCCCACCAACAGGAACTGCGCGTGCGCGGGCAGCGCGGCGCCCGACGCGGGGGACACCAGCGCCTCCTCGCCGCCCTGCGGCGGGGAGGGGGGCGGCGGCGCGCCGAGGGAAGGCTCCTCCTCGCTGCGCTTGCGGAACAAGTAAACCTGGGGAGCAGACGCAGGGCGGTGAGGTGAGGCGCGGGCGGCGGGGACGGGGGCGCGGGGCGGAGGGCGACACTTACCCCGCCGAGGGAGGCGGTCACGGCGACGGCGGCGGCGGCTAGGGTCCAGGAGCGAGGCGGCGGTGTCGGCGGCGGCGGCGGCGGCGGTGGCGGAGGGAACAAGCCGCCCGCGGGCGCGGTGCCCACTATATCCTTCCTCCGAGCATCGCTGGTCACCACGGTCTGCAAATGATATCAGCAACATTGTAGAAGACGGATTGTGTTAGAGAGGACATGGGTAAGAAAGGGCTACGTACGGAGATGACGGTTGGTAGAGGAGAGGGGAAGAAAAATACCTAGCGCGGGATAAGGAGCAGATATTTTATTAGCTAGGTAGACTAGCTAGCTTTCAAATGAGACTACTTTGAATAAAATACACCGTTTACTCAAAAAGAAACGAACAAAAAACCAGATCAAGTAGTTTACATAAAAGAAAAAATAATTAAATCGGCTTTGTTTTTGAGATAGGTAACATATCATTTTTGATTTTTTGTATTTTATCGATAAATATGTCGTGTATCCGCACATCTCGTTTGATCAAGGTTCCACAATACACATTGTATATACCTAAACAATACGTGTATTATTTAGGTATATAGGTTTTCTGTTTTCGATTTTATGTTGTTATTTACTTTTAGTTTTTTGAATCGGTTTTTACAATTGTTGGTAGTCCTTTGATGTATTTGATAGTGATGTCCTTTTCGCCGTTTCCTGCGCGGCGAGCTAGATCCTCTCGCCGCGCAGGAAGGCTGGGGTTTGGTCACTGTATACTTTAATATTCTCAGAGAAATCCGTTTTGTTTTTGAGTATTTGTTTGACTGTTCCAGAAGCTTCATAGCAAACTTTGATTCGTTGATTTTTTCCTGGGTTATACTTTCCAATGCGGTATACCTTTACTCGATCTACAGATAGAGTGAGAGATATGACAGCAGATTCGTCTTTGTTCACTCTTTCCTCTGTCCTTAGCGAGGTTTGCTCTGGTATTCCTGCGATTATTATGTTTTTTTCTCGTTCATTACGTTCGTCGTATCATTGCTTCATTGCTTAGACTTGAGTAGCTCGGTATATTTTCATTGTAAAGTTCAGTTTCAAGATTTGCTAGTTTGGTTTCGCATAGGCTTATTTTTTCTAACTGTGTAACCTCGCTTTTTATACACTTCTGCTCATTGGATATGGCATAAGAAGATGTTTTGATGTCATCAATCCGAGTCTTAACGTCGCTTATGCTGTTCAGAATAATCAGAATAATCAATTTATTGGTAAAAAACAAATATTACAAGTCACATAATAATTATAAATTAGAGTTAATTAAATAATTATAATATATAATAACATTTACAACTAAGTAATAATACTCAATACATTATTTAACCTTTCGCACATAATCGTCAATACTGTAGAACGCCTTCTCGACGAGCCACGATTTTAGTCTTCGTTTGAAGGAAGACAGACTAGGTGCTGTGACTACCTGATCTGGTAGGTTGTTATACAACGTGGGTCCCAGCACGTGCGTGAGTCACGTGAGATACCGTGAGATACCGCAGATAGCTTGCCAGCTCCACGAGTATTGTAGCATCGCGTGTGGTTATCTCCACGCGTCATGCTCCAGGTTTTGCCTAACATGCATCACTATCTGGAGGATGACAATGGAAGGCAACGTAAGGATCTGGAGCGATAGTAAGAACTGCCGCGCCGGCGTGTCCCACGCTACTTTTGCGATCGCCCTCACAGCACGTTTTTGCATGCGGAAGACGCGCTCTCGATCAGCAGCGCGCCCCCACAGCTTTGCGCCGTACTGGAGCAGCGAGAGGACAGTCGCAAAATAACAAGAGCGGACCACGTCGGCGGACACCACGCGCGATAGCCTGCGAAGACCAAAGCATGCACTACCCAGCCTGGCACACAGGCTGTTGATATGATTATCCCAGGTTGTTATCCATGTTCTCAATTGAAGAAAAAGTTTCTTCATTGGAGGTTTTTAAATCGCTTATTTGAGTTTTTACTTCTTCCATATTCTCTTTTAGTTGATTGATAATATGGTGGTTTGACTCGTCATACCTTTCCATCATAGATGTCATACGGCCGAGTTCGGTATATCATTATTATTAGCTGCCAACTCGTTATATTGACGACACATCCTAGTGATTGGGTTATAATGTATTATTTTTGTAAACCCTCAACAAGAACGTTTTCTGGTTTCGACACCTGTAGTAAGTGTTTATGTCAATAGAGGACAGTTGACTAGAACAGTACCTATATGAAAGAATGTAAAATTTTGTGAAGGTTTATAAGATCTATGAGTTTTCTGCAATTATTAAGGGAGGTTATTTTAAAAGCTTTTAATTTATCAGTATAATTGTTGTGTGTACGCCCCATGTTGTGTCGGAAAGCTCGTCGGAGAATCCAAAAGAGATGCCTAAGACTATAGTCTTAGGCATTTCTTTTGGATTCTCTCAATGCTATTATCATGTATGTGATAATATGGTAACCAAATAACACTACCGTATTCTAAGATCGGTCGGGTAAGACTCTGGTATAGGTGTAAGACGCTGTTAGGTTTCTGAAGCCTTTTGTTATTCGGGTAATAAACCCAAGAAGACGGTGGCCTCAGCTAGTAACATAATCGTAGTGATCTATCATCAAAAATGATTCCTAAGTCTTTTGCAGTGGAGGTGCGAGACAGAATACTGCCAGATAATGAGTAATCAAATAGTGTTTTCTGTTTTTTGGCAGAGAATGAGGTAACAAAACATTTTTCAATATCGAGGTACATGCAATTAACAGAGCACCAATGAGCTATGATGTTGAGATCATTCTGCAACGCTGAGCAGTCATCTAAAGTATTAATATTTCTATAGATCTTTAAATCATCAGCGTATAATAATGACGGACATTCTAATAGCTCCGCCAAGTCGTTAACAAATATGATTAATAATTACGGCCTAAGTGTGAACCTTGGGGTACACCAGAGGGAATGCACACTGGAGCTGACGTATAACTTTTAATCGTAACCAACTGGCTCAAATAAGACCTAATCCAACGTAAGAGACTACCGTGGATCCCGTAATGCGAAAGCTTTGCACATAGAATGTTGTGATTGACCTTATCGAAAGCTTTGCGAAAATCCGTATAAATCGAATCTACTTGACCCGCCGTAGCGAAAGCCTGGCACAGATAGCTTTTGTAAACTAGTAAGTTACTGACTGTTGATCTGCCCCTAACGAAACCGTGTTGACTCGATGAGATAAAAGGTTTAAAGTGAGAGTAAGTGCTATCGTATACTATGGATTCAAATATTTTACCAAAACAAGATAGAATACTTATCGGCCCGTAGTTTTCACACAGCACCGACTTGTTTCCTGATTTGAAAATAGGGGTAATGTAAGCCCGTTTCCACTCAGTTAAGGAAAGACTCCCGCGCACAAAGACTTGTTGAAAATGATTGTTAGTGGTACACACAGTTCCTTTCATCTAGTGTAGTAATAACGACCGACAACACCGAAGCCTCAGCATGCAGCTGTTGTGGAGTTTGGAAGGAGGTGGACCTAACATCATGGTCTTCGTATACAGATGCAAAAAAACTAGCAAACAAATCGCAGACCTCACTACTACTCTGGGCCGTATTACCATCGTAAAACATGACTTGAGGCACGGTAGGAGTACCTTTTTTAGTTTTAACAAAATTCCAGAAGGCTTTGATGTTTTTAGACAGCGAATCTTCTATTGACGCCCTATACTATTCATAACAGTTTTTAATGAGTCGCTTGCTACGTGCGCGGAGAAATGAGTAAGTATCGTAATCTCATGGGTTATTGTACTTTTTGAAGCGTTTGTGAAACTTGAGACTCTTCATTAACGCACTTTTTTAGACTCTTGCTATACCAACATGGTTGTTTACCAGAGCTTCGGATGACCATTGGGGTGTTCTGTTTAATGATGTTGTTTAAGATATCGTATAGTTTCTCCAAGCAGATGTCAACTTCAGGGTGCGCCAGAACTTCAGACCAGTTCACTAGGGTTAATTCTTGCTTTATAGTAATATTTTTTAAAATTGATGGTGCTTACTTTGCAAGGTTTAAGTGGTTTAGGTAAGTTAACTAAGAGGTTTACTAAGAGGTTTACTAACAATGCAGGATGATGATTATGATCTAATGGACACAAGCATTGGGCTTAAGACATGTCTAAATTGACCATGTTTGACAGAACCAGATCTAGGAAACGGTTATTGTTATTGGAAATTCCGTTATACTGAGACAAGTTACATGTAGATATAGTTTTTAGTAATAATTTACCTTTGTTATCTGTGCGGGTGTTTGGTATCAAAGGACCAGGGTTATTAGGGTTACATTAACTTTATATGGTTAAAAAAAAATATTTCATATATTTATATAAATTTTATTTCAATATTTTTATTTATTTATTATATTATGTGCACCTTTCTTTGTTATGTCCGTTAGGTTATTTATTTATATTTCCGGGTACTGAAGACAGGCATTATTATTATCTCTTTGTATTAATAAATTAGTAATAAATTATTCGAACATTTTAGTGGTGTTTAAAGTGGCACGTTATTTGTTATTTTTTGTTTTTTTTTTATCAGTTATTGTACGGGACACCTTTAATTGATAAATGATACAAAAAGAGATTGATATAACTCTTATATTGATATATTATAAAAATGATTGATAATTGAGCACGCGCCTACCATGATGAGGTGAAAACGTGAACTGATGCAATAAGCTAAGTGGAAGGCGCGTGTAACATACATTGACTTAAATAATATCGATGATTTGACAATAATTATACCTAAATGCACGGTTGCGCTGCACCGTACATGCTCCCGGGCGAGAGATGTAGGTAAAGACGCTGTATGATAAATGATAGGATTAGTTATTATAATCTAATGATAAGATGCGTTAACCTAAGTATATAAATTTAAACTTAGACGCTATGTTAGTTAGATGATAGATCTACAGTATGAAAAGTGGGAAAAACTCGTGTTGGTGTCGTTGCTTTATCGGTCATTTGATTTTTATATAACACTGAAACAATTCTCGGTTTTTCGACTAAAGTAGATACACTGCTCACTGATTCAACACTAGGCACATGAACACTTTCACTGGCACTAGCACTCGCGATGTCGCTGAGGGAGATCCTCGGAGCCGGCTGCGGCGTCGGAGCAGCAGCAGTGGTGGCGGTGGCAGCGGCGGCCCGCTCCCCGCCGGCCGCGCGCACTCCCGCCCGCCTTCGCCTCCACAGGAACGCGACGCCTGCGACGCACCCAACTGCGACCAAAATGTATATGGCCACGTAGTGATGAACGTCGTGGCTGGAAATCTCTTCGATTTCACTTCGTTTCATCTGCTCGATCTGTTGACCGATCCTGTTCAAGGACGCCTGTCTGTCCTTGACCTCGACGTCTGTTTGATTTTCGATCTCATTGATCGGTATAGTCAGATTGATAATGTTGTTAACTGGAGGAATATCGATTAATAAAAGATCGGGTTTTGCGTGCATCTCATTCATGTGATGATTGTGTGAATAAATCATGAATGAATCGGCTCTCAATGTACAGTCATTGCCCATGGATAGCACGCCGCTCTTGCTGACGTGTTCGAATGTGACCTGACCGCTACATATCAATCGGAGTGTGCATTTGTCGCAACAATAAAATAAATAATTATTTAATTTGTTTAATGCAGTCCAGTTGTTTTGGCACGTCTTTGTGATTGTTTGACATCTCTTCATTGTATTGTCCTTGACACACAAGTTTTGATCGCTATGCATATGATATATAGGGCTCTGTACCTCGCATAGTTTTGTGGTAGGATTTAATTGATAGCATGCATGTATATCATTCTCTGTGATAGGTAAGTATGAATCTCGTTGGATATTCATCGCAATGTGCTCTGTGATAGGTATTATGGAGATTGTTTTATCTCTGATAATGGTAGGAATAGGTATAATCTTATATATATCGTAGTTTTCTCTGGTAACAAGTGGGATCTTCACTTCTAGGAGCATGTACTGATCTGTAACTCTCACCTTAACCCTTAATAAATGATACAGTTTTGATATGCCATCTCCTTGGTGAAAGTCTTGTATAGGTAATGATATATCCTTTGATAGATGCCCAGAAATTATACTTAACTCTTCTTTGATTTGATCCGGTGATATTATATGAATATTGAATTTCCCGTGATAAATATCGGTAACCGTATCTAAAAGAGTATCTTGAATCTGTTTAAGATTGCCTAGTATGTTATTGGCGATGATAGACGACAAAGTAAACTCATTATTAGCTAATAAACTCTCTACCTCCTGTTGCAAAATCTCATTTTTCTGCGCTTGAATTATCATGTGTTGGTTAAATAATTTATGCTGTTGGTCTACTGATAGTTCTAAACGCTTCAAAAAGGTATATTGTGCTTCAATAACAGATGTTTGATTTTTCCAAAGGTTGGCCAGGTGATTTTGATTCTTCATAACGAGGTCAATGTCGCGCTGATATTGTTGTGCAAAATCATCATCTAATACTCCGAATAATGCATGTGCTACATTTCCTATTCCATTGATAAGGCCTCTACGTACTCGGGTTCCGATGACGTTGGATTGTTTATTAAGTAACAGCTGATCGTAGTATTGTAACTCGATATACCCGTGACGTAGTTGCAGTACTATCAGGTCGCACTGTGCTCTTTGTTTTAATTTTGCGCATGACGCATGTAGGTGATTGATATATTTTGACAGTAGCCTTGACCCTTCCCAGTAGGGATTCATGTCGTAATAAATTACCATCTTCCATTCGTCCCTGATGAGTTGCATTGTAGATATTTTGTCAAAATAAAGGCTCTGTTGCTCTTTAAAAAATGATACGTTATGTGCACAATATGCGTTTTGTGCACACATAGTAAACAATAACAACATTGTAAGTATGAAGTTACTGAGTTTACTGCCAGTTCTTTTTACTGTATTGGGCTTGGGGCTCTGCTGTTTATTTTTGCTCTGTTCTGAAGCTTTTTCTGGTGACTGATTCTCGACAGGTAATATTGATAATTTTGTGATTGGCCTCTTGATAACGCCATTCTTTGTCTTCACTGAGACAACTCGTACATAACCATCGGTGCCGGGGTGTACGTCAATAACTCTGCCTAACGCCCACTTTCCTGGGGGTAGGTTAGCGTCATGTATGATAATGATATCGTCAATCTTGATATTTTCTTTGGGCTGTAGCCACTTGCTTCGTGATGTTAATTGTGTTAAATATTCTGCTTGCCATCGTTTCCAGATATCTCCAAATAACTTCTGTGTAAGATGCCATCTAGTCCTTTGATCTCTTTCCGTTTCAACAATACTTAACACTGGGCCGCTTGATAAAAAGTGGGATGGAGTCAGGTAGTTCAGATCTTCCGGATCTTCCGTCAGCGCGCAGAGCGGCCTTGAATTGAGGACGGCCTCCAATTGGGTGAGCAGAGTCGTGTACTCTTCAAAGGTGAGCTTCTGTTCGCCAATGACACGTCGAAGGTGGTACTTCACGCTCTTTATCGCCGCCTCCCATAGACCTCCTGCGCTCGGGTTGCTTGGTGCATTGAAATGCCAGGTTATCTCCATCTCACTGACCTCTGATAAAAATTATGGATTGATAATGCTTCTGATCTCTTGTATCTCTTGCTTGAGAATTTTGTTAGCGCCGACAAAGTTTGTACCATTGTCGCTGTACATATGTGATGGTGTGCCGCGTCTTGCAGCCATCCGTCTCAGCGCCGCTAGGAATGCGGACGCCGTCATGTCTGACACTAACTCGAGATGTACGGCCTTTGTCGCCATACATATAAATAATGATATGTAACCCTTGAAGTTTTTCATGCCTCTGCCCTTGCTGGACTTCACAAACACGTGACCTGAATAGTCAACGCCTGTATGATAGAATGGCCTTGACGGATTCGACCTGGATTCGGGCAAATTTCCTAAGATCTGATCGTGTTTTGAAGGGTTATTTCTTCTGCATGTGATACATTGGCGTAAACGCATTTTGACAGCTCTATTACCACCAACTATCCAATACTGTTGTCGTATTTTTGCTAGGGTAACACGTGCTCCACCATGGTATGTTTGTTTGTGTGCGTGGTCGATGAGTAGATTTGTCATATGACCAGAATGTGGGATGATGAGTGGATGCATCATGTCTTTGCTTATGGAGGCGTTTGTAAGTCTGCCTCCCACTCTGAGCAAGCCTGCTTGGTCTAGTCTCGGGTTTAGACACAAAAGGTTGCTTTTCGAGTCGACTTGATTATGATGATGTAAGGATGCGATGTCCTTTCCGAATTCAATGTTTTGAATGTATTTGATAATCCTCAATCTCGCCGCTTTCAGTTCTGTGGCGGTGAGAAAACTTGATTTATTATTTTGCTTGAAACGTAACAAATATGCAAGTATACGTGTCACCCGAACCCAGCTACTATTCTTGTTTAGTAGCGTTGATATGACGTCATCTTTCTGATGTGTAATTGTTGTCGTGACGTTACTTTGTTTAGATTTCTTGACCTCTTCATTAGTGATAAAATCTTGCTGTTTTGATGTTTGTTCGTTGAAAGTCAAAAGCCAAGCTGGTCCATGCCACCACAAGGGATGGTGAATGACCTGTTCCATGGTTATACCCCTGCTCGCACAGTCAGCTGGGTTTTCGCTTGACTTTACGTAACGCCATGTTTCGGGTGGTAGAATCTTTGTGACCTGAACAACTCTATTAGCTACGAAGGTTTTCCAGCGTCCCGGATCGCCCTGCAACCAACCTAGTACAGCCATCGAGTCGCACCAACCAAACAGTTTGATATTATAGCCTGATAAACATGATATGACCTTTTCCATTAGCTTAGAAAGCAATAGAGTGGCACTAAGCTCTAATCTGGGTAATGTAACATCTCTCTTCGGTGGAACCAATCTTGATTTTGCAGCAACCAATATGATAGAATTAATTGAATTGCCGTACTGATCTTCTCTGATAATTTTGCAGTATATGACGCAGGCATAGGCATTGTTTGATGCGTCACAGAATCCATGTAATTCGATGACGTCATTCTCACAGATCTGAAGCCATCTAGGTATTCGTAACTCGCTGATATTTTTCAAATCCTTTCTGATTTTCAACCACTCGTTACTAATGTCAGCTGGGAGTTCATCGTCCCATTCAATGTTGTGAAACCATATTCGCTGAAATAGCAATTTGAACTTTGTTGTAACTGGAGTAAGCCAACCAAGCGGGTCGAATAACTTTGATATATCTGATAATAGACTGCGTTTTGTATGTTTGACTGTTTCTGATAAATTTATCTTGAGATCGAAAGTTAATTCATCTGATTGTGGATGCCACCGAAGTCCGAAAGTCTTTGTTGTGGCTTCATGTTTGAAGTCATATTGATCACTGATGTTTGCCGTGCTGACATTCTGTAATAGTTCTTCTGTATTAGAGGACCATTTACGCAAGTTAAAACCGCCCGATTGCAATAATTGAATTAGATCTGATTGCAGTTGTTTCGCGCTTTGAATGTCATGATTTCCATTGATAAGATCGTCCATATAAAACTGGTCTCTTAGAGTTTTTGCTGCTGGACTTGATTGATACTTATGGCCCTCATCATGAGCCAATTGCTTCAACACCATCATGGCAAGGAATGGTGCTGCTTTCTGTCCATAGGTAACCGTCGTGAGGACGTACTCTTTCATGCTGTCTGATGCTGATTCGCGCCACACCACGGCCTGAAGACATTGATCATCTTCATGAACTGATATGTTTCTAAACATTTTTTCAATGTCAGCTGTGTAGGCATACTTGTACTGCCTCCACTTGATGATAAGTGATAGTAAATCCTGTTGTAGATTTGGACCACGATACATGACGTCATTCAAACTGCGGCCGCTTGATGTTTTTGAAGAAGCGTTGAATACAACTCGAAGGGCCGTAGTCGTAGAATCTGCCTTAATCACACAGTGATGAGGTAAACAGACGAGAGGTTTCAATGACTGTGGTGGAAGCTGCATGTGCTTCATAGTGATATATTCTGATATGAATGATTTGTAGCCCTTTTCCATGTCTGGGTTTTTGATAAATCTTTTCTCCAACTGCTTCAATTGTGCTATTGCCCTTGGTTTAGATTCTCCTAGCTGTTCTCTAGCATCTGATATCATAGGTAACCTGACGATGTATCTTCCATCGGCCTGCCGAGTCGTGGTGTTCTTAAAATATTCCAAGCAGTGAGCATCCTCTTGCGACAAAGATGTTTCATGTGGAATATCTTCTATTTCCAAGAAGCGTTGAATATCTTCCACGTTATTGATGATAACGTTACATTGGAAAGATTTTACGTTTCCGCATAAAACCCAACCAAGACGTGTTTGTTGAGCGACTGGTAATGATTTTTCAGATGAAATGATTCCACTCAGAATGATACAAGAGTAGACGTCGGCCCCTAAGAGTAAGTCTACCGGTCGATTGATATTAAAATCGGGATCGGCTAGCTGGATGCCCTCTAGGAAAGACCAAGTGGGTTTATTAAATGTATGATTAGGTAAATTGTTTACCATCTGTTTCATGATATAAACATTTGTTTCAAATTGATAATCGCTGTACATTGATGAACAAATGATATTCAGAGCGCCTTTACAGTTGTTTTCCTTGGCTCCTACCCCAAAAATAACTCCTTTGCACCTCTGTCTAGGTAGCTTCAGCATTTGTGCTGCATTTTCGGTGATAAGAGAGGTTTGTGATCCCTGGTCGATCAAGGCTCTCAATTTGATAAATGTCCCATCAGCTGACATAATCTTTACCATGGCTGTTGCCAATAAAGTTTCAGTAATATCATCTTGAGACACGTGTGTAACAGTTTTTTCGTTTTCAGTGGATGGCTTGTCAGCAAACGCTTCATGAATCAAAGTATTGTGTCGACCATTGCATTCACGGCAACAAGTATTTGATAAGCATTTTTTGCCAAAATGATCGTACAAACAATTCATGCATAATTTTAATTTCGCAATTGTATTACGGCGTTCCATCGGTTTCATGTTAAGGAAAATTTTGCAATTAAATATGCGATGAAGTTTTTTGCAGAGTTGACATCCGGTTTGCTGTTTTTGTACAACATTATTCATTGGTTTTTGATTGTTGTAATTTGATTTAGATTGATTGTTATATTTTTGGTTTTGTTTGTCTGTTTGTTGAACTGATTTTGAATTATTTGATTTATTCGGAGAACATTGTGATTGTGATGCCTCCAATGATGTGAATTTGCTTTCTAGAAAGTCTGTAAAATCCTTGATAGTAGGCAGAGCCCTAGGATTTTTCAATGATTGACAGTACTCCTTGTCTGTCTCGGGATCCAGCTTCTGCTCCAAGATGAATATCACCAAAGGATCCCAAGAACTGACATCAACGCCCATGTTTTTTATAGAGTTTAGGCATTCGATGACACAATCATGCATCTTTTTCAGTTGAGTTACTGATTGCTGTTGGAGTATAGGTAAATTCATGATAATACCTATGTATGAGTTGAAAATAAATTTGGTGTTATTAAATCGGTTGTTAAGAATGTCCCAGCATACTTGATAGTTATCTGCAGTGATACGCAGATGCGAGACGATTTGTTCCGCTTCTCCCTTAAGCTTGCCTTTCAAAAATTGCATTTTTTGACAGTTAGACATAGACCCGTTGTTGTGGATAGCCTCGATATACAGATCTTTGAATGTCATCCACTTCTGATAATCTCCGCTGAATGATGGCACTTCTGTTTGAGGTGTTGACCTTTCCCGGTGGCTTGCTGACGAAATCTTTAGAGTGACCTCTTTCTTGATTTCTAGGTACCTTTGTTCATACTTGGTGAATGCTTGTTCATAATCCTGATTCTCTTCCTGCAGTTCACTATCGATTTTCCAATGTAGAGAGTCGATAGTAGACCAACGCAAGTTAATTGTTCTCAAAAAATCTTCTAGTTCGTAGTTTTCAGTCATGTTAGTGTAATTGACGTTAGAAATAGTACGAGAAAAGGCTTTGAAATTACTTTTCTGATTGCGCATCATCTCGTCTAGTTTACTGTTATTACCACTAGAAGAAAATTGAGGAGGGCATGAGCTACCTGGTACCGGGGGAAATTCAAACGACATGGTCTGCTGCCGCGGTGTTGTCGCACCGGAGTGGCCTTCCAAAGGTGCTGGTGATGATGATGGGCCTGGGTATCTCGGCATGGCGAAGGGGGTTGGGGTTTTAAGGAGAGGTTTCTCCTTCGTAATTTCCAACAAGTAGTTATTAATGAATGCTCTTGTGTCGTTATAGAATGCTAAAGTACGTTCGTAGCAATTTTCTTGAAAATATGCATGCGATTGTTCCTGACTCTCTAGTAATCTGCTATGATTAGCTTGGAACTCCTGCCAATATGCTTCAAGAGTATCCAGCCTTTTCTTGATATACGGAGCGGTCTTTCGATCGGCCCCGTCTTTCTTAAAATTCACGAGGAGCTGATTCATTGCTCCCATGAGCTGATTTTGGGTAACAACAAGATCCTCCATGGTTGTCATGAAAAAGACGTCAATGATAGAGAGTAAAAGGAAAGATCTTACTTGTGTGCTGCTTGCAGTCCTCTAGAGTAGGTGTATCCTTCCTCCTTATGCACTGCAATCCATATGCTGGTAATAATCACTTACGCGAACACTGTAATTAGTCCACTGTAAGTAGCTCGAAGGACCAAAAAGATGTACGGGACACCTTTAATTGATAAATGATACAAAAAGAGATTGATATAACTCTTATATTGATATATTATAAAAATGATTGATAATTGAGCACGCGCCTACCATGATGAGGTGAAAACGTGAACTGATGCAATAAGCTAAGTGGAAGGCGCGTGTAACATACATTGACTTAAATAATATCGATGATTTGACAATAATTATACCTAAATGCACGGTTGCGCTGCACCGTACAGTTATATTATTTGCGCACTACAAGCGGAAACTGTGTTAGCTTCATTTACTCATATTTTAAATGTACTATCAATAATAAAAATAAAATAAAATAAAACATTTTTTCTGCAACCTATCTTAAAAACATCTGGCTTTCATGAAGAATAAACCCTGAAAATGTTATTTTGACCCTGTATTATCTCATATTACTATCTCAATGAAACTTTCATCATATTTATTAACTTTACTGACCGTTCTGTACTTCCTTTTTCTCTTGGGCTGCATGTAAGTAAACAAATAATACTCAATCAATCATTACCAGTACGAACACATAGCTCCTTCACACGAGGGCTCGAGGGGCACGAGCCGTGCAATACTTTGCATTACTGTAGCAGTTAGTTTGTTACCTGAGAGTCAGTCAGCGGGGAGGTGGAGGCATGGCGGTGCAAGTCTGAAACAAATGTTTATATGAGGGATTCAAACAAAGCAGTTCATGGAAATTTCATGATTTTCCAGAATCTAAAGGCCTTTATTACTTCACAACTTTTCAACTGTTGCTATGCCAAAAACAAGTTGATTGGTAGCTTTGTTAGGCGTGAAGGAAGGACCAATTTCCATTGATTTATGGGAATATTCATATTTTTATAATTAATATTTATTTCCCCTGGGAATTTGATGTTTGATGGACAAAAGTAGCTTGTGATAATCTCCATCCTTTCAACTAACTCTATGCCAAAAATTGATTGGTTACTTAGTTAGGGGATGAAGGAAGGACAAAGTTAAGTACAATCAAATAAAATATTTAAATTTTAAAAATAGCAGTGGAGCTATCCTGGTTGTACAAAGCCGCCAAGCTGCACTTCGTTCCACCTACCCCAAGTTACCATATGGCACCTAGTCTGCGAACACCCTGTATATTATCCTTGCCTAGTACAATAACCTCGTTGCCAACCTTCCATAAAATTTGTATCGGTCAGATATAACAGAGAGACCGCAGAGCTTTCAAAACAAACAAAAAGCAATAGAGTCGGCAGGTAGGTACATAATACGGCTAAAACGACTTACGGAAAAATTTATAGACGTCCCTCCGAGGTGAAACGAACGCTTCCAATAACTGGCTCTCAGCACAGATAGCCGACACGGCTCTCAACATTCTGTCTGTACTGCCTAACGCTAATTTATTATCTGTCTACGAAAAAACATTTCAGTCAAGTTATTGGCTCATGCAATGATTACAAAGCCAGTGAAATCAAACCAAATAGGTATAACAATTGACTCAGCTCAACCCGTTTTATAGGTACTATGCCAGAACAGAGTTAGCAAAATCGTAAATAGTAAAATCAAATCAATTTAAATAAGAAAGAAAATAAATTTCACTAGATTATAGGTTATGTTACTTGACTACAATCCGAATCAGTTGACATTTGATACTTACTGTCAGTGTCGAAATATGAACTTCAATCTCATAAAAATGGCTCTGCATCTGTTTTGACTTTTGACGATGTTTTGAGGTAATAAATAAGGTACGTAGGTATCTTTTAAAAAACCTAAGATAAGTAATTTTAGAGAAAGCTTCGGCAAAAACGCGCTTTAACCTTAACTTCACGTGGTACGTATAACCAGCTAGATAACGAACTAGGCTCTGTGAAAATATCAAACATCTTCATAATTTGATAACTCATTATGGCGAGGTAATTCGAGAACTTTATTTTTCTTCCAAAACGAAAAAAAACTGGCTCACACTCGGCTAACTATAACTATGCATGAAATAGGCGTCACTGGGGTACGGGCAGATAGTAGATAAACGGTATGGGTACGGGAAATAAACAGCCGTAAATAAATATAAACAAAATACCTGGTCCGCAAGTATGTAGATATGTATACGTCACATTACATTTTTGACGTGTATATTTATGAATACATCTTTGTTAATTTTGTAAACTGCATTATTTAGCCTTTTTTATTATATTTTTTCATCTCATGACGTAGGCCTGTTCGTGACGTCACATGTATGGGTTCTAACGGAAGACCAGCGCTAGCTAGATCTCTTACGGAGCTTAGCCAGCATTATGCTGAGCCTTTTTATAACAACTCTCTCTATACATGATATGTACCTTCTATAAGTGTGTCTTTTGTATGTTATGGAAAAGGTGGAAAAGTATATACTCCCTAACTCAAAACAAGTGTAAAATGAAATGTACTGAAAACTTACTGACATTGTCATACGATGACACAGAGGAACTGCTTGAATTTGCGCGATTCGTTGATGATGACATAGTCCTATTGGCGGAGTCGCTAGAGGAGTTAAACCAGATGCTGCACGGCCTAGCTTCAGCCTCCCGATGTATCGGTCTTGGCATGAATTTGGATAAAACCAAAGTCATGACCAAAGGAAACATACAAAAAAAAAATACAAAAAAAAAAATTACCAAACGTTTACAAATAATAACACCTCAACTTAATTTATGTACATATTCTTACATTTTAGAGTTGTAGTTTTACATTAACATGACATTGATCCAGGGCCGGTGGTCGTATGTACATGGTCAACTTCTCTAAATCGTTTCCGAATACACATCATCATCAGCCTATATCAGTCCACTGCTGGACATAGGCCTCCCCCAATGAGCGCTATAGCGCCCTGAATTCAGCTTGCCGCATCCAGCATCTACCTGCAGTCTTTCGCAAGTCGTCATCCCACCTGGTCGGAGGGCGTCCTACACTACGCTTACCGAGTCGCGGTCTCCACTCAAGAACACGTTTGCCCCAGCGGTCGTCGGTTCTTCGCGAAATATGGCCGGCCCACTGCCACTTCAGCTTGCTAATTCTTTGAGCTATGTCGATAACCTTGGTTCTCTGTCGGATGTATTCGTTACGAATCCTATCCTTCAGAGAAACTCCGAGCATAGCTCTTTCCATAGCTCGCTGAGCGACTTTGAACTGGTGGACCAGCCCTATCGTGAGTGTCCACGTCTCAGCTCCGTAGGTCATAACGGGTAGGACGCACTGGTTGAAAACTTTCGTTTTCAAGCATTGCGGTATGGATGACGAGAAAACTCGACGTAGTTTCCCAAATGCTGCCCAGCCCAGCTGGATCCTCCTTTTGGCCTCCTTCTCGAAACTGTTTTTACCCAATTGCAGAATCTGCCCAAGGTAAGTGTACTCGGAAACAGTTTCGAGAAGGAGACCATGTACGACCACCGGCCTTGGATCAATGTGACCATTTATCATGACTTTGGTTTTATCCAAATTCATGCCAAGACCGATACATCGGGAGGCTGAAGCTAGGCCGTCCAGCATCCGGTTCAGTTCCTCAAGCGACTCCGCCATTAAGACTATGTCATCAGCGAATCGCAGGTGTGAGATGTACTCGCCGTTTATGTTGATGCCCTTTCCTTTCCAGTCCAGCAACCTAAACATATCCTCCAATGCGCAAGTGAACAGTTTCGGGGATATGACATCCCCCTGCCTCACTCCTCTTCGCAATTGGATGGGATTAGACTGCTGGCCCTGTACTTGGACACTCATGGTGGCGGCCATGTAGATACATCTCAGCACCTCGATATAACGATAGTCTACTTGGCATCGTTGTAAGGAATCCAGAACAGCCCAGGTTTCGACGGAGTCAAATGCCTTCTCATAGTCCACAAAAGCCAGACACAGGGGCTGATTATACTCTTCGGACTTCTGTATAATCTGCCTCACTGTGTGTATGTGGTCTATGGTGCCATATCCTCCGCGGAACCCAGCCTGTTCCGGTGACTGGAACTCGTCGAGTCTCCTGGCGAGACGGTTCGTGACTACCCGTGAGAACAGCTTATAGACGTGGCTCAAGAGTGAAATGGGTCTGTAATTTTTAAGAAGGGTTTTATCTCCTTTCTTAAAAAAGAGCACCATCAAACTCCCGCTCCACGCCTTTTGAGTTCTCCCACTGTGAAGGACGGTGTTAAAGATGTTCTGCAGCTCCTGTATTACAGGAGCTCCTCCGGCTTTAAGAAGCTCTGAAGTAATTCCGTCCTCACCGGGGGCTTTTCCATTTTTAAGCTGCCTTAGAGCTAACACGATCTCGTCTTGACTGATGTCAGGCAGTTCGTCGGTATAGTGGCGTGTCAGGGTGGCTCTGGAATCTTGGTCATCTCGTCGGTAACGAGGGGCATGTGCAGCGTATAATCGGCCATAGAAATCCTCTATCTCGGCGGATATCTGCGGCTTTGACAATACGGTCCTCCCGTCGTGCTTTTTAAGCTTTGTCAGGTGGCTCCTGTCAAGCTGCTGAGTAAAAACTTTGGACCCTCGGTTTCGCTCTATCGCTTCTTGAATGAGGCGCGTGTTGGAGCTCCGAAGGTCGTGCCGTACAATCTTCGCAATCCGCTTGTTCAGGTCTGACCTCTCTGACAAAGTTTTTGTCTAAGTGCTTATTTTGTAAGCCTAAAGAAATAAATGATTTTTTACTTTACTTTTACTTTACTTTAGTCGCTTGGGTGGTCTCCCATAACCATAACCATGCGGGCCTATTCGGGATTCGTTGCCAGTCTGGGTTCCCACCTTGCCGTTAAAGTACCCCATAACAACGTTGAAGTGGGCCTTAGTGGTGTTATGTAAGGCTTTGGATATGTCTTCATACATATCCTCCACTTCATCATCCAAGTGTGCCGAGGTCGGTGCGTAAACCTGAATTACCTTCATGCTATACCGTTCGGACAGCCGAAGGATCAGGTACGCTACCCTGGTCGACACACTGGAGATTTCTTGGACGTTGTTAGAGAGGGCCTTATTGACGAGGAAGCCTACGCCACCCTGGGATGTTTTATCACCCTCGCGAAAGTAGAGAAGATGGCCCGAGTCTAAGGTTACGGTGTCCTCCCCCTCTCTACGGACTTCACATAACCCCAGAACATGCCATTTAATGTTCTCTAACTCCACTTCCAACTGCGCTAGATGGTGGTCAAGCCTCAGAGTGCGTCAGTTAAACGTAGCCAGGGTCAATTTTTTTACTGAGTGGCAGCCTAGTGTAGCCCGGGGATTCTTAGCACTCCCTGCCCCGCCGTTACCGTGGCCGCTGCCATGGCCAGGAATAGCGAGGCGGCCGGGAACTGGGGGCCAATTTTTCTTGGCGTGTCTACTCATATGGGGGGGAATGCCCATAATCCCCACGCTGGGCATGCGGGTTGGGGATTGCAGTGCAATTTAGTGTGCTGCAAGGGACGCTGCTGCCCGCCCCCCGGTGTATGTCCCTTAGTCGCCTCCTACGACACCCACGGGCAGAGTTGGGGTGGTGCTATTCTATCTAGGCCGACACCACACAGCCAATACATACATAGCTCTGAGAATTGTCTTTCTTTTCACAATGTTGTTAGTGTTCACACATAATTTAGCTTATATTTAGATTCTATCAGTGAATACCTATTATTAGCTCTCTGTTGTCATTTTTAAGTCTATAGATATTAAAGTACCTAGCTGATGGTGTTCCGAAATAAATTAAATTAAATTAAAAAATACAAATAAATTAGCAAGCTGCAGTGGGCCCGAAGATATCTCGCGAAGAATCGACGGCCGCTAGGGCAAACGTGTTCTTGAGTGGATACCACGACACGGTAAACGTAGTGTAGGACGACCTCCAACCAGGTGGAATGACGACCTGCGAAAGACTGCAGGTAGATGCGTCAAACTGAAGACAGGGTGCTACAGCGCTCATTGGGGGAGGTCTATGTCCAGCAGTGGACTTATACAGGGTGATTTTGAATTCGTTGGCAGCCTTTTAAACCAAGACACCACTAATGCTAGAAGCTAGAGGAAAGGAAGGTAATTTGGAATACCATTTTGTTTTAGGCTTGTGTTTTTTTTCTGTAGGGTTTAAATAAATAAGACCTTCATTAAATTGAAGTAAAATTAATGAACTTTTATTAAAGTTGTTCGTAATTTCGATTAGTGTCATCTTTGCGATTTTTTTTTTATCGAGAAAATTATTTTTATTCACGTTTCTAATTTTGTAAGTCTTTAGAGTATGTTCAAATGTTAAAAAATATTAATTCCGTGCTTTATTTTATTTTGGTAGAGAAAGATACAGTTGTTCAAAAATGAAACTACCTCGCCTTAATTTTACAATTATTTCCATTAGTTGACACTGGCAGAAGAGTGTCTAACCAGTCAGACACAGTTGCAAACAAGAATCAATCATCATCATCATCATTTGCCGAACAAAAATAATAAATAGAGAACCAGACACTATTGTAGTACAAGAAAGAAGTCAAGTCATAAAATAGAATATCTACGCGTTTGTAATTCATATTATAGAATCCTTAATTCCTTACTGTTTAACGAAAGGTAACACCCATATAATTTGTTTAAGGTGTAGAAATAGTAACATTGTGAAGCATTGATTTAGAGTTATGTGAAATAGTCAACACATACACAACATGACGGAGCTTGCATATTAAATATTGTGGGACCCGTAAGCCTACGTTTGGTAAGTAGGTAGTTAGTGCAATAAAACCAATTTAGCCTTTGTTCGTTTACCACTACTGCTGCGGCGGCTCTCGTTGCAGCCAATGATACGGTATGCTTCCTAGGCCCCGGCTGTAACAGGTCCGCAACCATGGGGGCGGTGCAGTGCACGCAGGACTATATAATGTAGTCGGATGTAGGAGTAGATAACATGACATCGTGTGTATCAATATATAAATCCTCAAAGAGGCTCCAAATTGTAAGATCTCCAAGTGTTAGTGGCTGATTTATATCCATAATGAGGGATTTTGTCATACATAGAATAAAGAAAATAGTCAGTAATAAAAATGTCATGAGTAAGTACCTACAGATATTCTATTTCTCGTAGAAGGTTGGTTGGTTGCTGTTAGCCGTGCACATGCACATTGAGTTAGTGTGCGTAACCTCGGGAGCACTCGCCATCACTTAGTCTTATGATACAATCTGCACACCTTCGCCTCCCGCCAGGCCATGGTTTCTGTGTGTGGCTTTGACTCCTATTTTAACACATAAAAGTAAACAAATGATTGGCTGTAAAAACTGAAACAAAAAGTTTAAATTTAATTATAAATAGAACATAGACTTAGAATAAATAAAGCTAACTACAGTTTCCACTCGCAGAAGTATAACTGAACTAGTTGTATAATTTTCCTTGTAATAAATAAATAAATAACATTGACATAGAAGTCAACGTTAGTGTTCAAAAATATATGTATCTAACCTACAATCAAATACAAATTTTTAAAAGAATAATTATCAAGAAATGTCCTAATAAAGCTGCTGTAGAGGGGCCTCTGCCAAATCAAGATTTATTTTGATTGATTAGTTGTCGAGTGGGTTGAGTTCAACGAAGTCTGTTCATTTGAAAGGTTCAAGTGAGCTGGATCTCCCTCGTGTGGAGGAGTCAGAGGGACAGGGCTGCGTCATGCAGGCGGCCTGCGAGGCGGGCGACCTGTTCTCTCTGGTGGAGGGCGGCGCGGGCGGCGTGCGGGCGGCGGGGGAGGCCCTGGCCGCGCTGTACGCCTCCGTGCGCGAGCCCTGGCTCGTGCGCGCGCTGCTGCTCTACCACGCGCGCACCGGCTCCCAGCGCGCGCTCGAGTTGCTGGCGCGCGCGCCCGAGCACCACGCGCGCCACGCGCTCGACGCGCTCGCGGACCAGCTGCGCGCCTCGGAGCGCGGCCTGCGGCACCACGCGCTGGCGGTGCTCGCGCCGCTGCTGGCGCGCCGTCCGCCGTGGCACCACCTGCTGCTGCCGCCGAGCGTGGTGCCGCGCGAGCTCGTGCGCGCCGCGCGCCGCGAAGCCGAGCCCGTCCCGCTGCTGAACGCGCTGCTAGCGCTCGCGGCGCTGCTGCCCGCCGCGCCCGCGCTGGCGGCGCAGCTGGCACCCGAGCTGGCAGAGGCGCTGACCCGCCCCCCCACCTCGCCGCACCTGGCGCTGGGCGCGCGCGCTCTGTTCCTGGCTGCGTACGCGCAGGCGCCCTGCTCGCTGGTGGAGGCCCTGCGCGGCGCGGGCGCGGAGGAGGCGGCGGTGGAGCGCCTGGCGCGCGGCGTGCGCCTGCACCCCGCGCTCGTGACGGGCTCGCGGCGCGCCGAGGCGGAGGGCGCACGCCCCCCCCGCACGCCGCACGACCTGCTCACGGAGCGCCGCCGCGCCGCCTCCCCGCCGCCCGCGCCCTCCTCGCCGGGCCCGCCGCCCGCGCCCGCGCCCCCGCCGCCGCCGCAGCCCGGCTCCGGTGCTCAGGTTCCTATTTATATTATTATTCATTCTGATGACTTTCTTTGACCACTAACCAAATACCGATCTCAAAGGGCTGTTTGGGACGTCAGTCTATGTTAGTCCACTGCTGGACATAGGTCACTAATGAGAGCCGATAAGAGAGTATGTAATGAACGTGTGCTTTGCGCCTGCGCAGGCGGCCCGGGCTGCGGGCGCGCTGCGGCCGGGCGGCGAGGGGTGGTGGTCGCTGGGCGAGCGGTCCGGCGCGGAGGCGGCGCCGCACACGCCGCTGCCGGAGCGCGAGCCGGAGCCGGAGCCCGAGCCTGCCGTGGAGGCCACGCCCGAGAACACGCCGGCGCGGCTGGCGCGCCCCGCCTTCCGCTTCCCCGCGCCCGACTCGCCCGCCGCACGCGCCATCGGCCGCACGCCGCCGCCGCACGTCGCGCCGCTGCACGACGCGTGCGCGGCCCGCCTCGCGCGCGTGCAGGCGGAGCGCCAGGCGCAGGACTCGCCCGTGCCTATCGGCGGCGCGCCCCCCTCCGCGGCCGCGCGCCCGCAGCCACGCCCCGCCCCCGCCCCCGCCGCACCGCCCCCCCCACTGGACGACCGCGACCGCGACGAGGACCTGGAGGTGAGCAACACTTGCTGTGGGCGAGCACGCTCAACACACACTACACCGAGACGCTGAGGATGAGCACTGTGTTGTTTGGTGCAGGTGCGCGAGCTGACAGCGCGCGCGCTGAGCGGCGGCGCGTGGCCGGAGGCGTGCGGCGGCGGTGGGGGGGTGCGGGAGGAGAGCGCGCGCGCACGCGTGCCGCCGCGGGCGCCGCCCCCGCGCCCCGCGCCGCCGCCGCAGCGCGCAGCCTCCGCGCCGCCCCGCGCCGCGCCCCGCCGCGATGCCGCCTCGCAGACGCTCGAATCGTGGCCGGAGCCCTACGAGTTCCTGCTCGCCGACCTCTGCCCCGCGCTGCCCGACGACAACGATAAGGTTCGTCCTCACCGCCTCCATCGCTGACAGCCCCCCCTCCTTCCTCCCCGCACCTGCCGGGACCTCCACCGCCTGTCGCTATGTAATTGATGTATGTAAATGACCCCTGGAGGCCCGCCATGACACTCTTTCTGAACTGTGTAGTAACTTCTAAAATTACTAATAATATAAATTAAATGATATTAAGCTGATCATGTTGGGTTAGGAAATATACAGCGTGTTCGTGTACGGCTCTCACCTTCTGTTTGAATGGTAGACGCGGCACCAGTCGAGCGGCGGCCCCGGCGCGGACAGGTTCATCCGCGGGGACGCGGGCGACCCCGCCCCGCGCCTCGACCGCTACCTGGCGGAGCTGTACGCGGGCGGCGCGCGGGGGGGGCAGGGCGGGGCGGGAGCCGACCTCGCCGAGCAGCTCGCCCTCGCGCACGCGCAGCTCATGTACGAGCGCTGGCGCCGCGACCTGCACGCCGAGCGCAACCGCAGCCTGCTCGGGCACTGCCGCAAGGTGCGCGCGCTTGAACTGGAGAACCAGGCGCTCGAGGAGCGCACGCGCGCGCTCACTCGCGAGCGGGACGCGCTGCGCACGCGCGCCGCCGCCGCCGCCGCGCCGCCGGCCGCCGCGCCCGGCGCGCCCACGGCGCAGGAGGCGGCGCTCGAGCGCGCGCTGGCGGCCGAGCGCGCGGCCCGCCTGCGCGCCGAGGCGGCGTGCCGCGAGGCGGAGGGCGCGCGCGCGCGGGACGCCGCCGAGCTGCAGCGCACCCGCGGCGAGTCCTTCGAGGCGGCGCGGCACGTGGAGGCGCTCGCTCGCGCCGCGCTCGCTGCCGAGCGCCGCGCCGAGCACGTGCGCCGCCTGCGCCGCGAACTGCTGCTGCTGGGCGAGCGCGAGGCTCGGCTCGCCGCCGCCGTGTCCGCCGCGCTGCACGCGCCCGCGCGCCCCGAGGAAACGGCCGCGGAGCGCGCGCTGCGGGCGGCGCTGGCGCGCGCGGAGGCAGACCTGGAGGCCGCCGGCCTGCGCGCGGAGACGGCGGGCGCGCGCGCGCACGAGCTGGAGGCGGCGCT
Organism: Eupithecia abbreviata; assembly: GCA_943735965.1. Taxonomy (NCBI): domain Eukaryota; kingdom Metazoa; phylum Arthropoda; class Insecta; order Lepidoptera; family Geometridae; genus Eupithecia; species Eupithecia abbreviata. The sequence continues at coordinate 13,363,691 of OX030981.1, read as the reverse complement.
GGGCGCGCGCGAGGCGGCGCTGCAGGAGCTGAAGCGCTCGACGCGCGCGATGCAGGAGGAGGGAGGCGCGAGGCTGCGCGCGCTGCACGACAAGTACGCGGCGCTGCTGCGCGTGGTGCGCGCGGCGGGCGCGCGCGACCTGGAGCTGCGCGCGCGCGCCCCGCCCGAGGCGCCGGTGCAGTGATCGCTCCGCTGGCGGTCTCAGAGAGGCACCAACTGAACGCTGCTGGAGGAGCGACATGGAGTGGAGCCCTGCGCAGGCCGAGCGTACGCACGGAGCGCCGCTCACCGCGCGACACCTAGCTCCTAGGATAACGTTGCTTTACTTTTTGTATTTTGTTGATGTTAAGGTTAAGGCGGGGGACACGACAGCCTGTATGTGTGTAACCTGCTAAACTTATTTTTTCTATGACGTGTTAAATTTTCTAATTCTAAAGCTTTTCGCTTCTTCTTAGTTACATAAATTAAAATAAAATATATGTAAGAAATTAAATAATATCCCAAAGTGTATAATTGCTTAGATTCGCCGCGTGCCCCCGCGTGCTACGATAACAAAGCCGCGGGAAGCTATGCCAGTGCAGCCGTGTAACCTTCCATGATAACATATTGGATAATGTTCCCGGTAGGTAGGTTGTAAACTTTGTAATTATAAGCCTTTGATTTTCTTTCAAATACATATAACAATATACATCTACCTATTATGATTTCTCTCAGCTTTCTCAAAGTGAAGAAAGCTGGGAGAACTTACCGTATCTCACTTTTACTTTGAACTTAAAAGTCTTGTAACTCGTAGTATTGCTAGTGAGAAACGTGCCTATTTTGACAATTTAGTAAATTCTAATTTAAAAAATAGTAAATCCTTTTGGAAAAATCTAAAGAGTAAAATACTAGTAGACGCCAGTAAAGATAAATCCTTGCCATCGCATTTTCATGACCCTTATAAATTAATGACCATTTTATAAGAGTGCCAGGAGATAATATTTATTTTATTTTATTTTATTTTGATAATATTGTAACTGGTACTGAAATGTCTCTCTTTAAATACAATAAATACTCAGCCGCGTCTTTAGAGCTCGCACCAATCACCTCAACAGATGTATCTAGATTAATTTTGTCAAGTAAGTCTAATGCAATCGGTGATGATGAAATTAGTAGAGATATGATATTATTTTCCCTTCCTTGCACTTTAGACGTCATTACAGAAATTATAAATAAATCAATTTTAACAGGTGTGGGCCCAGCCAATTGCAAAAAGCTCTCGTCAAACCCGTACCTAAAATCAATAGCCCCACTGAATTTAAAGATCTTCGACCGATAAGCATATTACCGTTTCTCTCGAAGCTACTTGAAAAAGCAGTCTGTAGCCAGCTAACAAAATTTGTCGAGATTCATAATATTTTGCCTACTTTCCAATCAGGATTTCGGAAAGGTCGTGGTACGGCCACAGCTCTCCTGGACGTTACTGACAATGTGTTAGCGGAGCAAGATAGAGGTCATAGTACAGTCCTTACTTTGTTAGACTATTCACGTGCCTTCGACTGTCTTAACATTTCTCTTCTTCTTGCCAAGTTGTCTTACTATGGTCTAAGCGAGAGATCAGTCAGATGGTTCGAAAGTTACCTGGATGGTCGCACACAGTCTTAAACTGGTCAAAGATGACGGATCCGTTTTGTACTCACGTCCTACTCTTGTCGATCGTAGCGTCCCGCAGGGCTCGATACTGGGCCCCCTCCTCTTTATTATATACAGTGCGGATCTTCCTAAAGTAATTAAAAACTATGTTCCATTGTTACGCGGATGATGTCCAGGTTTATGTGTCTGATTCACCAGATCAGCTACCGCTGATTCTCTACTAAATGAAGACTTGAATGCAATTTCGGACTGGTCCATGCGTAACGCTCTCGTACTAAACCCAGTTAAGTCAAAATATATGGTTTTGGGTACGAAAAAACAAATTGCTAAAATACGTTGTAACCTAGATGTAATGATACAAGGAGTCTCGGTAGATCGAGTGGATGAGGCGCGGAACTTGTGTGTTATCTTCGATAGCCAGCTTAGGTTCGAGAATCACGTACCTACTTAGTTTAGTGAAAAACTGTTTCTATAGACTGAAGGTACTTTACAACATCCGGAATCAGCTCTCAGATGCTTCACGCATAGCTCTCTGTGAAGCTCTGATCCTTTCTAGGTAGAATTATGGTGACATAGTGTATGGTCCTCGAATGCTGGTTCGGACCCAGCAAGTGGTACAGCGAGTGCAGAACGCATGTTGCCGATTTTGTTTCACTATCCCGCCCCGGTGTGACATTACTCCTTACTTGAACAAAATGTCCATGCTCAATATGGAATCGCGTAGAGAGTTGCACCTTGGGGGGTTGATTTTTGATGTTGTGAAATTTATTAAACCCGAATACCTGCACTCTAAGTTAAAAGTTAAAGATATGACTCGAGGCCTCCGGTCAATCACATCTGCACTCTCATATCATAACCATAAAACAGCAGCGTTCAAAGGTAGGTTTCGATATCTGGCAACGAAGTGTTGGAATAATATACTGGAGGTATATTATTCCAACACTTCGAGTGCCCTTACGTAATCTCAACACTAAATTCACTTTTAAATTTCATTTCAAACTCTTACTGTTACAAATACAAAAAGAGGGTATTCCGAAACGCTTCGTTTGCCAGAGATAGGAAACACTGTGGCTACTGCTTCTTCCTAAATTGTTCCTTAGTCCAGTCAAAGCCTAATATACCTTTGACCATTTTATACCGCCACATAACAATAACCCAAGCCATACCTATCAGTTTTTGTCCGCGCTAACACTGCACAGTAATTCATTTGGTTGAACCTAAATTATTAATTTTTAATATTATGCAATCTCACATCGTTTATTTTGTCAAGTGTTTCGTTCTTCTGGTCGCCTCAAAGGGCAATACTAAAAATCAGTGTTTTGCTCCTCTAGCAAATCTTTTCGCTGAGTTATTGCCTTTTTGACGGGCTGCAGCACACACACAATTTTTAAATCTCTTCTTTTTTAAATTGTTTATATACATATAAACAATTTAAAAAAGAAGAGATTTAAAAATAATGAAAATATAATTTAAGTAAAAGTAGGTACACCTACTTTTACTTATTTTATTTTATTTTTTATATATTTGGGAAACAAAAAGCTTATGCTACAATTAATAGTACATTTAAAATATGAGTAAAAGAAGCTAACACAGTTTCCGCTTGTAGTGCGCAAATAATATAACTGATTACAATAATAATGTGGTTAGTACAGAAGAGAAAAAAAAAACAAATAACGTGCCAAGTTAAACATCAACAAACTAAAATGCCTGTCGTCAGTACCCGGAAATATAAATAAATAACCTAATGGACATAACATAGGAAGGTATATATAATATAATAAATAAATAAAAATATTAAAATAAAATTAAGAATAAAATAAAAAGCCCTTATTTATAGAAGTTAGTATTAATTAATTTTTTAAAAGCATGTTGCCTTACATTGAAAAGGTCAACATCTTTTGTGTATGTTTTATTAAAGACCTGCATAGTTCGGAGTAAGTATGAGTTTTCCCGGTAGTTAGTGGAACAGGACGGGACGTGAAGTTTTAGGTGGTTTCGTCGAGAAGCCCGGCTGGATGGAACAGTTAGTCCTATTCCAGATAAGAGGGCGGGTGAGTCAACTAGATTTAAAACAACTTTGAGCAACAGTGTAAGGTCAGCGGTTTCCCTTCTCAACTCGAGGGGCAGCAAATGATGGTAGTCGACTATACAGACTATACAGCTGTCTGTATAGTCGGCTAATATGATCCTATGCTTATAGTTGATAAATTTGAGAAATTTTCGCTGTGGTTTTTCGACTAACGAAATATATTTGTTGTACTGGGGATTCCAGACCTGAGAGGCGTATTCGAGGTGACTTCGGACTAGTGAGCAGTAGAGAATCTTTAGTGTTTTAAGAGAGCGAAAGTCCTTGGTCACCCGAAACAGAAAGCCAAGCATCTTCATGGCTTTAGAGGTTATTGTATACTACTAGGTACTGAAGGAATCGCGGCTAGCTCTTCCCGGGATGCTGATGTAATAATAGTCGAGTATAGGGACAATAGCTATATTGTATAAAACTACGACTAATATGGATGTTAATGAGTGCGGTTTGAATGGCTGCTGGTGATGCACTGACCTCTGTAGGCGCCCGGTCCGCGCTCGCGGCACGGGTAACCTACTTAGGTCGAACTGCTGATGCTGCTAAAATCCTCCGTGTTCGATGTATCGAACAGGTACTATAACTCATTGTTCTCTAATTTATCTGTGTTATTCTATGATGTGCCTTTTGTATTGTGACCTTTGTAACATGTGCTGCAGTTGTCAAATAAATGTGTTATCTATCTATCTAACATTAGCTATGGCGTTACTGAGCCATCGATCAGCGCCCTCCGGAAGCTGGTAAACATATGTGCGCGGAATGCGGAGACACATGGCCTCAGGTACAACTCTACCAAGAGCGAGCTATTGGTATTCAAAGCAGGTTCTACGTACTATCCACATGTGCCACCCGTCTCACTGGATGGCACCATACTTAAACAAGTATCGGATGACATGGATGTGGAGAGGGAGAGGAGGGCGCTGGCGGTGAGGAGTAACATGTTGATCCGCAACTTTGCAAAATGCTCCGAAAAGGTGAAAATTACATTGTTTAGTTAGGGCCTTCTGCCAATCTTTTTACACCTGCAGTCTGTGGATCAATGTTACTCGAGCGACGCACAACGCCCTCCGTGCCCGATACAACAACGCGTTCCGGATGCTGTTGGCTGCCCCGCTACTGCAGCGCATCAGTTATGTTCGCGGAGGCGAGAGTGGCTTCCACTCCATCATGCGCGAGCGTGTCGCCTCCCTGATGCGGATGGCCCCACCCTGAGACACTGGACCGAGGCACATGTGTTGCCCTGCAACTCAATGCGGCGTGCAAAATGAAATTAGAATCAATCAGTATTTATATAATTTGTTGACATACATACATAGGTACTTTTTTATTTTTATTGTTTCAACAAAATCAACAGCCCTTAATCTACATAACTTATTATACCTACATAACTTATTATAAATATTATTTGACATTAATAAGATGAATTTAATTTAATTTTTAATTTGAATTGTTTAAATCCCTATTGTTCTATTGATTAAATATGTATTGTTACTAACATAGTATATAGGTAGGTAGGTGTACTAACAATTATGGTGGACAATCGAAATAAATAATTTTAATTACATATTTTTTAAAATATACAAATTTTGTCCAAAAACCTCTCCCCTATTTCTAATACACTCTGAGGTCTCCGCTACCCGATTTAATAACTGTATGGTGCGCGTCTGTGGGGCTTCATTCGGCAGGTTAGTCCTTCCGCGAGGCACTGCGAACAGAGGCGGCCGCCTACGCCGCCCTACGTACTCGTCCGGTACGCACAGCCTCATCATCTCCAAGATGGTCGGGTTGGATATCATCCCACGGAACACCTTTACCACATACAGCGCAAGCGCCATATACCTTCTGATTTCCATGTTGTATCCAACCATACCCAAAACAAATAGGGTTGGATACATCAGGGATAGAAAGGGTAGACGCCATATTTTTTCCAGTAAAGGTATCGAGTGAACTTGTTCTGTATGCGCTCCATCATGAGACTATATTTAGCTTCGTGAGGAGCCCATACAGAAGCTGCGCTTTCCATCTGGCTCCTGACCAGGGCATCATACATTGCTGTTAGAGCCCTAATGTTTGTGAAACCGCTTGCTCGTCGCAAAACGAATCCTAAAATTCTGTGCCTACATCTTTTTACAAACGCTCACAACATGGGCTCGAACCCCAAGATCTCTCACCGATTCCACACGCTTCAACTCCACTCCTATCTGGTACCTAGTTGAAGTGGAGTGGGGCTGTTGCTCTACTAAATGTTATTATAGAAAATTTGTCCACATTAAATTGCAACTTGTTTCTCTGGCTCCACTCCACTACCCTATCCACGTCTTGTTCCGTCTTCAACAAGACGTGGATAGGGTAGTGGAGTGGAGTCCAGTACGCAGTCTCCTTCCTTGACTGGCAAGATCAACTTGAGTCGTCTGCAAACAACAGACATTTGGCCTCCGCTCCGTGACAACTTCTGGCAGATTGATCATAACGATAAATTCCCGTCTTTGTGAAATAAGGTGCAGATTTGCACCCCGCATACTCCACATAATGCTGCCTGTTCTCCATGTAGCTCGCAAGGACCTGCAGCAGAATGGTGGTGCAGCCGATCGTCGCGATCTTCGATAATAATTGCATTCATTAATCATTATCGACCAGGTCAAACGCTTTTTAAAATCGAAGTAAGCGACGACGACTTGAACCCCTGCTTGTCTACGTTTGGGAGTAGGTATGCAAGACATCGAGTTGAGGAGGTACCAACATATACCAACCTAGCTATAAGAAGGTAGGTACAATGTACTACCTACCTACTACTGAGTAGGTATCGCTTTAGTGAAGCATCTGTAAGCACGTGTAGGTACTGGAGAGGTACCTACGATCATCTAATGAAAATGAAAAGTTTTTATTTGTTATCTTTAAGCTTACAAATAAGCACTTAGACAGGTCATATATTCATGTATTGGTCCGGGAGCCAGGTACAAATTTGGTCAATTATTTCCTCCCGAACGAAAATTCGTCAAATGCATTAGGAATTATAATATTAATTCAGATGCAAATGCTTTTTTCTTTATGCTTACAAAATAGGCACAAGTAAAATTGTATACTATTCAATAAGTGTTCTTTATTATAAAAAGAAATTAAAATTCGCAGCACAGAATTGAAGATTTGAACCTTATTCCATGGGAATAATGTCATCGCTGCCCCTGCCCAACCCACCCACGGAGTCGCAGCCCCTGCCCAACCCACCCACGGAGTCGCAGCTGACGGTCACGAGTAGGTATTCATAAGTTACAAAATTGATCTACCGATTACAAGAAAAAAGCGAGTATTCATTTTTAGTTCGTTTCTCAGATGAAGCAAGCGAATTTTAGAAAATCTTTGAGTGCAATTTTGTTTATTTTAAAAAAATGTTTCTTTTTAGTAAAATTATCTACCTGTCTTAAGGATTTATGGATAAAACAGGTCCATTGATACCTACTTACGGGATTGTTGTCTTGTCTCTCGCAGACTCCACGTGCACTACCTACTAGGAGACATACTAGCAGTAGGTATGTTATACATACTACCTACTATTTGCCTTGGATAGCGAAAAGAAAGCTTTTTTCAAGAAACATATTAATAGTTACATCCATGATTGTTGTAAGATAAGAATGGAAAGCCAAAGCTTTATGGAAAACATTAAAATCTAGAGCCTCCTAAGTCCACTGAGCTTCCTAATCATTTTGGTAATCCAGATGAAATAAATGCACACTTTTTGAGTATCCCTGATTGTTCTTCTGTCTCTATTTCTAATCTATGTTTTTACGAGTTTAACAGTTTTAGTTCTAATACCTTTTCCTTGCAACCAGTTACTGCTGATGTTATTTCAAAATGTTTACGCTACATCAAAACCAACGCATTAGGCACCGATTTGATATCTATAGATATGATTAAAATGACATTAACTCACAGTCTGGAAACGATCACTGCTATTGTTAACAAATCGATACAGACTTCCACCTTTCCCCATTTGTGGAAAATAGCAATCGTTAAACCTATTCCCAAAGAGACCAATCCCATTAACATTAAAGATCTACGCCCTATTAGTTTGTTATCATGTTTATCTAAAGTGTTAGAGAAAGTAGTTTGCTTACAAATGACCGAATATGTGGAAAAAAACATTTTACTTCCGGATGTTCAGTCTGGTTTTCGCAAAGGACGTAGTACTAATACAGCATTATTGGATGTTACTGATAATATTTTAGCGGCGCAGGATTCTGGATTGGCAACGTTTCTTGTTTTGCTCGACTTCTCGCGCGCTTTCGACTCCATTAGTATACCTCTTCTACTATCTAAATTAAAATATTACGGTTTTGAATCGAGTACAATTAAATGGTTTGACTCATATTTGAGTAACCGTAAGCAAGTAGTAGCATTGCAAAAAGCTGATGGTATGAGTATGCAGTCTGGAGAACTACCAGTGAATCGCGGCGTCCCTCAGGGTTCTATCCTGGGTCCTATTTTGTTTATTCTGTATAGTGCCAATGTAGTAAACTGTTTGCGTCACTGTAAACTACATATATACGCAGATGACATACAACTGTACATCTCTTGTCGACCTGAAGATACACGTTGTACAGTTCAAAAGCTGAATGAGGACCTAGATAGAATATACCAGTGGGCTAAATATAACTCTCTACTTCTGAATTCCGGAAAAACTAAGTTTATGATTCTAGGTTCTAAAACACAAATTTTTAAAGTACTAGACGAAGCACCGGTAATAAGAATTCATGGAGATGTTATCGAGCGAGTATCTGAAGTTCGTAATCTGGGATTGGTTTTAGATGAGGCTCAGCGTTATGAGAAATATGTATGTGACACAAAAAATAGTTGTTTTTACAGTATATTATATGTATATTATGTCGACTGCGTATATGGACCAAGCTTGTTTCAAAAAACCTCAAATTTAATACAAAGAGTGCAAAATGCTTGCGCTCGTTTTTGTTTTGATGTTCCGCCACGCAGTCATGTTACACCCTTTTTCAACAAGTTCGGTATAGGTACTCAAAATGGTCTATAGGAGGGAACTTCATTTAGCTTGTCTCTTATTCGGCGTGGTCAGAACGCAAATCCCCAAGTATCTTTTTGATAAGCTGAACTGGACTCGAAGGAATAATCCCTACCCAATAACAGCCCCTAAATGTTTACTCCGAACACCTCTGCATGGAACTGCAGCGTTTCGTGGAAGCTTTCGCTATAGTGCTACCAAGTGCTGGAATAATCTACCCCCTCCGATTAGAAAACTCAATAATATCAACAATTTTAAATCAAAGCTTTAAACTATACTGATGGAAAAGCAAAAATCAGACTACGCATAAATACGCGAACACTTAACACTACACCACACACCGCACATACACTCATACTTGCAAGACACACCTGGGAAGCTCCTGTTGCCCGGACTCTTATGAGACCGGTGTCCTCAAGAGTACCTTACAACACACACATATTCACGTACATTATAATCGCACACACACACAAATATAAATCTACTCAACATAATATTTAAATACATCACAAACTTCCCTAGGTAGCTCTGTTGCCCGGACTCTTTTGAGAACGGTGACCTCAGGAGTACCTTACAAAACACACGCACACACCCTCACACACATAAACACACTCCATCAGTATATTTTTTACTTAAATGGTAGATACAATAATATTTATTAGAATACTAAGCACTATAGCCGGAAGTAGTTTTATGAAATGTTTATGATTTTGTTTGCATTGTATGTATATATATATTTATAGTATCGTACCATGGTTTTTATTTTGGTTTTATTTTTTGTTTTATTTACTTTTATTAATGTTGGCTTAAATTAAGTTAATCAAGTCATAATCATAATATACATTGGTATTATGTCTATGTTATGTCTTTGTTTTTTGTAGGCTTTTTAAGTGTTTTTATCTAGTATATCTTTTACTATATATATTTTTTAGTTAGCGGTGACATTTTAGTTCTTAAAGTTGATATAGTGGTAATCGTAAAGTGGGTACAGTAACGCTACTTTAGTGTCATTTTATACTGTAGTAGCATTCGTGTTACCATTAAAGTGCCAATTTGTTCTATAGTAGAGTCCGTAATTCCGATACATCACAAATATTTTTCTTTCGGCATCGGCAGATCGGCACGTTCGAAAAAATAAATTATGTGCTGATACTGTGTAAAGTGATTTCAGTTCAATGATTGTAACGTGGTTAGTTTATATTATCTAATTGTGACATTGAATAACTCGTTCAATACTGCAAAATTTTCGTGCGACAAAAGTTTTACCGATAGATTAGTACTATTTTTATTAAGTATTTTTAACGCGCCTCCGGTTTATTGAGTTTTGAATAAAATAAAATATTAATATAATATTAAAGGTATCGCAGTTTTGTACTATAGAGCAAAATGGTAACTCCGTAACCCTTATTGGCCAACTATAGTACTCATGACAAAGTTTCCGGCGCCATTATGAGTAAAATTATCCTATAAAGGTGATGAAATATCCGCTATAGAGCAAAAATGCTCTATTATGGCGTCGTTAACACTACTAAAGACCATGGACTATTGCAGTGATTTGTGGAACCACGATGTCACTAAATGGTTGTATTGTTGGATATTCAACACTGTTATAACGCAATATATATAACGGTAATCAGGGAAACCTTATTGAGCAAATTAGATATGTAAAGGTGAATTCAAACACTACTATAGAGTAATATTGCTCTGTACTGGCATATTTGAAACTTTTATAATACCTGTCTATAATGGCTCTATAAAATGGTGAAGTAAACCTTTACATCGACAGGTAATAGGATAATTTGGCTCTATAGCTTACAGAGCAAAAACGTTTCACCAAACGCTTCTATTTTTTTTCGCGAAACAGGCCGAGCCTAGTGCGGGGGTCACTGTTAACTGCAACACCTCAATCAATCAACTCTATAATGTAATAATATTTACATAAATTAAGTTAAGGTGTTATTATTTGTAAACTTTTATGGTAATTTTTTTTTTTGTATTTCTATAGAACCGGTAGGTATCGCTAAAAACCTTTACACGACGTTTACTCAACCTTTACCTCCAAAATGTTACTTGGGCTACCTACTACCTAGTAGGTACCTACTATGAGTGAAACCTGTGAAAAAGTAACATGACGGAGCAGGAGTAGGGTTAGGGTATAAGGTATTCAAAAACGGAGGATTGTTTAAATCGGCATTCGTTTCGGGGTCGAAAGAAGTCACCGAATATATTTGGTAAAAAGTCACAACAAAGTATAATATAAATAGTTAAAATATCAACAAACTCTTATTTACAATGTACAAAATATACAAATACGTAGAAAAGAATCAACAACGTAACGCTAGGATATGGTAGGAGCACTCCGCGTGCAGTGCGTGCGGTGCGGTCGGTGCGGGCGGCGCGGTCAGGGCAGCGGCTCCACGTAGTTCTCGGGCACGAGTCCGCGGCGGCCGTGCAGCTCGCCGCGCAGCCAGCCCGGCTCGCCCGACGGCGCCACGCCCGAGATGATCTGGTTGGGCTCGAACGAGAGCTCGCCCTCGCTCTCGCCCAGGCAGGCGTACAGCGTGCGCACGCGCCGCCCCCCTCCCCCCGCCGCAGGGGGCAGAGGCAGTGCTAGGGGCGCGGGGGGCGGGGACCCGCTCTGCGAAGACACAGACTCGGCCGAACTGCTGCTGGAGCGCGCCGCGCCCCCGCCCGCGCCGTACTGCTGCAGCAGCAGGTGGTGGTGCGGCGAGTACCGCGCGCCCCCGCCGCCCCCCGCCGCGGCCCCCGCACACCCTCCGCCCACTCGCTCCATTATACTCTGAAAACAAACATTCAAGAGACGTTATCATCCGGTCCGTCGTCGTCTCGGTTAATTTCATCACTATGGCTAACACATTAAAAATAAGTGATCGTCACCTCTGTGCACGTACGAGTACCGACATATGTACCGTCTTCTGATGAGGGGTCCGGCGACCCTCGCTAGCAAAAATCGCTCCGAATATCGCTGTCCCTGTTTAACCCTTGCGCCGCGCCCCATGCGTGCGCGATAGCAATATTAGCCGTTCAAAGTTTGGTTTGTTCCGTAATACCAAAAATTATGACTGAAAACTTTTTGTATTCTTCACAAAGTATTGTTATTCTGTAACTAGACAATATAAGCTATGTTCCTTCATAAATAAAACGTAAGATATTGTTGTTTTTAATACGAAACAAATAGCAAGAAAACTTGTCCAATTTCGCATAAAAATGTGCAAAATGCGATTGATTGGCTTTAATTTAAGTTTAGGTAAGTATTTTGAAAAAAAAAAACTATTTAGGAACCTAGATAAATACTATTCAAATACAAATAATACAATATTATAGTGGAAATACGCTTGAATTGGAAATAATTTTGGTATTACGTTTGTATGAAGAATTCGTCCCTCCGGAGGCATCTTAATGTAATGTCTAAAAATTGGCGCTAGTTTTGCAACTAGCGCCACCTATTGAGTACTACCGCTCTGCAAGTGCCGTTTATTATTTAGCGGGATCGCTAGGAAGGAACCTAGCAAGTGTCGGGACAGCAGCAACTTGTCATCTCTGAACGAGGTTTGTTCAGGCGCCGCTCGGGCTCCAATGATCCCGACGGCCAACTAGGATACTTTATGGAGTACAATAATAACAAAACAAATGTCCTCACCATTTCATTTCTGGCAGACACCGGCGCGGTCAGAGCGAGCGATGTCGGAGATGTTCTGGAACAAACAAATTGTAATTACAAGTGTTGGAGCGGCTCCAGCTCCTCGTGTGGCTCCGTCTCATTCAGGAACCTATACACTAATGATGGTGTGGTGGCCGCACTGCACTGGCCCCGCGCCCGCTCTGAGCAGAGGTGGTGTCGTGGGTGCCTACTATACGCGATCATACATATTTATATCGTTGGTTCATAGCCGGACGGAACGAATATCTGCACATCGTACGAACATTTGTCCCGAAGCACGAATAGAACCCGCAATCTCCTGCGTCCGGCGAATCTTTTTTATTTGGGAAACAAAAGTTAATATTTATGGAAAAATAGAACAAATGAAGCTAACAACAGTTTCCACTCGCAGCGGAAATAACTGAACTAGTAGTAAATATCAAACATTAGCAATAGGAATCTTGCGCCATAGAGCTTATTCTATTGAAACATCGTTTTAATTACCAACCCTGCAATAACAAATCCAGAGAGGCAGATGATCATTGTGCACCGCGCGGGATGTCACGTCACGTCACTGTCCGCACGGGAGGGGACCGGGATCGGGAGCACAGGCGTCTCCGGGGGCGCCGAGCGCGGAATGGCGCTGGCGCGGCGGCGGCGCAGTATATATGCAGTGCGCGCGCGGGCGCTGATAGGCGCGCGCCGACAGCTGCGCGCGCACACGTGCGCCGCGCACCTGCCGCCGCTACCTATCTACACGGCCGCGGCGAGGGATGCGATGCAACCTCCGCCGATGCTTCCTAATGTAGAGCGGTCAGCTGTTCGAGACGCGCACACACACACGGTCTCAGCTTCAGCAGTCAGAGGGATGGAAACGGACGCCAAGTGCAAAGGATGTGTTCAGAGGGATAGTGGTGGGTCCGTGCTGTGCTGCGAGGGGCGAGACCCTACAGCTGTGCGGTCGTAACTACACTAAGTGCGAGTGGTGATGAACGAGTCACACACACATCGCGGCTCACAAACAAGAATGTAGTTCGTAACAATGACTCCCGTATCCTTCGACATGAGAGACCTCCATACTATGAGCATGTTGTTGTTATCTCGAGAGCTCCCTAGGGAGTACAATCGCGGTTCACGACGGCGCGGCGGCGCGGCGCGGGCGCGGCGGCGGCCGACCAAAGATACCCAGGTTATACCTATAAGCCTAAAAATGTTTGAGGGGGCTGAGAAGGTAGCAAAAACCTCCTCCCACCCCTCATTTCCTTTTGGCAAACGAAGCACCAAACACCCTGTATAATTGTAACCGTGAAAACAAATCGGCTCGGCATAACGTAATGCAGTGCGATCCGAGCGGGGCAGTGCGGGGCGCGGGGCGGTGCGGGTCGCGGGGCGGCAGGTGCGCTGCATTCCCGGCGCGCAGCTGGTCGCGCATTCTAGTCTCCGCGGCACGCAGCCTCCTGCGCGCCGCGCAGGTTCAGCTACTCCCCGCGCCCCGCGCCCCGCGCCCCGCGCCCCGAGAGACACCACCAGTGCTTCCACTGCTGTTATCTGCCCCTACATACATACATTGCATACAGCTCGACTCGCAGCGAGGTGCAAACGTAGCTAATAACAACTTGGAAGGCTTCATGCCGTAACTTATTAACAGATGCCGCCGGTATACGATGAGTGAAAACTTTAAACTTGTTTCACGAATATTATGTATTTGAACTTTTAAAATATTTTTATTTGAAATGAAGCCCAAACCGTGAAATAATACCGAACATAGGTACGATACGAGACTACGAGTATGTCGGGTAAACTAATACTGCAGGCGAGTGTACCTACAGTTGATTATTATTGAACTAGCTGAGCCGGCGCGGGCGGCGACCTTCGTACCGCCTGACAGTTAGTGTTTGACAGTTACCAAACCCATAACATGTTGTATAGGAAAATGTTTTTAATAGTTATTCTGCTATTGAATCGGGTCCAGCCGTTCTCGAGTTATAGTAAACGTTATAGTATAGTAAATTTTAAATCGGTAATCCGATAGTGGGGCCTTGTGAGTAGATCAAGTTGTTGGTCGGGGTCGCGCGGTACTCAGTGACAGATTCAGTGTAGATAGGCTGAAAGCTGCTTTGTTTAGAACAGGAAGGGAGCGATAAAGGAGAGGAGGCTCCGGCGGCGGCGGCAGGTGGCCCCAGCGGAGTACCTGCGCCCGCCCCGCGCCAGCTGGTCGCCGCGACCTGTCGGTAAGGTCGAGAGTCGCGCGTCCTACGCGCACACAATGGACGAACCAATCTTTACAAGGAATTTTTTTGCAGTAATCTTATCCTGAGTCGTCATTCGGTTATTGTACAATCTGCACCGTATTTATGACGACCGATGTGGCGCGGTGGGCGAAGGTTCGATTCCCGCCTCGGAACAATTGTGTGTACGATCTGCAGATATTTGTTCCGGGTGTTCTATTTATTATTTATATACAGGGTGTCCCGAACACACAACGGCAACGAACGCGCGCAGGCGCGAGGCGGGTTCACGACGACACACAATTACAAAATCATGGGTCTGTCACCAATGACTTCCGGGTTAAGGCTTTTGTTACTGAACATTCTAATACATTTCAATATTTTGTGATTTTCATATAGGTACATATACATACAAACTCTAATCAGTCAATAAATACATAAAGCCCATATTATGTTACGAAAACATAATGCGTCCTAAAAATGGGTTTAAAACTTAGTTTTATAAAAATAATAATCCAAATCGGTTCACCCAGTCAAAAGTTCCGAGGTAACAAACAATAAATACAGGCGAATTGAGAACGTCCTCTTTTTTGAAGGTTAAAACCACAATGACTTATAATGAGGGGGGCGGGGACCAGGTGTGCGGTGCAGTGCACGAGTGCACGTGTGCGCGGAGGAAGCACCGCTGAGGGTACAGCACAGGCAGGGTAGACAATACCGTTCCCTGCAGGGTCGCGCTGCGCCACGCGCCCTGCAGTACAGTTGCCCTGAAGGCCGCCCGGCGCCCGCCCCGGTCGCCCACCTCGGATGGAGGCCAGGTTCTCAGAGTCCGCATTCGAGTAAATAGAGGACAACTGAGACAAGGTAAGGTGGCAGCGACCTAACTACCACCATATTACACTTTCCAATTCTGTTCAGAATCGAAACATTCAAAAACTCTTTTTTTTGCAGCAATACAATAAAACATGTACAATTAGATAAGTTCAAATGATTACGATAATATTGCGGTTCATTTCAGTCGCTTCGCCACCTACATGTGTATGTGTATAGAGAACAGTACACAAGCGACGACGACACCTGCAGCCTGGTGCTATTGTACGAGTTGTTGCAAAACCGCTCCCAAGCTGTATATCCTCGGGCTAATCTGATAATCTGTAGCCAGTCTTTTTGCAGAATAAGGTTTTGGAAATTTGCTTCTATAATCTATTTACTGATCATGAGTGACTATCACACAAGCGGATACATTGCCCTTTGAAAGATACATTTATCTTGTGTACTTATATCTAGTGTGTAACCGATTGATATTTGTATGAGAGTAACCAGTTTCCATAAAAGTACATAATATTGAGTCGAAAACGATACCTGCCTTAGTAGTAATATTTGAAATAAAAATGTCTAATAGCACATATCTAATAGCGGCTTATTCCCAAACGTTCATGATTATATTTCCCAAGAGGTCCACGAAAAATATTACTAGAATTTTAAATATTCATACATGAATTCCCAAAAGGTCCATGAGATTTAAGTAAAGTAGGTACAGTCAGTAATGAAAACGAAACGTTTTTTATTTCTTTAGGCTTACAAATGCCTCTCAATAGTGCCCTGCGGCGCGCGGCGGCGGCGGGCAGCTCCTGCTCCTTGTGTCATTGTCAAAGGAGTGCAAATCGACATGGCCGGGCCTAGCGTGGTCGCAGAGTTTTTCCGTTCCTTTCAAATGTTTTAGGTACTAAAATCCTTTATATTTCCCATTCACTACACTAATTTAGATATTTCCTACCAAGGGGAATCTGTATTCGGGCCACATTAGATTATTTATAACTACCTTAATTCCGGGGGAGGAATATCAGATTAGTAAGTTATTGTGATTTGAATTATTTCCTTTGTGATTATTGTTGTGTGTTTATGCTTTAATAAGTTTCAATCATTTTAATAAACATTTTGTTCTATTTAATGCATTTTAATTAACATTAACTTAAAAACAGCTGGAATAAACAGTTTTTTATTGTATATGTTACCGGCAATCTGCATAAGCCGGTATTGTATACAATACCTAGGTCATTTATAGAATACCTAAAACGTGTAGGTAATGTATGAAATATTATTTATTTTATACTTTGCCTAGGCATTCTATACAATACCGAATGCGCAGCCGGTAATGTATGTATCAGACGATATGTATGAGCAAGGAAGTGGACAGAAGTCGCGGTGATGCTCGCAATGTACTGGCTGTTGTCTTACAAACAACCGATGAAGACGTTTATCAACGAGGCTCAAAGCGAGGCGTTCTTAGGACACAGTATTCAAGACAGCAGTTCACAGTTTGTTACCAAGAATTACATAAAAAAGAATACGTCCCTAATCTAAACAGATGGCTTTGAAGCCATCTTTCGCAAAAAAACTGCATCCCTGATCCGCAGAGTGCGGGACAGCACAACAGCATCCTGAGAACCACAGCGGACAGATACTCATCCCCGCTGTGCGCATGTCTCGTTCGCAGACTGATCCGCAGGCAAGTATATCTTTCTTATAGGGATCGCTCTGGGAAAGGGACATGCTTATGTTATATTATAACTTAATTAATTATATTATAATTTAATTTAATATTCTACTAACCCTCTATAATTATATTTCTGTGTGTTTACTAATACTTACAAATATGGATCCATGGATATCCGAAATAAAGAGATTTTATTTTTATTTTTTTATTTTATTTTTTATTTAATCTAGAAACGACATTCCGTACAGTTGCGACTCTGCAATCTACGCAGCTACGATACTAAAAAGTGTTCTTGTTTGTGCACTTCAAAATGTTATAATAGTTCCTCATTTTACTTACTTCATTAAAATTTTGATTAGGCAGTAGACCTATGTTCTTATTATTTTTAAAGAATTGTTTTGTTTCTTAAGTTTTTTATACTTATTACATACCTGAGTACTTAAAAGCTAATTACATTAAGTTACTTACTACTATAGCCAGAATCATTTTTAGTTTCACGTGAATTTTCTTGTGATTTTACCGTAGTAACAGAAAGGTACGTTTTGTACCCTTTTCATAAGAAATATTGTTAAGGAGCTCCCTCATTGTTAATTTTAATAAAGTTGACTTGTAAGTAATAGAGCATATGTTTCATTTAACTGTCATTTTTAGGGCGGTAAACATGGATTCATATAGACCAACATCTATTTATAGTTAGGGCGGTAAACATGGATTCATATAGACCAACATCTATTTATAGTTAGGGCGGTAAACATGGATTCATATAGACCAACATCTATTTATAGTTAGGGCGGTAAACATGGATTCATATAGACCAACATCTATTTATAGTTAGGGCGGTAAACATGGATTCATATAGACCAACATCTATTTATAGTTAGGGCGGTAAACATGGATTCATATAGACCAACATCTATTTATAGTTAGGGCGGTAAACATGGATTCATATAGACCAACATCTATTTATAGTTAGGGCGGTAAACATGGATTCATATAGACCAACATCTATTTATAGTTAGGGCGGTAAACATGGATTCATATAGACCAACATCTATTTATAGTTAGGGCGGTAAACATGGATTCATATAGACCAACATCTATTTATAGTTAGGGCGGTAAACATGGATTCATATAGACCAACATCTATTTATAGTTAGGGCGGTAAACATGGATTCATATAGACCAACATCTATTTATAGTTAGGACGGTTAACATGGATTCATATAGACCAACATCTATTTATAGTTAGGGCGGTTAACATGGATTCATATAGACCAACATCTATTTATAGTTAGGGCGGTTAACATGGATTCATATAGACCAACATCTATTTATAGTTAGGGCGGTTAACATGGATTCATATAGACCAACATCAATTTATAGTTAGGGCGGTTAACATGGATTCATATAGACCAACATCTATTTATAGTTAGGGCGGTTAACATGGATTCATATAGACCAACATCTATTTATTTTACACATTGCCGGTGGAACACCAGCTACGCTATACAATCCCTAGGAATTGTATTCATTACCTAGGTAAAGTAATGTCATGGACAATAATATTCATAATATTTCATACATTGCCTGGACGCCCCAGGTATTCTATACATTGCCTAGGTATTGTATAGTACACCTGAATTATACAGATTGCCGGTAACATATATAGTGTAAAGACTCGTATGTATTTTTTCGAATTCGTCTTTATTTAGGTTAAATCTTAAAAAAGCCTTTAAACTTTTAAATATTAAAAAAACTGCAGATCTCTGGGGCATTTCCGTTAAAATTATTAAACCTTTAATTGATACCATTGCACCAGATCTAGCTTTTATATTTAATGAATCCATTGATTGTGGCATATTTCCTGATCTAATGAAACATAGTAAAATAATCCCATTGTTTAAATCGGGTATTAGGTCTGACCCCAATAACTTTAGACCAATATCAGTACTGCCTACATTCAGTAAAGTTTTTGAAAAACTTATTTTACACCAATTGCTTAGACATTTTAATGGCAATGACCTGCTACACTGTAAGCAATTTGGGTTTACTCGTGGCAGGTCAACTACTGATGCCGGTGTAGAGTTGGTATCGCATATTTTTGATGCTTGGGAGAAGTCGCAAGATGCTTTAGGCGTTTTTTGTGACTTGTCAAAAGCATTCGATTGCGTTCATCACGAAACATTAATCAGGAAACTACATCATTATGGAATAAGGGACAGCTCTTTGGATCTTCTTACATCTTACTTGAGTGATAGGATACAAAGAGTTGACATTAATGGGAAACGATCTAAAGGGTCTGTGGTTACAATGGGTGTACCGCAGGGCTCTATCTTGGGTCCTTTCCTATTTTTAGTTTATATTAACGACCTGCCTCATCTTGTAAAGAATGATCATGAGATTGTATTGTTTGCTGATGATACTTCATTAATTTTTAAAATGAATCGACAAAAAACAAATTTCGACGATGTAAATACTGCAATCTCAAAGGTAGTCCATTGGTTTAGTATCAATAATCTTTTGCTTAATGAAACCAAAACAAAATGTATAAGATTTATTCTACCTAATGTAAAACAAGTTAAGGCTGATGTAAACGTAAAAGGAGAAACGGTAGAAATTGTAGACAATACCGTATTCTTAGGAATAACCTTAGATAGTAAACTCCAATGGGGCCCACACATAGATAAGCTATCGAAGAGACTTAGTTCTGCAGCATATGCAGTTAAAAAAATCCGTCAACTTACAGACGTTGATACTTCTCGACTAGTCTATTTCAGCTACTTCCATAGTATTATGTCTTATGGCATACTATTGTGGGGGAACGCTGCAGATATAAACACCATTTTTGTGTTGCAGAAGAGGGCTGTTCGTGCGATCTATAATATGGGTCCCAGAGAATCCCTACGTAATAAATTCAAAGACATAAACATAATGACAGTACCATGTCAATATATTTATGAAAACTTGTTGTACACTCATAAAAATATCAATCGATTCATTAAAAAAAGCGATATACATAATGTAAATACTAGAAATAAGAATAAACTCGCTGTTCCCACAACTAGACTACATAAGATAAGTGCATCTTTTAAAGGGCAATGTATACGCTTCTACAACAAAACTCCAAGTGAGTTTCAAAAATTATCAATAAATAAATTTAAAAAAATTGTGAAGCATATTCTTTGTAAAAAGGCTTATTACAAAATATCAGATTATCTAGAAGATAAAAAAGCTTGGAACGTGTTTTGCTCCAACTCAAAATCTAACAAATTACAGATAAGCAAATCATATGTACTAGACACATAAGTTATGAACATACTAGTGGTTTCTTCTCACTTCTTCCACTGGTGGACAAAAAATTGAAGTGAACTATAAAATAATTTTAATTGATAATAATGAATAGTATAAAATATGACTTGTCTAAGTGCTTATTTGTAAGCCTAAAGAAATAAACTTTCATTTCATTTCATTTCATTTCATTTCATTTCATTTCATTTCAAATATATCTCTGGCATATTTTATAAGATGATAAAGGATTCTACGTGAAGACCGTAACAACCTACATGCTGCGTCTGTACCCAATGTTCAACAAACCTTGTCACAGGAGTGTTAGTAGCGGTCATACGAGTATGTACGAGTATACCGACCCATTACCAACGTGTATCAAGCGGAACTAAAACACTATGTAAATGCAGGATATGATCTGGTGGATGACATTTCCACCGTCAACAGTATAAACAGTTCATTATACAGAACGAGAAAACGAACGAAACTCTCAACGTTACAAAATCAACATTCAAGCATGTATGTAAAACACGTGAAAATTCCTGAAGATTTCAGAGCCTTCGTGTTGTTTGACCACAATGAGGAGGAACGTCTAAGTATTTTCTCGTCAAAAGACAGTAGAAAAATAATTGAAGAGAGAGCGGTCTCCCTCGGGCATGACGGACGGCACATTTCACTTTTTTGTGATCCAATAAAAAGTCCTGATTTTTTATTTAAGTATTGTCTTTTATTTCATGAAGAAACTAATATTTATCCTACCTATCTTATCGAAGCTTTTCTTGCTAACTGTATCAAATCATTCCACGGACTGTAACGTTGTAATTACTTATTCTAATTATATCTAGGTAGGTATCCTACCTATCGTTGATTTCGTACCTGCTTACGCGTGAACCAAACAATGAACTAGACGTCGCCGCGAGGTGCGGGGCGAGCGCCTTCGCGAGCCGGCCAGCGAGCGGGCAGACACCCGCAGAGCTTGAAGGCGAACCTACGTTCCCTTCACTCTATATTTATTAATCTAAAATGTAACAACCTGAAGAGTAATGAAACCTAGCTCTCACCTAGTTTATCCTCGACACATTAAACAGAACTGGGTTGCTGTGCATTGTTGTTTAACCGTTACCGGCTAGTTTTTATATATTTATTTCGGAAGCGTCCATCCTCACGTCCATCTATAACTTTCTTATAACTTTTATCTCACATTTGTAAACGCCGCCTCTTATTTCTTTTACCCTTGGGGAAGCTTCTAGTCTTTTCGACATACTGTACAACCCTCAGGCTTCCCCTATAAACCCCTTACGCTGGCGCGTCCCTAATCCTAGGTCTGGATTTCCAGGAACACGCTACGGACTAGAATTCCTAGACGACATTGTACACTGTACCTACCCCGGTTCTAAGAGATGTTGCCAACTGTGGAAACCACGGAGTCTCTGTGGCGCTCGGGCGGGCTCGCGCCTGACCGTTTGCACGTGGGAGTCAGGGCATTGCTTGCAAGCAGTCTATTAGTACTCATATATATATTATACTCACAGGCGGTGCGCGTCCGGGTGCGGCGGCGGGTGGGGCGGGTGGGGCGGGTCGGTGGTGAAGATGTCGTCGTGGTGGTGGATGAGCGTCTCGGCGACCACGTTGTAGAACTTGAGGTCGAGGATGGAGGCGACGGTCTCGCGCGCGGCGCGCAGCAGCGTGGGCCCGAAGCACACCGCCAGGTTGGACGCCGACATCAGGTTCCTGTCCGAGTGCCGCGCCACGCTGCACACACACAGACATTACATATGTATAGCTAGTGCAGCCTGCTCCGCGGCAGACAGCAGGATGTACGTACTTGCGCAGGTGGTGCAGCACGAGGCGCAGCATGGCGCGGTGCGGCGGGGGCGCGCGCGCCACCAGCGCCGCCATGCCGCGCGCGCGCTCCGTGCCGCGCTCCAGCTCTGCAACACATCGCACGGGTCATGTCGTGCTGTAGCGTGGGCTCGCGCCACCGGTCAGGGTGTAGGATACGTACTGGCGAGCGCGATGAACTGGTCGTGCAGCGCGTACGTGAGCAGCGGGTCGGGCAGCGCGCGCAGGTAGGCCTTCAGCGCGGAGGTCAGCGTGCGCACCTCGGCCTCCGCGAGCGCGCCCAGCCGCCCCGCCGCGCCGCCGGCCACCAGCGCCGACACCTTGGACGCCACGCCCGCCACCCTGCACACGACACTAGTTATACCACGGCGGAAGGCGCACACCTCCACCTGCACGCACGCCGGCGGTGAGGGGTACCTGTAGAGTCCCTGCTCCTCGAGGCCGTGCGCCTCGACGCGCTCGATGATGGCGCGCACGAAGGCGAAGCCCCGGTCGTCCAGCGCGCAGACCGGGCCGGCGGCGGGGGGCGGCGCGGGCAGGGGCGCGGGCGGCGGCGGGCCCGCCTCGCGCAGTGCGCGCAGCCAGGCGGCGCGCGCCCCCTCCGAGCGCGCCTGCAGCACGAGGGGCGCGCGCTCGCCGCCGCCCGCGGGCACGGCCTCCCAGCAGAAGCGCCGCTCCACGGGCTCCCCCGCCCCCCGCCCGCCGCACACGCACACGCTCTCCGTCGCGCCGCTCTGCGCACACACAACAACGCATCACGCCTGCCTCGCGGTGCACACGGTACTACCCAGCCTCCTGCGCTGTACGATGTAACAAGGTGTGGTTACCGTTTTGATATTGATCTGGTTGTAGGGCGTCAGCGCGAGCGTGCGCGTGGCGCGCTCGTAGCGGCAGTACTGCTTGCTCCACGTGCAGCCGCCGAACGCCTCTGCAACAGAGAGAGACAGAGAGATGAGCGCGTGCTGTGCGCGAGCGGGCGCCGCGCTCCGCACTCGACTGTACGTACTCTTCTCCATGAGGAACAGGTACCCGGCCAGCGCGCCCTCCTCGCCGCACTCCTCCTCCTTGCTCTGCGGACAGAGGCAATGCATTAGCATACCTGCGAGGACACGCCACAGGCATGTTTATAAGATGATATAATAATGACGGTGGTTGTCTCACCATCTGGCGCACCTCCATCATCTTCTTCATGAGCGACTCGGTCTGCTTGCTCGTCTCCTCGAAGTTGCTCCGCGTCTGCACACACGCACACGTTAGAGCACCCCCCCACCGGGGACCGCACCACCCCCCGCGGGGGAGGGGTAGTGCGGTGTGCGGCCCTCGGGCGACACTCTTCATTACTCGCTCACACAGAAACTCCACTCTCAAACAAGTCAAATTCACATGCTTTTATTGATATAGTGTCAGTAGGTACCTATGGCTACGGCTTGCTACATGTGACGATGTATGTGTGGAGGCAGTTCCTGGGGCGTGCGGGGAGGGCACGCGTCAGGGAGGAGGCGCGGGGGGAGCTCGGATACGTAACTAACGTACAAAGTGTGTTCAGTGGGGCGTTGTGACAGTGAGGCTGTCGGTATGTTAGTGGACAGTGGTGCGATCCAGCTCCTCACAGCTGGGCCGCGTCACACGGGAGGCCGGTCGAACTCACGCAAAGTCATTGGATAAAACTTGATACAAAATGGTGAAGAGCAATCCACGTGAATGTATTAGTGTTTGATCGAACAAAACCATGGGATGGTTAGAATGCGAGAGTGAAACAGCGTATGTACTTGTGCGTGGTGGTGCGAGCGAGCGCGCTGCGCCGGGTGCCGCTGCCAGCCTGTCGACGTACACACGGGTTAGCGAGAGTCGGAGGGAGAGCGACAGTCGGGCTCCGGCATACTGTGCGGGGCCGCGACATCACCAACTCTACCGAGAGGAACCTGTAGGTCGGGACTGGGGGACGGGTGCCAGGGAATCCGATGAGACTCCCTGACTACCTTCCACCCCCACTCCTCACGCGACTGCCTAACCCTATTCCTATGAGAGTCGTTACCCGCTGGATGCGCAGCTGCAGGTCGCGCACGCGCGGCTCGGCGTCGGCGTGCACGTCGTGCGCCGTGTGGTAGAAGGTCCACCAGCCGAACACGAAGGATAGCAGCGTTTCGACCAGCTCGAACTTCTTGCGCTCCTGCACGGCCTGCAGCTGGAACACGTACTCCAGCGACGCCTGGCAGAAGTCCCGCTCCGCCATGTCGAGCCCCGCGTCCGCCTGCAAACACACAACACCACACTAGTCACTACATAGCCTACAGGCGTCCAGCGACTCCTCTCGCGGACCCGCAACATTATCATCAAGTAATCGCCCGATTACAGCGCTTCTTGTTACAGTGAAATATGCTACATTTTATCTAAACATCGCTTTTTATTCTGAATGATAAGTACAAAATATCTGCCTAATGATAAATCTTTTATCTCTTACAAAGTTGTTGTAATGTTATAGTAATGTTTACCAACATGCGAGTGTTTCTAACCGAATCCAATGTAAACCGGACTAGAAAAATAAAATCTTCCTATTAACACGTGTTCAATGTAAGACTAAGTTAAGAAGTGCGTTATTTTATAACTAGATGTCGCTAGTAAAGTGGTACGACCGACGGCTAAATCGCGATGACGAGAACGCACGGGTTTGTACAGCCTCCGGTCAGATTTTTCTAATAAATCAGTTCTACTGACTTCGAAGTTTTATTACGTACATATCCCTCTAAATCAGGGTTAATCGGAGTTGGTATTGTGTCTTTCATGGTCCTTCGGCTGGATAGTTTTTTTATTTGTAAGCATAAGCAGCACTAGTGGCGATTCCACTGAGCAGTGCAACCGTTACCAAACCCAAACCTTGGTTCGGTAAGTGAATTGAGTGGCCTGGCAAAGTGAGCCGTTCATTTGTTGGAGAAAGTGAGTGAGGAGCAGCGAAATGTCGGCCGACGGTGCTGTCAACATCACCAGCAGCAGCAGCGCCGCGGGCAGCAGGCACAACTGGCAGTGGGTGAGGCAGGCAGCGCGCATCAGTGACGTCACGGCGACATCATAGCAGTGACGTATCGCAGTGGTTTGCAGTTGTGAATCGTGAGTACTTTTGTGGTGTAATTTTAGTGATTGTTTTGAAGAAATTTTACTTGGAAGAATTTGAAGATTACTTGGACTTATAAAAATTGAAGATTATTTGAACATTAACGTGAATTAAATATTAGATTTAGAAAATGTAATGCATGGTACCAGGGTAGTTAAGACTTGGAATTATTTCGCGAAAACGTAACCGACGGGGAACCTATGCCCGATTATGGTCCGAACTTTAAACACTTGTAAAATTTTTAGGAATTGTTTGAACTTGTAGAATTTTTATTGGTTTTAAAGTTTGTTTGTACTTGTGGTTTTTAGTGTCAGTTTATGTTGTCCGCATTCAAAGGTCAATTCAATATTAAGTCGTCGATAGAAAAGTCTGCTGGTACTTTTTTAAAATCTTCCAAAGGCAGATTACGTAAAGAATCTTGCCTCCTTACGCGAATTGAGTCTTTGGATGAGAAGTGGCGAATGTTTGCGGACAGTCATGCTGAGATTTTAATGAGTAGTGAGGACATTGGTCAATCTAAGTACATTTCAGATAATGTGTTTGAGGATGTTGAAGAGACGTATGTACATTGATCGAAGTCTGAGTTGCGGGAGGCTTTAAGCTTGCTTAAGTCGGTTGCTCCGGCAGGCTCACGCTCTTCAGTCTCGCGGGAATTTAATGTTAAATTACCAAAAATGTCCAGACCTACTTTTTCGGGTTCTTATGCAGAATGGACTCAGTGTAAAGATTCTCAGCGAAGAAGAGCAGCAGCAGTGAGAGCAGTTCTACAGTAGAACAACTCGTCGAGACTAGGGCGTGCAAAACCAGTTCCCGGTTTTGCTGAACACCGGAAAAACGGACTAAATTTAAGATTTTTTGAAAACCGGTTTTGAGCGACAAAACCGGCGTCAACTCCGGTTTTCCCGTTAATTAATAAAATCTTTATTTTTATCCACTTTTTTCGAATGCACTCAAGAATTATGTAATTTTGAGTCATCAAATATATCCGAATGCAAGCTATACTCCCGCGACCCCCGCACCCGCGACTCCTGCGCCCCGCCCGCCTATATACACTTGCAGGGAGCGCACGTGCACAGCGATAACGTAGATGGACGAACGTTAAGATGATAACCTATATTTTGTAAGGGGTGTTCCAGAATGTTTTTCGTTTTTTATTTGAGTATAATGCGCCAACCACAACTGGCAGGGGGTGTGGAGTGGTCTCAATCACTTGGTGGAAACGCGTTATTGGTGAATCTACGCTCACATATGAGGAGTTGCCCACCGTTCTCACGCAGGTAGAGGCATGCCTAAATTCGAGGCCGTCGTCGATGTTGCCTAACGATCACAGCGATGTAACCCCGCTTACTCCAGGACATTTCCTGGTGTTTGGTGAACCCTTGGTGATTGTACCTGAACGTGTGACTACGAGCAGAGCAATGTCAGTTCGTCGTTGTCAGACGCTGGCAAATGCAAAAGACGGTGCAAGACTTTTGGCAAAGGTGGTCCAGTGAGTATTTAGTTAATTGTTTGCAGAGATTTAAATGGTCAAAGCTCAATCCGGAACCCAAAATTGGCGATGTGGTTCTTCTTCGCTAGTAAAGTGGTACGACGGCTAAATCGCGCTGACGACAACGCACGGGTTTGAATAGCCTCGGGTCTGATTTTTTTCTGAGTTGGCCGTTTCATTAGGAACCCATCCCTCTAATCGGAGTGGTGTTGTGTCTTTCAAACACGTCCTTTACATACAATATGCTCTTACGAAGCCCCCTAGTGTCCACGCCGGCGAGGACCGGTACCCCAGCTGGACAGGGTGTTCCTTTTGTTCAGGTACGTACCCCGTGAGCGAAGCCAAGGACAACAAAACCGACTGGTGCGGTGGCGATGCATCGTCTGCTTTTACATATCTATATGAATCCCTTCCCATTGAATAAACAGTAGGTACGATCTCCGGGAAAATATTGCGAATATCTTGGAGACTTAGAAACTAACGGTTCGGAGCATTGAACCCATTAGCTGCAAGCTCGTGTGGGCGCGCAGCATCCTCACGTCATCGCCGCGGGAGGCGCGGGCCGCGTGCAAGCGCTGCCTACATGGAGCGGAGCGCCTCGTCGTTCGCCCGGACACTCCGGCCGTTACAACGTATACTTGCTATCTGCGCATATCGACCACTTCACTGTTAGCCGGTTCCCGGGGGTCTTCTGGTGACAGTTAATAAGTACTTGCCTCCTGGAACACGGCCTCCGGCTTCTTGGTGGAGAGCGCGAGCGTGCGCTCCTGCGTCTGACAGAACTTGGCCGTCTTCTTGTCGAACTTCTTCTTACCCTCCTGGAAAATAAATTAATAATATTATATATAAACTGTTGAGACCTCTGCCGTATGGCGCGACACCGTACGAACGCGAAGCGCGCGACTGATCCTCATGAGGTACTCAAATTGATCTATCTAAATGTGCTGGTCCGGATCACATTAAATCTGTATCTTCTAGCACCATACCTAAACTTTGGAAATCTGCATTTGTATCGCCAATTCACAAAAAGGTCCCTAAATCAGAGGTAAGCAACTATATCCTATATCCATCTCTACGCTCTGTATAATATAATTATGCTAAAATCTTAGAAAGGATTGTATACATTAAAATCTATTCCGCGCTTCTCCAATCCTTCTCCCGCAAACTCTCAAAGCAAATAAATCTGGACCTCTTCTGTTCCAGCGTTCACTCCGTGAGAGCGGCTGAGCTCTCCCCTCTGCGCACCGTCCGGCGAGGACGATGAGGACGACTCCATCTTGGCATACGAGTGATGTAAATATTTATTGTTAATGAACGAGCAGCTTCTGGCTATGTGTCTATATCACATTGTTGAATTTATTCATTGCGTTACTTTTTTAATTTGTTATTTTTATCTCGTAACCAGTTGTCGGGTTTATTCTTGAAGACGTTTATTGATGCGGCTGATATAATATCTACTGGTAATAGGTTCCAATTGTGCACCACTCTGTTGCTAATACAATGGTGCGCGGCGGGATCTCGTAGAGTCACGGGACAGTCCGAGGTGGCGCCCGCGGGTAGAACGTTCTTCTTTCTTTATGTACATATGTAGA
The DNA here is from genome assembly GCA_943735965.1 of Eupithecia abbreviata. Lineage (NCBI taxonomy): Eukaryota > Metazoa > Arthropoda > Insecta > Lepidoptera > Geometridae > Eupithecia > Eupithecia abbreviata. The sequence goes on along the minus strand of OX030981.1, from coordinate 13,335,250 downwards.
TGTCTATTATTTATCATTTTTCAATACTTTTGTTGCTAAAAAGTAATATTATAACTAGTTTTTTAGGTAGGTAGTCAGGGTACCTTGACAGCGCCGATGTGGTCCTTGCGGAAGCGCTCCAGCGGCTGGATGATCTGCTCGTGCGCGCGCCCCAGCTGTAACCAACACACATACAACATCATACACAACACAACACCTCCTTACCAGGTATTGTACTCCTCGGCGGACACACACACATACAACATATCATTACATCATACGCAACACAACACCTCCTTACCAGGTATTGTACTCCTCGGTGGACACACACACATACAACATATCATTACATCATACGCAATACAACACCTCCTTACCAGGTATTTGTAGTGTAGGTACATACCTAATATACCACGTCACTCAATGACCTACTTTAGAGATAAGGAAAAATAGAATTATATTTTATTAAATGTCAAACATATCGGATTACTTACGGAGAATCTTTAAATAAGAAAATAGAATATCAATATCATGTTACAAAAATAAGGAATTAATAAATTCAAATTAGAGGTAAATCTATAGTATAAAAAGGCATGTTTTAACTCAATAAATATTCAGTATTCAACCTACTACAGTCGTGTTAATTACTCCTCCTGCTACCAACATTACATATTGTACTCCTCGGTGGACACACACATACAATATTTCATTACATCATACGCAACACAACACCTCCTTACCAGTTATTGTAATCCTCGGCGGACACACACACATACAACATATCATAACATCATACGCAACACAACACCTCCTTACCAGGTATTGTACTCCTCGGTGGACACACACACATACAACATATCATTACATCATACGCAACACAACACCTCCTTACCAGGTATTGTACTCCTCGGTGGACACACACACACATACAACATATCATTACATCATACGCAACACAACACCTCCTTACCAGGTATTGTACTCCTCGGTGGACACACACACATACAACATATCATTACATCATACGCAACACTACACCTCCTTACCAGGTATTGTACTCCTCGGCGGACACACACACATACAACATATCATTACATCATACGCAACACAACACCTCCTTACCAGGTATTGTACTCCTCGGCGGACACACACACATACAACATATCATTACATCATACGCAACACTACACCTCCTTACCAGGTATTGTACTCCTCGGCGGACACACACACATACAACATATCATTACATCATACGCAACACTACACCTCCTTACCAGGTATTGTACTCCTCGGCGGACACACACACATACAACATATCATTACATCATACGCAACACAACACCTCCTTACCAGGTATTGTACTCCTCGGTGGACACACACACATACAACATATCATTACATCATACGCAACACTACACCTCCTTACCAGGTATTGTACTCCTCGGCGGACACACACACACATACAACATATCATTACATCATACGCAACACAACACCTCACTCTCCAGGTATACAGGGTTATTGGTAATTCGACGTATTCCCGTTAGGAGGTGATAGGGATGACTATTTGCGATAATTCTCACCCCCATGTGCATCATGCAAAAGTGAACCATTTTTAAGTTATCATGATTTTACCATTTATACGTCGAAATACCAATAACCCTGTATACTAATAGTGGACTGCGCATGTCTGACCAGAGGTACACTCATGATGGTGTTGTCTCTGCGATATGGTAGTGCAAACGCACTCTGCGTTGGGTTATACCTCGTGCTCGTTGGCTAGCTACAGATATGACACGCTACGAGCATCCGGTCTCATCACCGGTGACCGTGGAGGCATCAGCACCGCAAATATACTTATTAACTACTTCAATATGCAGGTACCTTCTCCGTTGAGGAAGGGACCTGCATCGCGCGCGTCCCTCGCCCCCCGCCGCATGGTGGGGTGCATACCGCATCAGAACCAGACTCGTATGTACCTACACGCGGAGATCAGAGATGCTGCGGAGACACTCTCTGGTGGATCCAGTGTGTTGCTAGGGGCGGTACGAGCCTGCCAGTCTGCTCTCGCTTATACTACATACTGTATTGTAAACAGTACGTAATCAGACTAACGACACCATGGCCTCTATTGGGAACAGTTATGGAACTTCAACCAATTACATTCATTTGTTTCAGTGAGAGCGCGGGGGGGGGGGGGGGGGGAGCTAGTCATGTAGCAAATTACTAGCTAATGAAGAGCACTCTTTGAATGCGGGCTCGGCTCATTAGCGAGTCCGCTATCCAGTGCCAAGGAGCGGGGCGCGGGGTCTCCTTCGTTGCATAACGCACGACACGTAACCACGGAAGGACGATAGCACAGAAACACACACCGCGACGTGACGACAACGGTGACGACAGCTCTCTTCATTATTATGCGACAAGTGAAAGTTGTCGAGTATTATTAAAAGAATAAGCTAATAGAATGTGAACGATGGTAATCTAGTGAATGGAGATATCGCACCTCCAGAATAAAAGTGACTCATCTCAAAAAATAGGGAAAATGAGTTAAATATAGAGAAAGACTCAGAAAAAAAAACTGCATCGGCTAGTGATTCTAAAAGTGGCACTTGTTGGTTAGAATGCCCAAAACATCATACGTGCGTCTCTTTCATTCCGAGGGTTTCCGCATGCCTCCCCCGTGGAATAGTGATCCTGTTCAGTATTGCATCAGTCAAATCGTCACGCGTTTAGTATTGGAAGGACCTAAAGCCGAATTCAACAACTTAGTACGCAAATATCCGGTAAGATTGTTATGAATTTTTAGTAATAAAGTTACCTCTTTGTTGTTTTGTGTCATTTTATTACATTGAGCCTAGTTAATTTATATGACCTTAATCGAAATATATCATGTTTATTACTTAAATTATACTTATTCTAATGACCGTTTAAAGTTAAGGTCAGTTTAGATCTTAAACTAAGAGTAACGTTGTTGTCTTTTTTTGTGATTTTGTCTATTTATTATTAACTTGCCAAATATTTTCGAGAAATAAAGATAAAGTCAAGATAGGAAAATATTATGATATAATATTATTGCCGTATTTGAGACTTCGTTTATTTATTACATATTAACATTGTACTTGTGTTTTAATTATTTTCTGGTAGATAACTTATGAAGAGCCACCTGATGATATTCAGATCAAGGTATGATTGCTTAATTTTATTTACTTATGAGATACGTGAACGCACGTAAAACCTACTGATAGTTTCATTTACAAAATGAATAAAACATTTTTTGCAGATAAAAATTACAGGAAAAAGTTCCGAAAAAAAATACTGAAGACTCACGTGATATTTGTGCAATGCTTTTAATTATTATTTTTACAAAAGAATTTTGGCAATGATCAGGAACCTTCTAGTCCATCTACATAGTTGGCCATGGATATCCCGAGATCTGAAGATGAATTGATCAGAATAGATGAACCTACTACGCCTGGCCAAAGGACTAAATTTATCAGACGATCGAGGACCTCGATCGTCTGATAAATTTAGTAAGCATTGCACAAAGAACTAGATGAACTACTTGATGACCTCGATTCGAGGTCATCAAGCAGTTCATCTAGTTCTTCTTCGTCGAGTTCTAGTTCGACCTGCTCGGATCCAAGTGAGTCACGTTCGCGAAAAAAGGCTAAGCCAAATTATAACGTTTGAAGAAAGTGATGTAAAACACTGGGAAAAGTTACTGGAATAAAAAACAGATGAATATGACTAACTCAGCAGATGTAAGAACGAAGAGATTCTTTCAATTCTAATTTTTACCGAGAAATTAGGATTATAAGAAAAAAAGAAAATTTACCTCGAAGATCTAGTCAGGCAAAATCTCATACCTACTTTACTACGCAAACTATTACAATTCTCCATAGAAGATGTTTGGTTGTAAGAATTAATTTAAAATTATAGTATTGTTGAAAATGAGGCTTAGTTTAGCACATTCCACTATGATAAAAGATGTTCTGACGCAGACTGTGATTTTAGAATATTAAGATTAAGTCTAGGTATATTGAATTCCTCTTTAGAGTTCCTGTTTTACCATTGTGATGTTAATTTAGTGATAAAGTTACTGATAATTTAATAATTAAAAGTAGGGAAGAGAAGACTACATTTGTTAAGATACTGTTTTATTAATTATAAGTATTGATACAACCGGTATTTATAGCGTTGATTTACTAACAACAAGTTGTGTACACACTGCCGTGGTCACTTCGAGTTCTCATTTGTCAGAAGAGATCATTGCGCATCATACATGGTCTACATAGTACCTCAGTAAAAGCATACTTCAAAAAATCTAAAATTCTGACAGTGATTGCATTATTTATTTTGAATAGCCTACTAGAAATACATAAGATTAAAGATGAAATACCCAAAAATATGAACATACATAGCTACAATACAAGAAATAAAGAAAAGTTACACGTACCTACTACTAGACTGGTAAAAACACATAAACAGGGTTTAACCCTAAAGCTTGATTTATATAACAAGTTACCACTAGAACTAACTCTACTTCCTTTTCAGGAATTTAAAGCAAAAATAAAGAATTTTTTAGTATGTAACCCATTTTATAGCATTAACGAGTTTTTAACGTGCTCATTTGTCAATTTGTGATAAGTTATTATTGTTTATACTTATATTATTGTAATTTAGGATTAAATTTAATCTAAGAGTATTCATTGTACTGTAGTATTTAATTGACATGCCAATATTAGTGATAATGTTATGGTGAATAAATTGAATTTACTGAATTTACTTCAATCAGTCATCCCGTGACCACGACAGTGTGTCAACCTATTGAAACATCGGGAAAAAAAGGTAAATAAACGCGATAAATACCCGTTGTATCAAAACTTATAATTATGTGTTCAGATTGCGTCAGTAAAAAGACTGTTTTTTGTTTGATTATTTTTTAGAGGTTTTTTTAACATTCTATTTCGATTATTTTGTTGTTGTCTTAGGCCCGTGTTATACAAAGCTTTCACTACCTATAGTCACTACCTATACCTGAGTTTGGCTTTTCTAACGACTAAACGTCACCCAAACATAAATCTATAACCGAGTAAGCTTTCATTTCATAATACGAGCCTTAAAATCGCTTAATAGTATCGACTCTGATCTGATATGTGCTAAAATGATAACTGGAACAGATCTTCGATCTGAAAAAAAAACACAGTAAGAGTGTCAAACAAGATATGCTAAAGAAAACGTACATCAGAACCGATATCATTGTCATACTTATACCTGATGCCGAGAATTTGGATGTTTTTTTCTTAGATTTTCTTTAATTATAATGGATCCATTGTTAAAGACTCTAATTATTGGTAAACCTCAAATGTTCAATAATGTTGTTGTGTTAGTTACCGGTTTTTTATAAAGTTTTAGTAGAAAGTAATTGATGTTAACTTTACTTAAATATAGTGTTTTTCTTATAAATGTATTAATCACATCGTAATAAAATGCGAAAGTTAATTTTAAACCAAATATTTTGCCGAGCGTTCCGCATTAAAGAAACCTATTTTTAAATAAGTCATTAGTATTGATTTAGTTTTAGTACAAAACTGACTCAATTTCGGAAGGTTTTTTTGAAATGGTAATTACTTGTATAATTAAATTAAATTTTCAATAAGTAATAAGTTCAAAATATAGATAAAATATCAATCTATCCTATGATATGTAAATAATATGGAAAATTCGTAATATGGTTGTGCCAGGATACAAATATGTAAAAATAACGCAAACGTAAAATCATTTTATCGCATTTCCCAAAAAACATGTTTTTTGAATTGAGTCACTTCTATTCTGGAGGTGCGATATAGAGACAAGGCCGTCGGGGCACCTGCGCCGTGATGCTTTCATCCAGGGCAGCCTTCGCAGGGAGCGGCGCGGGGGCGGGCGCGGGGCGCGGTGGCAATGAGCATTGTCGCGGAGCCCCTTCTAAACTAGGTTATCGTCGCTGGGTGTTTGTGTTCCGTGTCGTATCGCTGTGAACGCAATCACACAAACAACTACATACCTCCATTAGCCTCTCCTAGTTAGTATATCGAAGCGCTAATGATGGTCGCGGCGCGGACAGAGCACTCGTCGCGTCACGCGCCCGGCATTGTGCGGGCGGCGGCGCCAGCGCTAATCGCACGGAGCCGTGTCATATCGCATCCATCGGTAATGCGAGACCAGTCGCTATCGACTCCACGTCCATTATTGTATTGGCGGGGCGGCGGCGCATGCGTCACCCTACCACCACCACCACAGTCAGAGCGAAACCAAGCATGAGTACCTTCTAACTACCTATTCACCTTCAACTTTGTGTTTACTGAGTCATTGAAATAAACTAACAGCCAGCACAGGAGACATGAGTCTGAATCAACCGAGAGGGTTGCCTATTTACTAATTACTTATTAGCTTTATTAGAGACCTCGGCGCCCCGCCGCCGCGCCGCTCACGTCCCGCTCGTGCAAACGCTCCTGTAATGGAGAAGCAGTCGGCCGCGGGCACCGCATTCACATGCAAGGTTGGTCGCGCGAAGGTCGCCCGCGACACGCGTCAAGAAGCGGGCGCCACTTTACATTACCATTCGGTGGAACTGTGGCGCGAGGCGCGTCAGATCGCGCAGGCACGCTGGCCCGTGCCTCATGCATATGCAGGCCAGTTCATTTGGTTTGGACGACATTATGTAACACTGGTTCCTACGCGCGGCATACCACGCGCTGTCTCTATGGAAAAAAGTACCTTTTATTCCACACCTAGAGCTGCCTGACCTATACAACATTTCGACGCGATCCCTTCAATAGTTTATAATATTCGTGTAATTGTTGCCTCTAACCCAAAAAACGGCAAAAGCCATTGACATTATTGTCCTTCGAGGCAACATATTTCAAACCATAGATTAATTATAAAGTACCTACTAGATGACTGGGTAGCGTGGTTCGTGAGGGACAGATAATACGAAATAGTGTTGCGATCAAAAGTTTTTACCCCGATCTTAGATTTCTTATGTCAGGTTTTTTGGTGATATTTTATATAGCTAATAACCCCAATATTATAAGAAATAAAGATCCTATCAAACATACTATCGCGAAGTTACCTGATGCATGCTAATGTTATTTCGGTACTTGGTTTATGCCGAATGTCCCAAAACTCCTGGGATATGATTTGCGATTTTCCAGTTCATAAATATTTCGGGCTTTTTCAAGAAATTCAGAACCTAGAATTTCACCGAAACTTTGTAGGTATTTCCTATACTGGTAGGTTAATGTGGTGGTTTTTGGTCCATACTTTTTGTTACAGCCTGAAGGTATAATTCGTCAACCCGATAGGTCCTATTTTTTACTTGCGTTTTTCTGAGGAAATAAGAAAGTATGCGGGAATGGGTAAACAATTAATAAATAAAACAACGTTTAGCTACCTATTTTTTATATTTAATTGGTATGTAAGCTCTTTTAACACTTTGACTACACTTTTAACCCACTTTGACTAACACTTTTTCGACGACTGCGATATTTTTTTTAACCTAAGCCATTCGTGCTGCCGCTCTACATAGCGGTTGTGTTGCGCCGCACATGCGTTTCGTTCGAAAAACATTACAGCTGTGCTGATTCACACAGATCTGTATTTTCTCAGCCGCTGCGCTACTGTGGATTTACGCATATTAGTCACTTGTAGAAAACACATACGGTGTGATTTCAGCACTCGAAGTGTTAAGTATAACAAAAATAAAAAAAACTATCATTTTCAGGCATAGGCGACAGAATATTCTTTTTAAACCTTAATAATATAGAACCATAATACGTAAATTTTAAAATATAATTTATGGTAGGGAATCTACTGCTACACGGTAATTCTAATTATTTAAAAAACTTTCTTTGTGTTTTATAAACTTGATATTCCTCTGTTATGAAATAGAAATTGCAACAATGTTATTATTGCTTTATTGACTACATTATTGGCTATCAAATAAGTCCTCTATCGTCTTCCTAGGACCTCTACGTGGGTAGCTATGACTTAATCCGTGCTTAGAAGTAAATGAAAAACAAAATGGCTGCCTCATCATGGAGAGAAAAAAATTGGAAAATTGATTTGTCAATAAAATTTACCGTATTTGATAAGTTTTCATCACTTTCCATACAATCCTTTTCTATAGTTTATATCTTACATGTCTGAAATAAAATATTGAAGCATATGGATATCAAGTATAGGTACATATAAAAGTAACATTAGTAATACTACCCAATAGAATTAAAATATTTTGGTTGGTTATTATTGTAGGTTAGGTAGGTAGTAGGAAGACTAAAAGATAGTATCACAAACTTTTCTGAGTCTCAAACAGAGTTTCACCCACTGTGGCACGGAGGCATTATTTTTAAGTATTTTTCTTACCAGCCTTGGAACAAATTGACCGCACAGATAAGTTCGCTGTTTTTTTTTATCAATAAATTTTCATCAGAATGTTTCCATTTTGAAATATTATTTGGGTTCCTAATCTTTGCAACCCGTGGCTAGTCTAGTCAAAGAAGACGTAAAATCATTAAATAATTATATTTTTTATATGAATACATTATTAAACAATGAAGGAATTCAAAATGTTTCAATGCGACATGTGGGGAATTTTATTTTCTAGGCAACCCTAAATTTTCATGATTTTATGAAAATTAACTTTAAACACAATTTTTGAGCCTTGTCTCGATGGGAATCTAAGAAACCATGCATTTTGAATCGTTTTGTAGTCAAAATAAATTGTTCTTACCAGTGGAATGATGAATCCGGCACCTTCACTTGACTGTAACTTTTACACTGAAAAACACTGCTCTGAACCATCTTTACTTCGGGTCTTTATTGATAGGAGGTGTAGTAATGTTCGCGGAATCACTCTACCACACTTAAATTTAAAGAAAACTTATTGTAAGGTTGAAAACAACAATATTTCGTCGAAACCCAACAATGTCCAGGCACATTTGTTCAGAACTAGAGTTGCTTGACCTTGACACGCTGAGCAAGACAGAAATACAGTCGATCTATCTCATTTCTTCTCGGGCTTTGAGGATATATTGTTCTCTGTCTTGTGTGAAAGAGATGGCATTTGCGCGCCTTCTAGGGACTTCTCTTTCTAGGTTTCAAATTTTCTGCAAGGGTTAAATGAGTCACTCGTCTTCCCACACAAACGTGGAATCGTAACTCTTAACTACTACACATTGTAGTAGTTAGAGTTTTCACGTTTTTATCTACACTGTTTGATGTTGCGCATACAATACATAGGATAATATATTATTTATCTCTTCATCATGTCTGTTCTGTATACCTACACCCAAAACGGTAAAAAAACTATACATTCGATAAATACAAGCTGCTAAACTTTGGGCGAAAATGAATGATATTCGGAGAAAGTAAACTCTAAAATAAAGCCTATTCCATAGTTTAGTTATTCAAAAAATACATTTTGAAAATATACAGTCAACATTTTTTCGTTAATAAAAACCCTTGTGCTAAAGTTCTGTTCAAATTTTTTTACATAGTTTTTTTAGGAACGGATCGTGGGTTTTATTCTAGCGAATTTCGCACATTCCTCCTCCTCAATCAACAGTATACTGGTCCTGTTAGAGGTACCAGCTGGGTACCAAGGTGCCGGGAATGATAACTCTAACGATGATGATGGTTCGCAACTGCTTTATTCATTAGATTTAGGTTAACTGCGGAACATAGTAATCACGTTGATTATAGATATAAATAACTCTAGGAAGTTCTTAGCCCTAATGACATTTTACTTTGTACATCTTGGCCACTAGAAAAGGGAAAACAATGAAAGGAGTAAGAACTGTATGAATTCGCTTTTTCAAGACAAGGACGAACAATCGCCTCGCGGGGAAGGCGATAAAGGGAGGCAGGAGCGGTAGAATGACCGGCCCGCGCGCAATTTCACTGGTTTTTATTTTTAATTTTTTTATTGCTCTAATAATCTTTTTCGTATTTATTAATTTATTAGGGAACATGTGGAAGAAATTCCATTACAATATTATTATAGAACTAGCAAATAAAACTGGTTATTCCGTAGAGATATCTCTGTAAAAATGAAGATTTAGAGGAAACTTTGCCATTTTTTCTATCGAGTCAAGTTTAGTCAATCGTTTTTCGACTCCCATAACTCACTGACTAATATCCTAAACGTTGATCCTCATCAAAATATATATAACCAAGGGGGTCCTGACCGCCCCCAAATTCTTAGTTTAGGTATAAAAAATCACTAGAAAATGTGTGAAACCGTAAATAAATTTTAATTTCAGACTCTATTCTATCTAAAATGTAATTTAACAATATGGTTAACCAGTATCCACTGTGGTAAAAAAAATCGTCGCTCTGCTCGCCGATATTACTCGTGTTTTGGTCGTTCTGTTATGTTTCGTATCAGTCCTGCAAAAGCAACGGTATTTTCCTACAGTTATTTTTTTTCAATTCAATCACCACAACAAATAGCGCAAACTACTTTTTTCAAAGGGCATAAAAAATCTAAGGAGAACAAATTTTTCACGATTAAGTCTCCAAGCCAATAACAATTGTCCCTTCTGGCTATAGAAATAAGCGAACCCCCCGCTTTAAAAAAATAACACAACATGAAAACCACAAAAAAATTATGGCTCGCTCCGCTCGACAATATCCTCTGTTTCTGGTGTAGTCAAGTGCTCACATTAAGATAATTTTGCCCAACACGAAAACATGCAAAAATACTGTTTCATTTTCAGGGCTCGCTCAGCTCCTTTTTATTAATTTTTTCATACTCTTCTTAACTAGTTTGAGAAAAGTTAGTTATATCTTTTGTATATTGGCATTTCTTTTGTATCGCCAAAAAAATCTCGAAATGCTGCTGTTATCTCCGTCGTTTTTCGCGATTAGTTCCATAAGTCGATAGCAATTGTTCCTTCTGGGTTTAGAAAAAAGCGAACCACCCGTTTTAAAAAATAACGCAAAAATCTACAAAATTTTCGCAATTTCTTCTCTTGCTTGTGTAGTGAAGTGCTCACATTAAGATAATTTTTCCAGACTCGAAAACTTGCAAAAATAATATTTAATTTTCAGGGCTCCCGCTTCTTTTTATTTATATTATCATACCCACTTGAACGTCCAGCGCCCTCAGCGCAGCGAGCGACTTACGTCCCAGCCGTTTCTCCGCGAGCGTGGCGTGCCACGCTGCGCGATATTCCCGATAAAACGATTTATCACATAAAAAGTACTAAAGCGATTTCAAAACCAAAAATTACTTTATGTACGTTATTATATAGTAAATAAACTTGAATAATAATATGAATCATCGTACCTACATTTTCATATAGTAAAAAATGATCAAACATAGGATGGTATCATTTTTAAGCTGATTTTCCGCAAGTTTATTTTTTGTGATTTACTTGTGATATCTGTATTAATAACAAAAAAAGTTTAACAAACTAGCCTCTAACCCCGTTAAAACGGTACCAAAATAATAATTAAATATTTAGGAGAAGTATTTTAAATAAATTTATCAAAATAGGTCTCCTCAACCCCAAATTTGGTTCAACGCAAGTCCATGCTCTGGCTGAATACCAACTTATTAAATCTATGTAAAAATAAGATCTTGATTAGTTTGTTCTTTGTAAAGAATTATTCTAGATTGTTAATTTTACGATTTAAAAACATAGCTTCTGCAAAAACTTATACTAATATCACGTAAGAAAACATAACACAGCCATTTTGATACAAGAACAGCGATTCGACTATCTGTTTTGCTCAATTTATCAACTTTGGAGCGTAGGAGAGTATGTTGTTTTTACTCTTAGTTCACGCGTAAAATGTAAGGAATAATTACATGTATCACAATCCTAAAAATACACATTAATCCAAAATATTTTACGACATATTTGCAGCACCACACTTCCGCTAAAAATGTTCTCTCGCTCTGTCGTCATTTTTTTTTTTTTTTCATAATTTTTACTACCAAGTATGGGAACTTTTGGTAGAATTTGTTAAAAAAATTGTTGATTGAGCCATCTAGTACGGTTAGCGACTTAGCGGCATAGATAATAAATAAATCGGTAGCCAAAAGAGCTAAGCGTCGTGTGGCCATTATGTACCATGAACGTAATCGGGGGTAAACGTTTGTGGTACTTAAGTACCACGGGACGTTCAAGAGGATACTCTTCTTAACTCGTTTCAGAAAAGTAAAAAAAAATTTTAAGACCAAGTGACCCGACCAAAGACTTGGGCTAGGACCGCGCCTGTCCGGTCGCGTCGACTTGTGCACCTTGTGCAAAACTGGAATAGACCTAAACTAGAAACGCGTATTTGGTACGAAATAGAAACTTGGCCGAGCACCTGCCGGCTGCCCTGCGCCGCCGCCGCCCACGGCGCCGAACGAAAGCGCAAGTTCCCTTGACCTTTGTCTCGCTATCGGGCGACGGAACTCGTCCATCCGCAAACCTGCCAGCCAGCGGGGGCGGAGGCAGCGGAGACGCGCACAATACTATGTTTACTGTGAACTGTGCTCAGGGACTCTCTCTCTCTCTCTCTCTCGTCGTAGAGTAAGCTAGTAATGAGCGGGGTGGGTGGTCGTGCTTACTGAATGTGGGGGGAGGGGTAATGTGTGGGTACTACACCCGAACTGAATGTGTACTGACCATGCGGTCGCGCTCGTCCTCGATGGTGCGGATGAGGTGCGCGAAATGGTGCAGCGATCGCGAGATGACGCGCTCGTCCTCCGTCATGGAGGCGCCGATACACGCGAACTCGAACTGCTCCATGCTGGTCGCCAGCGCCAGCTGCGCCGCGCCCAGCCCTGCGACCACAACAACACACTACAACATACACCGACAGGACATCACCCGCGCCCGCGCCCGAGCTCGGAAGTGTTCGTTATACCTCTAGCTGTCGGATTCATTGCATCTCCACTCCCATACAATACGAGTACGATCTACTATCCATCACCTATAAATATATCCAATATGTTTGTATGTATCATGTCCGTGAGTGATTCAACAATTATACTGTGTGTGCTGTGCTACAGAGTATGTGACGGTCAACAGGAAACTTGACGACCTTTGTGGCGCGGCGGATGAAGGCGACGCAGGAGGTTGCGGGTTCGATTCCCGCCCCAGGACAAATGTTTATATGATCTGCAGATATTTGTTTTGGGTGTTCTGGTCATTTTCTAGGTATAGTATAATAAAAATATCTATCTATGTAATGTATTGTATTATGTAAATCAGTCATCTAGTAACTAACACACCTCTAATTATAGGTATAACACAGCTCGGCTTAGCTTGGGGCTAGATAGGGCTGTGTGAATTGTCCAGCATTATTAGCTCCCTCCACATAGATAAAACTATGAGAGCTTGAATTAGGCTCAAGAAAAATGGACCACATTTCAACTGCAATCCAACCGCAAATTGCAGTTCAATTGCAGTCGGCGTGCAGTTGGTTTGCAGTTTTATTGCAGTCGTGTCAACTGCATTCAAACTGCAAATGAACTGTAATTTGTGGTTGGATTGCAGTTGAAATGCGGTCCGTCTGTCTAGAGCCTTAGGTTCCCAATGTAGAACTGATGATAACAAGCCATTAGCATGTAGTTGTAGCCCCGCCCACATACAGCCTGGTGCAGCCAGTGATAAGCCGAGCATTAGTAAATGTGGACCGTTGGAACATGAACACTGTTGTCGTTATTGAAGCAATCATTATTGACAATGCAGAGGCTCACAAAACCATTGTATACTATTAGATCATCATTGGCCTTGTTCCGTGCTAAAGGTTAGGGAGCTGCCTGTATAATGCCTGTTACACATGTACCACAACAATCATTAGTTATGGAAGCCTTTGGGAATTGGTTTGTACGCATTGCATGGCAAGTGGTGAGCCTTAACTTCAAATTTTTTGTTCTATTTGAAAGAACGACAATATAAAAGTTTCATAATCCAGTTTGTTCTGATAGTGGTATCAGGCTCTTATCAGCGATGTTCAAGATAAGCAGCTAAATAATGTTGAGCAGTTCAGAATGCAAGTTAAATCAAATGCAAAGCCATTTTTCACTATAAATAAGGTGTCTTTAGCCTATAGAATGGTATATACAATGAATTCTGGACTCCCTCTTTTTCATTGTGTGTATGTATGACCCCAAGAATTAAAAACGAGACATTGGCAATTGGAACATCATCTTACCTGTCGACCACAGCTTAGGGCTAAATGATGCTGTGAGCATTGTCCACCATTATGTTAATTTAATTGAACTACACTCTAGACAAGTGGCAAGAAACAAACGGGCCATCTGTTTACTGGCAGCACAGGAAACAAAACAGTGACAGGTATATGATATGTACAGGGGAGAAGAGGAACCTCACAGAAACAATTCACATCAATACTTATGTAGAGATGTGAAGTATCCACCTCTCCGTGCAAGCAAAACACTTTATTTTATTTTGTTTTTTGAAAACAGATGATAAAATAAAATAGGAATAAATATGAATTTAAGTTTAACAATCTGTTTTTTTCCATCTAAATAAAATAAAAATAGATGATTGCAAATGCTCTTGCACATTAGAGGATGGGGTAGGGTGCGGTATAGTGTAGTGCACTCACGTTTGGCGGCCTGCACAACATCCTTGACCTCCTTGATGAGGCGCTTAATTTGTTGGCTGGTCCGCTCGAGCTCCTTCTCATGCCGCTGCAGGTTCTCCCGGAAGTGCGGGCTGTCCGTAAGGCACTCCGTGAACTCCAGCGGCTGCAGCCCCACGCCCATCTCGAGGGCGCCGCTTTCACCCGCGCCCGAAGCCCAGCTCCATCGCACAACAACACGCAAACACGGATCGCAATCCAAGGACGGACGTAAACACCTCCGCGCTATAGCTCTACGCACTCATTCAACACAATATAAACTTATAGTGGGTAGGTCTTCGACAACTGGGGCACAAAAACTCGTTTTTTCCACACTAAAGTAAACTTTACGAGAAAATCTCAATAAACTCCCGAGCAAGGACGGAGAATGTGATGCACGATGCAAAACTGGCTGTGCAAAAACCTATTGCTTGCTACAGTCAGACAGAGAGAATACAATAACTTAACTACGCTACAATCGGTCCCGGTCGGAGTCGGAGGTCCGAGCGATCGGTTTGCTTGCAGTTTCTATTCTACAGAAATAACGACGTCATCTCATCAATCTCGCTCGCTTCGCAGCTGAGTTTGTGTTTCCAACTAACTAAACTAGATTACCTAAATCTTAGTCAAAAAAATGATTAGACAAATGGACATAGGACATATGATATTAAGAATTTATTATTATTTTAAATGACTAGTAGATACAGGTCATGACCAGATCCCCATTCAGGTTATAAAATACAGCATTGATATTATTGTAAAACCCTTAGTATATATCATTAACCTATCGATTGAGCATGGCTGTTTTCCAAAAAATCTAAAGAAAGCTCTCATTAAGCCATTGCATAAAAAAGGTTCGAAATCTGACATGGGGAACTTCAGACCTATAGCTATTCTTCCTAGCATTTCAAAAATCTATGAAAAGGCTATTTACAATCGAGTAACAACCTTTTTAGATACCAATAATTTACTTAATCCAAATCAATACGGATTTAGAAAAGGGAAAAACACAACACTAGCAATATTCAAAACTTTAAAACTAGCATGGGAAGAGATTAACAATAAAAGACATGGTATTGCTTTGTTCCTAGATTTATCTAAGGCATTTGATTGCGTAGATCATAACATTCTCATAAGTAAGTTAGAAGACATAGGTATCAGAGGAGTAGCTCTTTCTTTTTTTAAATCTTACCTAGATGATAGAAGACAGTCAACTGTTATTGAATTTTATAATAAGACAACTAAAACTATAGAACATACTGATTCTGGTTTTGAGACTATATCACTAGGTGTACCACAAGGCAGTGTCCTAGGTCCACTCTTGTTTTTGATTTACATTAATAATTTACCAAACATAACAAAACACCTCTGTGTCATGTTTGCAGATGATGCCACAATCTTTATACCACAAATACATCATAGCTTACAGGATTTTGAAACGGAAATTAATAACACTCTCGAGGAAATAGTAACTTGGCTAGGAAATTTAAACTTAAAAGTGAATATTGACAAAACAAAATATCTTAGATTTAAGAACTACAAAACGCCTACAGTAAATTTAACAATATGTAACCAAGGCAACACTGTAGAAGAAGTCAGCGAAATAAACTTTCTCGGAATAGGAATTGACACCTATTTAAATTGGAAATATCATATTAATAAAGTAAATAACAAAATATCCAAGTACTGTTATGCTCTACATATTCTAAGTAATGTTTCGTCAAAACAAGTAGCAAAGAACGCGTATTATGGACACGTTTTCCCTCAATTATGCTACGGTGTGATTTTTTGGGGAAACTCAGTTGAAGTTCAGTCCGTTTTTGTTTTGCAAAAAAAATGCATTAGAGCTATATATAACTTAGACAGTACTCAGTCTTTGCGGGACGTTTTCATAGATAATGATATTCTAACTCTAACTGGGATATTCATTTTAGAGATTTCCTTATTTGTAAAAAAATATTCAATATTCTTCAATATAAAATCTAATAGATCAGATACCTTGCGAAATAAATATAAATTTAACCTATGTATACCACAAGTTAACAACTCAATGTTCCATAAAAGTACATACATAACAGCTATTAAAGTATTTAATAATTTGCCAGTAGAAATAAAGCAACTTGATGGAATAATGTTTAAATGTAAGTTAAGGAAATGGCTAGTTGATAAAACTCACTATAATTTAAAGGAGTTTTTTGATAATTAGATTATGCCTAGATTAAGATTAATATAGGTTAAGATAACTATGCTGCTATAATATTTTGGTATAACTTTGAACCTATGTTAATATTATTTTAAAAATATTGTATGTCCGAATAGGATTAAATTGTTGATACTATATTTTAATTATAAGACCTTCATGTAACTATGATTCACACAATTTTACAATAAAAATTTTCTTATTCTTATTCTTATTCTTATACATTTTACAATGAATTTTGTTAAGACTGGTTTGCACCTAGTAGTTTCTAAACTAATGTTACCTTTGTATTTTACATTTTAAACTCGTTAGTTTGCTAAAGGATATACAACAAACAAATGAGATTGTAATGAATAATTAATTTATTACATGAAAGACGATGTTTCTCTTACGACTCTATAATTTAGGAAGTAAAAATCGAAAATTTTTACTTCCTCATGTTTAATGAACTTAAATAAACCAAGACTCAAAATGTAACGGGGAGCGGCGGCGGCGGCGGCGGAGCGGCCCGCCTCCGCCGTTGCGTGAGCCGCAATTTCTGAAGTAATATTTTGCGCACAGGATTTTTTATGAATATTTAAGATTTTTTTTTTCATAAATATGTGTTATGATGATTCTGCCGATTTAGATTACATTAAGGGTATTTAATGAGGGGTGCAACGTCCATACCAAGTTGAAATCCGATCGCCGACCGAAGTTACGTCAAGCACGATTAGCATTTGGATGAGTGACAACGTCATGTCAGCGTTTTTGCTATTTTCGATTTTTAAAACAATATTTTAGGTACGGATACGAAATCGTGCTCGAGCCTCTCGCACTTCGTCGGTTTTAATAAAAAGATATACCTAGTTGGCAACACAGTTATGCGTCGTCGGACACTTTAATTTACTGGCAGTGACAACGACAAATAAGACACAGCTAAGCACGTGGACCCTGAATCACCTTTCAGCCCCTCCCTACCCAAAGAAATAGGTATTATAGTACTAGCGAACCATGAACGTAAAAATACTCGGACCGAGTCTCAGTCAACCGAAGAACGAAGCACTCACTGATGTACTCATTTTGACATTCTCAATTTATAGACCGCTCGTCCGCCATTACCTCTTTATACACCAACAGAGTGACTCTATTGTAACTTAGATCGAAAAATGAAAAATGTCTTCTTGTGTGGATATGATATGGATCATATCACCCCAACATCCTCTAGCGTCGTTACACAGAAAAGACAACGCCGCATGGCATTACCTCGTTATCTTGTCACTCATAAACGCAACTCATTATTTGTCTCGTTCGTGTAGGTGGCAAAGCGGCAACAGGGCGGCAGTGATTTTCGTTCGAACAGACAACGCCGTGCGGCATTTTCGTTATGACTGTCACTCATAAACGCAACGCACGCATTACTTGTCTCGTTCGTGTAGGTGGAAAAGCTACAACAGCGCGGCAGTGAGTTTGGAGTAAAATAAAATTTATAATTTTCCATTTAAACAGTACAAAACAAATAGAAGAAATAAAAAGACACATCTTTCTTTTCACAACCTCCCAGAGTAAGTATTGCACTTTCTTAACACACAACATGGCATATTAGTATTTTTTCATACTCCAAAATCCTGCTTCAGGGTACGTCCGCATCGCGGCCAGACGCAGGACGGACTGAGTTCACACAAGCTAGCTAATTTAATTAGCTTGTGTTCGTCTTGCCACGCACACCTCGATACAACGTATCTACCTATATAACATCATTGGTACTAGCTCGGTATGTTCGCACTGGTCATAGCGTGCAATGAAGTGAAGTTAGTACGCGCTCAATCCATTATTCTCGCTTTAGACTACAATGTACGAACTCGGTAGGTACTTCCCCGAGATTTATTCAAACTAAATTTGTTTGCGAGTCGCTAACTTGCTTTATAGTCCCGTGATCAAGTACATAATGATTGAAGTAAAAGTAGGTGCTTAAATAGGAAAAAATAATTAATAGTGCTATTGAAATAAATATAACAATAACTTAATAGGTCGTAGGGGCTCGTCAAAGGTGTAAGACTTCAACTAGGGCTGTTCGGGAGTGATGATCGAGTAAAACACTTCAGAACACTTAATGTAGGTTTATTCTACCGAATACACACAACCACGCACTTATTACAAAGTCACTGCACTGCACTATTCACTTTCCTTAAGACTTGTTCACTTGGTCACTTGCAAAATCAGAACTAACCAAACCCGCGTACAAGCTCGGCCTTTATACCTCTGCCGATTCTTACCAGAAAATTCTACGATTTTCCGGGCTATACCTATCTCTTTCTATATTCCAGAACATTTCTACTTTCCCTTTCTATCCTTTATATTCATTCGAGAACATGTACTTAGCTAGGTAGGTATATACACGGGCCGGTCCCTAACAACTACATCCTAATCTGTGGCGTAATCGGAGACGCAATTACTATTGCTTATTCTATGGTTTTTTTTAATTTAAACCTTTGACATAATGTCGTCCTCGCTAACATAGGTACTTATCGTGTTATAATGTTTTATCAGCTACAAAACAATATATTTTGGGCTATTTATACAATTTCCCAACATAATTAATGTCTAAAAACTACAAGCGTAGTTTCTGCCCTGTCATCGGGCATTTATTTGGACATAAACTCGTTTTTGCCCTTTTTGCCCAATAGGGTTTAAACCACAGAACAGAGAAAACATAGAATTAGCATGATGCCTTTTTACTAAGAGAACTAGTGTCGCTAAACTCACACATGTATAAACTAACACACATAGAAATAAAAATTCTAATTGGTTGAAAGAGTACGTTAAAAGGGCATAAAACCATAAAACTAATGTTATTGATATTAAACCTTATATCGATAGACACATGGTTCAAAACTCAATAATTTAAACAGTGATAAAAAATGAATATCTACTAGTATAGGATCCCTTGAAGAACGACCTTCACCGAGATGCTTATTTGATGAAACGTATTTTATATTAAATTTAATATATTAATAAATACATTGCAAATCGGTTGCCTAACAAATTTCAGTCAAGGATATGATTAATTAAAAATTTTAAGAATTAAAAATTTGGACCACCTTCACCGGTTTGCTTATTAGATAAATTCTATACCAATCGAAAGTACGAAGCCCATAGAATATAGAAATGTTAGTTTCCCTATTATTTTCCAGTCACAAGTCTCGGGTTGCCAGCTCTAAACAGGTCAATCGATAGAGCATTTTGCACCGGTCTGCTTATTGAATGAAAATTACATGAAAATAAAGATTATTTCATTATGAAAACAATGGTGTTGGTTTGGTTGCGAAAAATCTGTCACGAATTCCGGTACCGAATTTTGAAAAGTGAAATATTGCTCGTTTATTGTATCGCGCGCGCCACAGAATATCACATAGTACGCATCGACTGCTGGACTGGAGTGTAAATACAGTATAAAAATAGTAGTTAGGTTTATATATTATACATAGTTAGTGAGGGCGCGCTATGCAGGCGCGTGGATTCATCGGTCTGGTTCATTACATACAATTTTATTTACACCCAAATGCTTTTCCCATTTCATAAAAATGCTGTTATAACCAAATCCTGGTTCAACAAATTCCTATTTAGGTACCAACTACAAATAAAAGACGGTAGGTAAGTATGTTCAATGTTCATACTAAATTTATTATAAGTAGGTAATATTATAATATTCAGGTAAGTAACCTTTATGGAGAAAAAACAAACACCTATTAATTCATCACAGTTGGAACAAAAAGTCCAGTGCGTGTATGAAAAGCTAAATGAAGGATTCCATCAGTACAGTTACCTAGTACCTACTTAGGTACATAATTTAACCTTCTAAATTTTCCAATCATTCAACAATTTTTGTGTATAAAGTCAAGTGTCCAAACACTTTCTTGACATTTTATTCAACAATAAATAGTACCACGTTTGTTCAATTGTAACTACAGCGACAATCTACTCCAATGATGCACAGCAAACTCGAGTCTATCGCTAACCCATTTTTCATTCTCAAGAACAAATAGCATACGCTCTCTCTTCCTTTAAATGGACGGACTTCAAACAGCTGCTATGCTGTGTCCTCTTCTATCGCATGGGATGGTTGGTTGGGACCTCTCAGTCGCACATATTCACTCTCAGCAATATCAGTCAAAGCTTCCGCGTAACAATTTTGCATGTCTTACATGCAAAATTGTTACCTACTTTGGTAGGGTTGTCACAATAGGTGAAGACAAATTAAACAAAACATTTGTTAAATAGTTTATTATTCAGTATGACATATGTATATAATACTTAAAAAATTACTTACTCTAATAATTTTCTTTTATAATTTTTGTTTTTTAATAATTTAATGTTTCTTTTAATGGTGTGATAAATTCTGAATCTAATATAAAGTTTTTTCAAGTAGGTAATCTAACGGGAAACACTCACAAGGCATATAAAATTTACAATATTTAATGTAAGTACGCTTAAGTATTTCATTGCCAACATTGACAATATTTATTTCAAGATCGAAATATTCGCGAATCTTATACAATAAGATAAAGGTACCTACTTACTTGAAAAGGTAATAATCAAATATTTACTTACCTATCGTACTCCTTGGGATAGTTAAAGTATGATATATTTTGGTTTTTCTCATAATATTCATACATACAGTACAATAAACAACCATTATTACATAATAATATTTCACATTAAAATATTATAACTTGCAGCTAACAAAACAAACACAAACAACGTGCGTCGCATTCGCATCGCAATGCGCCACCCCTGAGTTTGTCCACGGCTGAGCCCGCGTAAACTGGTTTTAACCTGTCTCGCTGCACAGTGGTGTATTTGATCTCAAAATCTGGCCTAAAATCAAATTTACTATTGTTTATAATTACAAAGGTAAAGGATTTCCCCAATCAGGTACATAAATTCCGCATCGCAATTCGGATTTACTACCCACAACTGGTTGACGTGCTCAACGTAGGTAGTGTCAGTCGGAACTTAGCATTTCGTTAATACGCGCGTCTCAGTTCTCGGCAACGTATTTTTTCATCACGATGTGTGATATTTTGAATGAGCGAAGTGTTTTTGGGGAAAAAAATATCATGGAACTTCAAGAACAAGGTATGTACAATCTATACATATAATCGGTTTTTAATACTAATTATTCCTTATTTTGATAAAATATAGTAATGTTTTAGTAGCATAATCAGAGTAACACGCGACTTTTTAATTAAACTTTCATACAACAGCTTTTAACAACATCAAAAACAGAAATGGCCACCAAAATTGGCCATTTCCATGTTTTTCTCGAAATTCTAACCAGTATATTGCTTAATAAGCCATTAATAGTAAAATAACAAGTAAAATATTTTTGTCCATGTTTTGAGATCAAATACACCACTGTGCGCCGCGCGCCGTGTACGGCCGGTAGACACGCACACATGCCCAGCGTGCTTGGTAGTAGTGAAGCCGATTCGCGCGGTTTTATGAAGGTTTAACTTGGCAATATTTCACTTCGTGACTGATTTTTCGCAACCAAACCAACACCATTGTGTTCATAATGAAATAATCTTTATTTTCATGTAATTTTCATTCAATAAGCAGACCGGTGCAAAATGCTCTATCGATTGACCTGTTTAGAGCTGGCAACCAGAGACTTGTGACTGGAAAAGAATAGGGAAACTAACGTTTCCATATTCTATGGGCTTCGTACTTTCGATTGGTATAGAATTTATCTAATAAGCAAACCGGTGAAGGTGGTCCAAATTTTTAATTTTTAATTTTTTTTATTAATCATATCCTTGACTGAAATTTGTTAGGCAACCGATATGCAATGTATTTATTAATATATTAAAATTAATATAAAATATCAAGGGATCTTAGACTAAACTTTGTCTACTTAGCAAAAGATGGCGCTTTTGCCAAATATTTTTTATAGTCTCTATTCCCAGCAAATAAGATTACTAATACAATGGCTGCCTTTCTTGATTACTTGATTATCCACAACACAAAGCTACTTAACAAGAGATGGCGCTATTGCTATCGACTTTTATTATAGTCTCTAACAACGGGCCATAAGATCGATAATACAATGGCTGTTTATCGATTACCAAAAAACATAGCTACTGCCTTAGTGATGTACCAATGAGAATACGAGACGAATCTATCGATATCGATTATTACCTATTGATGAATAACGAAATAGGTACGTCAGGTTATATTTGTGGTGATCGAAATAAAAAGCTTGCCTTTTCTTTTATTCTTTAATGACAATGAATGAAAATTTATTGTCCTTGAAATAGGACGTACTTGTTAAATAACTGTCTTTTCGTAAGTTTTACGTTTAATTTTAATAAATGATGGATACGCACATTTATGGCTTTTATCAAATCACTGACATGGTTTGATACGGGATTCTGTCCGACTTGATGAAAGTTTATATTTTCGAACAGTTTTTCTCCAACAAACTTACGTAATATTTTCATTATTATAAATTCTTTTATTATTACCAGGGGTCGGAATAGGTAGAGTTTTTAAGTACCTAATGACGAAAAATACCTAGGATAACATAACATGGATACGCCTTTTTAATCCCTGGATTGGGTATTGATTAAATGTTTTCTAAATTTCAGGGATTGATATTATTGTCTTCTAAAACATTTCTTTGTATGTTAAACACAAATTAAGTAGCGTAAAACACCTGGCCTTCCTCCAGTAGTTGCCCCCAAACTTTAATTATGTTAAATTAGTAAGATATTTTGGATAGGTACATAAAAATTTTAATTTTAGATACGAGATAAGCACACTCGTGCTAAAATGTTAGTTTTAAGTACTTAGTATAAGTAATATGTTTTGTTTTTCTCATTTAAGTAAACTGTTTGTGTTCTTTGAAAAATAAAGATTCTTTAAACCGAGATTAGACCAGGGCCGGGGGAGGTGGGGGGTTGTAGGTTTTGGTTAGGCGTTAAGCGTTTAGGTTTTTACACTAAGACTTATTCAGGAGATCTGTGCTCATAAAGAAAATTACAATCGAATTATAACTAGTACAGTGGATTTCACTTATTACGAAATTTGTTGTAGCGACCGTTTAGCAATAGCGACGTTAAATCGAAGTCACTTGAATTTAAAGCATACTGTAGTACAAAATTTATGTGGCCATAGCGACTTTGGAAGCCGAGTTCGGGTGTAGCGGCTGTTTTTAATGAATAATTTGTAACAAGTTCCTAGAAATCCTATACAGATATGGCGACCGGAGTCAACCGCCTAAAATACAAAGATTTATTTATTTCACAAACATTTCTTATCTTTTTTTTACATCCACACTTATGATTAGCAACTGTGGAGACCTTTTCCTTTTGTTTATAGGTATTAACTAAGTAGGTAGGTACAGCTTGGCAAAAAAATATAGAAAATAATGGAGGCGCCACTGTGCAGGGTATATGGCAATCCGAAAATATTATGATAAATGGTTTTGATACTTGATAACTTTGCTAGAATCTACTCGTTTGAAATGGCATCCTGTCTAACATGGGTGTTTTTCAAAGGCATGCCTTTTTGTTTGTTTTGTGTGTGTATAATTTAATGAAATAATGTAATTTTTTTAAATATATACTTTTATTTTAATGAACATATTTTATACTTTTTAATCTAATAGGTCATCCTCCAAATATTCAACGCCTGAGAATTCCATATCACAGCTTGAGCTATGCGCAACATTGGGCAATTTGGGCATGTCATTTTCGTCATTTTCGTTGAGTCGGATTCTGAGGTGTCATCACTGCTGCTGTCATCTTGAAGGTTTATAACAAGACGGTCAATATCGTTTTCTTTCAGATTGACATTTTTTATATTTAAATCCTAAGGCTTTTATAACTTTTCTTAAATGTTCTCGGCTTCCATTAAAATTCAAATCTTCTCTGACTACTGGAAGTAGGTTACGTAGAGTTGGTACCTAAAAAAACAACATTATAAGTAAACAAGGTGTACTACATACATATGTATCAAAATAAAAATAGTAGAAATTAATTAATTCATTTTATAAAAACAATATAATTGATATGGTTACCTGCTTTCTAACAGTATAGAAATGTTGAATTTTTTGCCTTATAGCACACAAATCAAAGTTATCCAAATCCTTCCTGGGACGTCCTGTTTTGTGTTTTCCTGGTGTGGAAAACTTGCCATTGTTATTTGTACCTTCATTTACAATTCTTCTCACTGTACTGACAGATTTACCTGAAAGAAAAAACAATTTATTTGGAACCTTTTCTTGAAGTTGGTTAAAAGTATCAAAATTTCCGTGTTACACTATTTTGTTTTGTAAACATAACCTACAAATGATAGTTTAATTATTTATCAATTTTAATATACGAGACGGTTTAGAACCAGTAAAATATACTAAAATAACCGTATCTGATTAGAAAAATGATTTCAACATAGTTAAATACCTGTCATTTCTGCGGTTCTCTGAAAAACTTTATCGAGATCAGACAACATTGTTCCTGCTTCTTTTTCCAACAAACACCGCTTGTAAACTTTATAAATCACTTCTCTGGCACTGCTCCGAAGAGTTTTATTCATTTTGAAACACTCCTAGTCACAATAAACTCGCGAAATTGATAGATTTAATAATAAATGCAAAATATTTACGACTATCTGACGTTACTTGTACCTCTGCTTGACACCACAGAACAAATATATCCTAACCTTGACACTGAACGGGGCTGCCAGTAGGTATCATGTAATTTTAGTTCCGATTCTAAACATTTTTGCCAAGCTGTAAGTGTGTACGTTTCGGAGTAAAATTTATGGGTTAGTTTCAAAAAGATATTCTGAGAAGCAACAGATTAAGTAAACTTGCAAATGTTTTTAATAATAAATGAGAATGAACTATACACATCTAGATACGTGGCTTTATTTCTACTTTTGCTTGTAACATCATTCGGATATAACGACGAAATAAGAGTAATCCCTTCAACGTCGTTATACGCGAAATCCACTGTATATACAATTCAAACAACCTACAAGTAAGCCAAGGTCAAAAATATAAAAATCTAATACCAAAACTAAACGCACGCACACTCAACGCACCGAAGCAGACGAGTGAACAAAAATGTATATCCATCCTCTCTTTGAACCATCCCCCCATTCCCGCACCCCGCAACGTCCACCCCGCACCCCACCTTGTAGCGATAGGAATTTGGACAA
Organism: Eupithecia abbreviata; assembly: GCA_943735965.1. NCBI lineage: Eukaryota > Metazoa > Arthropoda > Insecta > Lepidoptera > Geometridae > Eupithecia > Eupithecia abbreviata. Next base: position 13,309,236 of record OX030981.1, on the reverse strand, counting down.
TAGAAATGGAAATAAATAAAATTTACGCGGTCTACACACTGTCTTGAGAAACAATAATTGCTTTCTGACTTACCGGGCAGGAATCAATTACTTTTATAGTATTTTATAATATTAATATTCCTAAATATATTTTTTGAATGAAAGTAATGTTTCGAGTTCGAAGTACGTAAATAAGTTTTAGCAGATTATCGGGATTGATATACTATATCAATCCCGAGATTAAAAGGCATATCCATATTAAACTAGCGTAGTAGCGTATATGACGTCATTTGGTACTTATAAACTCTACCTATTCCGACCCCTGATTATTACCCTTCCATAGTATAAAATACATCCAGATTAAATCATCACAAAAACAAAACAAAAATTAACGCCCTAAAACATACATAAATGGGTTATGTTTACGAAATCATAACCATTAAAGTTATCGATAGCACATTTGTGTTTATTACGGCACATACCTTATTAAGTAGCGAAAGTTGCGGTTTAAGATAAACCGACCTTAAGTGTTGACTTATGATGACTCAGTCTACTTTTCTATTTCTGTTTTCTATTTTTGTTTGACGGTTTTGCATTTTGAACAAAACTAACAAAAAAACAATAAAATAATGCTGACTGTTGATATCATATGCCCCCTTTCGTTAAATATTTGGTTCGCTTTTCGTTTTTACACCCTAAAACGGCACAATATAATATATAATAATTTTATATTTTTTTTGTTTATTTTTTGAAGTATGTTTACTCTGCTAAATTAAAACACGACTGATGTAAGCGGAGCTTGAAGTGTGCGCGCAGTACTGCGCCTACTAGGTGTTACGCGGGCCCCGCCTACTTGCTATTTCTATGTATTATCTGTTCTGTGGTTTAAACCCTCGACCCATCTCATAGAACTTATGTATACAACATGAAACCCGCCAAACTCAACTATTCAACTTCTTCCTTGTGGCTCTGCGTCTGGATTGACACAATTCTGCCCATGTCCATCTCATGATAGCATTTGTTTTAATAAATAATGCACTTTTATTGTAGAGTTAAAAATTTTAGAAATAATATTTACAATAAATAAAAACGTGGACAGTGATATATTCCACTGTCCACTGAGCGAGTTCGCAAGGGCTATAATATTACGACTATTCAATTTATGTTATTGTAAATAATAATATTTTTGTGTATGCTACTGACAATTGAATTTATTTTGCTCACTAATGTATTGAATTATTTTTCTTGAGGACATTTTGTGATTGTATTCTATTTTGCTTATTGACATGTATATTGGATTATTAGTTTTGTTAAATTCTATGCTACTTAAAAAAAAAAAAAAAAAAAATCTTTATTGCATTAAAAGTACATGCCACTTATTTAGTGCTCTCAGTACCAATATAAGTTATTCTGAGAATAACTTGTGGTTTGGCAGTGAGTGCTTCCCCTTACAATTATTAAGTTTTGTTATTGTACAAGACTTAGGTGTGCATCTTAAATAATAAAAATAAACAATTTAATTATTAGAAAAACTGTATTACTGATTAATTAGGTTGACTACACTATTGCCCCCAGGGTGAAGTGGGGGATCCAAATACCAGTCGGAGGGCGATCTCAAAATAAGACAAACAATCAAATAATATCTGGAATAAAATGTATTTAGAGGAGACTGCGCACAGTTACAGGTATGCAACTTGAATGTATGTTATTTTGAGGTGGCGGGCGCCGAAGAGGGCGCTGGCGCCTCCTTTCTCTTGGACTCGGGGACCTCTTCCTCCTCCTCCTCCTCGTCCGACTCCTCCTCTTCCGACTCCTCCTCGTCGGAGCCCGACTCCGAGTACGAGTAGTCATCTGCTTCCACACCACCTGGAATCATACAAAACATTTATATGGTTAATGATGGGGTGCATACCTATAAAATTTCTTGCATATCAATACGCCATTTTTTCTAAATAAACGTAACACACTCATAGCAACACTCTTTTGACAACAAAGGTTTGATAACAATTTACTGTATGGAAACTCTTTTGTTAGGTTGTACGCCTTTTTTGATACTGAAGAAAGCGGGCGAAATCAGCGGTTAAAATGAGTAACATTATTGATCGCAACTTCAGAACGCAGCCTTGATTCATCGACTATAAATTATAATGAGAGACAAATTGATGGATTTTTTAACTAAGGTCTTGGAGGACATGTGTAAGTTAAAGTACGGATATCACTGCTAATAGGCGTGTGGTAGAATATTACTTGCTTGACGACAAATCTATACTAATATTATAAAGAGGCAAGGTTTGATTTTTTGTTTGTTTGTGTTGAATAGGCTCCGAAACTACTGCATCGATTTGAAAAATTCTTTCACCGTTGGTAAGCTACACGTTCCCCGGTGAACATAGGCTATATTATATTTTCAAAAAAGTTAGGGATCCTTACTAAAACTTCAATAATGTAACCCAAGGTGTAAAAAACCTTTGTATTACTGTGGTGTATTAAATACCTACCCTATGTGTGATTGCACTCACTCAATAAATAATGAAATATATGTGGGTACTTTGATAAAGATTCTGATGGCAACTACCCACAATCTTCAGTCCTGATTTACCAAGTAAGTCCATAACATTGGCGACGACGGAAAATACGCAAAATATTGTGAAAAAACCTGTGAAAAGTAGTGGATTGTGTATTGGACAATGGCTGATAGGAGATTCGAAACATTTGACCTCAAAAATGCGGACTGGGAATCTTATAAAGAAATATTTGGATTCTTTTTAGTAGCACAGGGGGTGACTGACAATGTCAGCAAAAAAGCCATCTTTTTCGCATCATGTGGCAGTGATTTGTACAATTTAGTAAAAACATTAGTGATTCCAAAATCTGTTAGTGAGGCTTCTTTAGTTGAAATAGAAACAAAACTAAATGATCATTTTAGTCCGCGGCCTAATGAAATTGTTGAATCATTCAAATTTCAAACACGGAAGCAGGGTAAAAATGAATCGATGCAAGATTACATTGCGGCTCTTAGAAAAATGTGTAGATTTTGCAATTTTGTTGATTTGGAAAGGACGCTGCGAGACAGGATTTTATGCGGGGTGAAAGATGCCAAAATACAAGAAAGTTTACTGAAGACGGCGAACCTCACGTACGAAACGGCAGTCCAAAGGGCATTGCAAGCAGAAAAATGTACAGAAGATATCAAAATACTGTCTGCACCAGATGCTGGAGGACCCAGCTGCAGTTCAGAAAATGGTACCGGACACAATGAGGGGGAGCCTATGGAGATGAACTCAGTGAAAGAAGATAAGAGAAAAAAATTATACTGCTACAGGTGCGGAGGGAGCCACATGTATCACAATTGTAAGTTTGTTTATGCAAAATGCAACGCATGCAGTAAAATAGGCCACATAGCAAAAATGTGCAAGAAAAATAAGGAAACTGGTGAAGTCAAAGAGATTCAGTATAAAGAATATTTGAATGGTTTATTTTGTGTCGGTGGAATAAACCGGGAACCTGCAATATGGACAGAAGTTCAACTGAACAAGAAATCAGTAAAGTTTGAGGTAGATTCCGGCTGCTCTTATACTATCATGTCCCGGGAACATGCAGAAAAGATTTGGCCCAATGGTCTGGAATTAGAAAAGTGCAATCTAAATCTGCATACCTGGACTGATGCTAAGGTGCAGGTGCATGGCAGGACCAAAGTTTTTATTGAATATAAAAACTTCAAAGGTTACCTGCAAATACTGATTGGACAAGGGCGAGGCAACCTCCTAGGAAGGAACTGGTTTAAGCCGCTTGGGATCACAGTTAAAGGTATAGATAGAGTTAATCTTGTAGAAACAACTATGAATGAATCTTTGACTGAAATGCTAAAGAAATATGAAGACGTTTTTGAAGGACTTGGAGAGTACAAAGGACCAGAAGTAGTGATAAGTTGCAAAAAGGATGTACAGCCGAAATTTATGAGAAATCGACCATTACCTTTTGCTATTAGAGAAAGGGTCTGTGATGAAATTGACAGGTTAGTCAGTGCTGGAGTAATGGAGCCAGTAGCATACTCTAACTGGGCCACACCTGTGGTGCCAGTGGTGAAGAAAAATGGGAGTATACGACTGTGTGGAGACTATCGAATGACAGTAAACTCTGCTACTGAAACTGATACATATCCACAACCAACCATCAATGAGAGTCTGTCTGAGGTCGCAGGTGGAGTCATCTTCACCAAGCTAGATTTGAAAGAGGCATACACGCAACTTAGAGTATCAGACGAAACAGGAATGCTCCTAACAATGAATACAATAAAAGGATTGTATAAAATGAGAAGATTGCCCTATGGATTAAAGGCATGCCCGGGTATATTTCAACGGGTAATGTCGACTACATTGGCCGGTATCAAAGGAGTAACAGTACTGTTGGATGACATACTCATAAGTGGAAATGAAGAACAACACAAGGAGAGACTAGAAAAAGTTTTAGTTTGTTTGAAAAATGTTGGACTCCGACTCAACCGGAATAAATGTGAAATAGCTACGGATAAGGTGGAATTTCTTGGTTATGTGGTAAACAAGAACGGCATTCACCCAAGTGAGCAGAAAATTAAATTAATAGGGAATGCTAAGAGTCCGACGAATATAAAAGAACTTCAAGCGTTCTTGGGTTTGTTGAACTTTTATGATAGATTCATAAAAGACAAAGCTTCAATGTTGGAACCACTACATAGATTGCTAGATAAAGATGCAGTATGGGTGTGGGGAAAGAAGGAAGAAGAAACATTCCAGAAGGCCAAAGCTGTACTATCATGTGATGACACCCTGATACATTTTGACAATAATAAGCGAGTAACATTAACTTGCGATGCTTCGGAATACGGGGTGGGAGCAGTGCTGTCTCATATAATGGACGATGGAACAGAAAAAGCTATTGCAATGGGATCTAGAACATTAAGTAAAGCAGAGCGTAACTATGCACAAATAGATAAGGAAGCGGCTGCGATCATGTTTGGTCTGGATAAATTTAATCAGTATGTTTATGGAAGGCATGTCTTAATATACACTGATCATAAACCGCTTCTCGGTATATTAAGCCATAATAAAGCTATACCAAAAGTACTGTCTCCAAGAATGATGCGATGGGCTTTGAAGCTGAATTCACATGACTATGAATTAAAATATAAAAGTGGTACAAGCATTGGAAATGCTGACGCACTCAGTAGATGGCCAATTGAGACTGAAGAATGGAAGCCCACTGAGGACTTTGATGATATTTTATTGCTGTCAGAGACACCGAGCGCGGTTCAATATACAGCGAAAGATATTGCAGAAGAAACCGGACGAGATGATGATCTAACAAAGGTGAAATTCTGGATATTACATGGTTGGCCGAATAAATTACAGGATGCTAATTTGAAACAGTATTGGATGAAAAGAAAAGAGCTTTCCATCAGCAATGACTGCATAATATGGGGTACACGAGTGATTATACCGCCACCAATGCGAGAACACATGCTGCAGGCTCTGCACGAGACACATGATGGAATAGTCATTTCCAAATCAATCGCGCGGAGTTACTTTTGGTGGCCAGGACTAGACCATGAAATAGAAGCCCTAGTAGCGAACTGTGATAGCTGTCAAGTAAACAGGAACATGCCAGCGAGTACTGCTCACTCATGGATCACACCGTCCAACCCATGGCAGCGCTTACACATAGATTTTGCAGGTCCGGTAGACCGAAAAATTTACCTGATTGTGGTTGATCCTTATTCAAAGTGGCCGGCAGTAAAAATAGTACGAACAACATCAAGTGAGTGTGCAATAAAAGCATTGAGAGAAATTTTTGCAGAGCAAGGACTACCAGAAGTTCTTGTGTCAGATAATGGTACAGCATTCACATCACAAGAATTCATGAACTTTATGAAGTCTAATGGCATTAGGCATATATTAACGCCGCCGTATAGTCCATCGTCGAATGGCCAAGCTGAGAGGTTCATGCAGACCGTCAAGAATAAATTGAAAAGTTTGGTAGGGACAGACATGGATATTATACTACCACGCCTTCTCTTCGGGTTGAGATCAGCACCAAGTTCAGTCACTGGGAAGACACCGGCAGAAATGCTTAATAAACGTCGATTTAGAACACGGTTTGATATATTACACCCATTATCAACGAAGCCAATTTCTGAGAGACAACTTGAAAGCAACAGGGATGTATCGGCGAGAACCTTCAGGCTGAGGGATAAGGTGTGGCTGCGCAACTATGTAAGAGGAGAAAAGTGGGTTAAAGGAGAAATTGTCAGAATTAAAGGTCCAGTTCGATTCTTAGTGAAGATGGAAGAGGGACCGATAGTCACCAGGCATATCAACCAGCTTCGGAGACGGGATTCGGATGTAATCCCAGGCCCTTGCAATGAAACCCGTGATGTGCTAGGCCATCGACTACGTATAATAGACGCCTAATACCTATTTATTCCCTTTGCAAACAAGTCTGTCAACCAACTGAGGTGAGCGGGCGCGGGGAAGTGAGTGCTCATTGGTCCGTTCAAGGTTACGACAAATCATGACCATTATTAGTGATGGGGTAAGTACTATGAAAGCAATCGATACTTGCAACAAGGTATATTTACTTTGACGATTTGACGACCGATGTGGCGCGTCGGGCAAGGGCTGCCTGCGACGCAGGAGGTTGTGGGTTCGATTCCCGCCTGGGGTCAAATATTTCTACGATCTGCAAGTACCTATTTGTTTCGGGTGTTTTGGGTGTTTTCTATGTATGTATAATAATAAATAGTCGCATCTTGAAGTTAGTCAAAAACGATACCCATATCCGATTTTTTGGTAGAGGGGCTACAGGGGGGCTGGGGGCCTATGGGGGTCACAGCTCGGCTCGCTTCCCTCGCCGTGCTGTTCCCCGCGGTCTCATCATGAAGTAAAAAACGATATCCATATCAGATTTTTTGGTAGGGGGGCTACAGGGGGGCTGGGGGCTTATGGGGGTTGGTCAAATTGCGTCCCGCTTCGCTCGCCGCAATGGTTATAAGTGAGGGGGTCTTGGGGGTTGTCGGGGGGGTCACAACACGGCTTGCTTCGCTCGCCGTGCTATTCCCCTTAGTTGCATTGCGGCGAGCGAAGGTGAGGGGGTCTTGGGGGGTCAGCACGGGGGGAACAGCACGGCTCACTTCGCTCGCCGTGCTGTTCCCCTCGGTCGCATTGCGTCCCGCTTCGCTCGCCGCAATGGTAATAAGTGAGTGGGTCTTGGGGGGTTGTCAGGGGGGCCACAACACGGCTCGCTTCTCCCGTCGCAATGCTCCTCCGGATTATAGGTGAGGGAGTTTTGGGGGGTCGTCGTCGGGGGTTCCCCTTAGTCGCACTGCGTCTCGCTGCGCTCGCCGCAATGCTCCCCCGGGTTATAAGTGAGGGGGTCTTGGGGGGTCGTCAGGGGGTCACAACACGGCTCGCTTCACTTGCCGTGCCGTTCCCCTTGGTCGCATTGCGTCTCGCTTCGCTCGCCACAATGGTTATAAGTTAAAGACCCCCTGTCTTGGGGGGGTTGTCGGGGGGGTCACAACACGGCTCGCTTCGCTCGCCGTGCTGTTCCCCGCGGTCGCTTCGCTCGCTGCGATGCTCCACCCGAAAAAAAAGGTCTAAAATAGGCCAATTTTCGGTTTTTCCTAAAAAAAGGGGGTCTGGGGGGCAAAAGGGGGAAAAAATATTCTCATTCAAAACCATTTATCCTCTTCTACATGACTGTGAAAAAAAAATTCTTCCAAGTCTATCCGTTTTGGAGATGGAAAAGGGGGGGGGGCAGAAAAGGGGTTAAAGGGGGGTCCAATTTTTTTTCTTCCAAAACAAAGAGAAACCTTCTATACGACCCCACAATCAGAACCCCTCTATCGCGACGGCATCTGGTAGCACACTCAAAAGGGGGGTCCTGGGGGGGCAAAATTTTCTATGCATTCAAAATCACTTGTCCCCCTCTATACAACCCTCATAAAAAAATTAAGCAATATGGCTCCATGTAGGAACCCCCCACTGGGGGCGGTCTTGGGGGGCCAAATGTCAAAAAGTCGGAATTTTCCCTAGGAGACTTACCTCCCCTATACGATTCTGTAAAAAAACATACCTTCCCATCCACCATCAAGGCGAAAATCAGTCAGTCAGTGGTAATCTAGCTTTATATAGTATGTATAATGTATATTAATAAAAAAAATAAGTATCAATGGTAATCTAGCTTTATACTATAGTAGAATAGAATAATATTATATGAAAAATAAATAAATATTAGGGTTAACATTTAGGTACCTTACATTTTATATAATACCATGTAGCAATGTAACGTTAAATATTATTTTAATCGACTTTTACATAATTCATCATAATCTTTCCTACGGCCATCGACATCTTAATGTCGATGCCTACGGCACGGCACTATTTGGCCCCGCCTTCTCAGAGAGAAAGGAAAGCAAATACAGAATTGGTTATGAAAGAAAGAGATGCACAGTTGACCTCGACAGTTGACCTCAACCGGTCAACCAAATTAAGTTGAGCTCCGTCAGGAGCCATTGAGTAAGCGAACGCAGAGATTGTCACGGGTCACTGGTCTGGTCGTTACTGATCGAACGTTAGTGGGCGTGGATTTTTAAAGGATCTCTTTTCCTTATGTGATGTCTTAAATCGTTCGCCCTGTATTAGGTGTCTAGGGTACGTAGTCGATGTGCTAGGCATACCAAGTCAAGCCATAGTAACATGCGCAGGCGACATGTTGCAAGGACAGTAGCTAAACTCAACAAGTGTTTTGTAAATAGTAGGATATTAAGTTAGGAATTAGAAAGTTAATTAAATAATGATAAAGTGACTATGGGGGAAGGTATGTGGTGTATTAAATACCTACCCTATGTGTGAGTGCACTCACTCAATAAATAATGAAATATATGTGGGTACTTTGATAAAGATTCTGATGACAACTACCCACAATCTTCAGTCCTGATTTACCAAGTAAGTCCATAACAATTACCTTAAAAATTCCTATACCCGTGCGAAGCCGGCACGGTCCGCTAGTTAACAATATAGGGATAGGAAACGCACGACGATAGGAGCGTGCTGCGTAGAGACACACGTGAACACATACCTCCATAGGCTGAGTAGCCATCGTGGGAGTAGTCTGCCTCCCCGTAGTCTTCGTCTGCGGGCGCCGTGCCTTGCCGCCCGTAGCGGTGCGAGCGTGCTGTGGAGAAACACACGTGAACACAATTATCCTCTAGGCTTTCATAAGTTACAGTACTATATAATAGGGAATTAAATTTTGGGGAAAACATTCTAATAACTTCAGTTTTGAGGGTTAAAAAAACCGCCCGCTTTTACACTTGTTTCCCCCAGTTTGGTAACTGGGGCAACTATTGTAAGTGTTAATGTATGCCACGGTCTGCCAAACGGTCTGCCAAACGCCCTGTTTATTGATTAATTTTTAAAAACCTATTTATATTCTTGGATTATCTAGCATTCTTTAATTAAATAGTAATCTAAGTGGACTACGAGCATGCACAGTGTAGTGTAGTCAGTGTATGTAGGAGACGTACTGGACATGCTGAGGTCGGCGGTGATGGCGGTGGGGTAGTTGCACTTGGGGCAGGGCGGCGCCTGGCGGCGCTCCACGCGCACGCCGCGCCGCCGGACGTGCTCCTCGCAGAAGCAAGTCTTGCAACGCAGGCACGAGTACTGCCCGATGCGGTTGCATGACTGACCTGCGGGAGGATTCCACTGTACAGTACACATTCAAAGGGACATTATATTATGATGACCATCCGTTATTTTTAAGGTAGCTATGATAAAGACATTCTAGGAGGTGGTACATACACTTGTAGGTTTCAGATTCTAGCACTTGGCAAGAAGCCTGGTGCTCAAACTGGTCATCCTCGCAGAGGAACCCCTGGCAGAAACAGCAACGGAAGACCCTGCCTCCATGCTCCCATACTCCTAGAAACACCAAAAAGGATATTGCAATTGTTTATATATAAACAAGCTATGGTGACTGTAGATTGTACTTACATCATCTAGTTTACAACTTTCAATATAGTTTATTGTAGAGCCATACATTTGAGGCCGCATCTCCTGCCTGACTTTCAATTCTAGAAACATAGGCATGGCCGCTCCACGGTAGAGTCAAGTAAATATTGCCCATGTAATTACACAACAAACAATCATTTTTTGTACTTTTCTGTATTTACTCAAAACATTTATTCTTGTAGGTACCCTTCTCATACAAGAGAGGAGTCAACATTATCAAAATAATCCTAATATTACTAATAACAATATTATAATTTCAAGTCACTCTGTTAACTTTTCATGGGATCTTAATGACATTTGGCAGGGAGGTTGATGGTTTGGCAGGAAGGGAGATATTGTAGGTATCCCAATGCCCTAATCCCACTAAATTAATAACTTCACCAAAACAATGGTATCTTCTCAGAATAACACATACTAGCATTCTATCTATGATCAAAGAAACAACAAAAGGAGACATGTCAAATTTGAAACCATTATACAGGGTTATTGGTAATTCGACGTATTCCCGTTAGGAGGTGATAGGGATGACTATTTGCGATAATTCTCACCCCCATGTGCATCATGCAAAAGTGAACCATTTTTAAGTTATCATGATTTTTAGCTTTTTTCAAAATAAGTCAAAAGTGCAACATCAAATTTTTTTTAAAATAAAACTATATAAATCTATTTTTTTCTTCCGATTTATAAAAACTGGTTATTTATCAATATTAAAACAACAATTATCGCTCCAAATTTAAAAATGCGATATGAAAACGATATTATTTCATTATTCATTGAGATTTTTTTCCACTAAAATGCCTTAAAAAGTAAAAAAAAGTTATGAAACTTGGCTTGCAGATTATTTTAAAAACATAACCGTTTTCTTAGCTCTCCAACAATGCAGAACTTAGGCTAAATTACAAAATATCCTAATTTTATTATAATTTTGTTTATTGTTGTTACTACTTAACTGCTCTAAATTATATTTTAAATATGTATTTTTCGTTTTATTTACATTGAGTATAGTATTAAGTTAGTTTTATATAAATGTTAAAGAACAACCTTTGGTTTAGTTCGTATATGAATTTCCGCCTACTTCCTTTGTAATTATGTTTTTTTCAGTTTCTTTGACATAAGTTCATAGTTGTTATGCATTGTTGGAGAGATAAGAAAACGTTTATGTTTTTAAAATAATCTGCAAGCCAAGTTTCATAACGATTTTTTTAGTTTTAAGGCATTTTAGTGGAAAAAAATCTCAATGAATAATGAAATAATATTGTTTCTCATCTCGCATTTTTAAATTTAGAGCGATATTTTTTTTTTAATATTGATAAATAGCCAGTGTTTATAAATCAGAAGAAAAAAATAGATTTCAATTGACAGTTTTTTTTTTATCAATTTTTGATGTTGCACTTTTGACTTATTTTGAAAAAAGCTAAAAATCATGATAACTTAAAAATGGTTCACTTTATGATGCACATGGGGTGAAAATTATTGCAAATAGTCACCCCTATCATCTCCTAACGGGAATACGTCGAATTACCAATAACCCTGTATAATAATCTCCCCGGGCAAATAACACTGCATGCACCATCTTAAGGTTCTTTCATCCATGGACAATTCTGCGACAATACATTTGTCAGTAATTGGTTAGCAGAATTAGCCTCAGGAAAGTACATCTTTTCATTGGTAAAATGCATGTGATGCCACAGACAGACGCTTGTCCAATATAAATGTTCAACAAGCAAAAACAATTCAATACAATTGTCAAAAAGCCTTATAAAATAGTTTGATTCAAATCATTATATTTATAAGTATAATCTTAACTGTATAAGAATATGCAAAAAAAAAAAAAACACAGATCTTTATTTTGATTTAAGTAGGTAGGAAGAGACCTATTACTATTAGAATATTTTCCTCACCTCTCTCACACTCCAGACATACAGCATCCATAAGAGGGCAGGTGCACGCGTGAGAGTTCAGGCACTTGCGGCCGTGGCACACCCAGGCCTCGCAGAAGTCACAAATGGCACCCTGAAACATGATTGAACCACACAGTAAAGCCTGCCTTCATAGTACCGCTAGGTGCACAAGCCTAGTGTATACTGTACTGACCACCATGGCCAGGCCGGTGGTGTACAGGCCGGGATGCCGCACCACGCAGTCACCTGTCTTCAGCATGCACTTCACCTTGCCGCAATGCGCGCACGTCGGCAGCCGCTGCACACTCTGGCAGAAGTAACAGAACGCGCGACTCTTCTGCTTCCTACGAATTATAACAACAACACAGTATCAGTACAGTGCTCCTCCAGGCAAGGCCTGGCTTTCATCACAATGAGAAGCTGCCCGAGGTCCCTACTTCTGGCACTTGTCACATTCCATGGGCACGTTGCACGGGTGCTGTGCGAGGTCTACATGCTCCCGCGCGGCTCGGATCTCTTTCTGTCGAAGTTTCTGTTTTTCTGCTTTCTTACGCTGTCCAGTTTTTTTCTTAGGCATTTTTTATCCCGAGAAAATTAGTTTTATACTTTTATCTACTCCAGTCTCCACTCCACGTAACACACACACCACAACAAACAAAGTGAAGAAAGAGAACTGACTGAGAAGGATTTGATTTTGAAGGAATGTTGGAATTATTCTCTTCTCTTTGGATTGGTTGGAGTGTTTACTTTAAAATTAGTCTATGGATTGGTTCGATGGAATAGATGCCTGTAGATCTATTTCTACTCCTCTAAACGTTGGCCCCTAGCGTTGGCCAATATTTGTGCCATTGTGTTGGCCAGCACCTTGGTGAAAGCACTACACTACACCCGAAGTAGCAAAAAAAGAGCGGCCTAGTGCGAGTCGGACTCGCGCACGCTGGATTCCGCACCATTATGTATAAAAAAGGCAGAAATTCATGTTAGTTATATGAGATTATTTGTTGTATTAATATAATTATGTTTTATGAATAGGTATATATTTATTTTCCTGAAAAAATTGTTTTATTTTAATATGCATGGTGACTGATTTTGAAAATCTACACCAATATGTTTTTAGACATTTACTGAATTCAAAAGAAATAATATTTCTGCAAAACAATATATCCTGAAGGAAACATTAAGCTTTTACGAATGAAATTTTAATAAACTGAGCTGTAATGTGATACTTCTTTAGCTTCCAGTCTTCTTCCAGTCTCATAAGAGTCTGGAGCCTCGGGAGACCCAAGTACACTTACAACACTACACACACTACATTACCCACACACACACGATCACGCGCATGTTCTTAATCATTTGTGCACTAAAACTTTTAAAACTCTTAGTATAATTTTAAAATTAGGTATGTACCATCCACATCCATAGTTATTATAGTTCTGTGGTAGTACATAAAAAAAACTAATTTACTTTTATCTTAACTTAATCTACTTTTATCTAATTTATTTTGGAAGAGCGAGATTCCCTAACACAGGTATTTCTTTTACTTAAAAGGGAATCTCAAACACTGTTATATTTATTAGTACATTAAGTTAAAGAAAATAAATATTTTGTATTTTTTTTTTAGCTTAAGAATATGTTTCAAACTGGTTTTACACAGAGTAAAACCATAGTGCAATGTTTTACAGATGGTGAAAATAATCCTTATTCATAAGGAGTTCATAATAAATAAGCGAAGCAAAGAGATACATAAAACTAAGGGGAGTCGCTGGAACAAAGATGATTCAATTCTATTTCAAGACTAAATGAAGGTAAGCAAGTAATGATATTTCTTCTACACCAAACAAATCGTTAACGTAGGTAGGTATATATGTTATACATCTGAGTACATTTCCCAGAATATAATCCTGTGTGCAAATATATCTTTAGGAAATAATCAATATGCATAAAGGTAACGTTATGTAGGTATAAAGGCGTTCGCGACAACTAGACAATAACTTTATCAGACGAAATAAAAATAAAATAGTACTCCCTGATACACCCAACTGTTAGCAAATCCCCAAATTTAGATCAATTAAAATATTTAATGAAAATGAAAATGAAAAGTTTTTATTTCTTTAAGCTTACAAATAAGCACTTAGACAGGTCATATTTTATAGTTCACTTCAATTTTTTGTCCACCAGTGGAAGAAGTGAGAAGAAACCACTAGTATATTCTATATATAATAAACAAGGTACCTGAAATCCTAAAATGCGAACCAAAGATAATATATTTATGAAGCTTTATTGTAACAAAAATGCTACTATTCAAGCCACGAATTTTTCTCCGATGACAGTTTAGAACAAAAAACTGAAAGTGAGTAGGCACAGATTAAGTAAGTTAGTAACATGAACGAAAAAATGCTCGGACTGAGTCTCAGTCAACCAAAGAACGAACAAAGAACAAACACTGATGCTACGATCCTCTACCTGCACGTTCGTGTGCTCACCCACACATTGACATATTTAACGACACTCGCCCGCCATTACCGCTTTAGACCCCCACAGAGTGACTCTGTTGTAATTTAGATCGAAAAATGCCTTCTTGTGATCAGATGTTGCCGAAATCACACTAATTTAGTAAATAAAAAACACGGAATCATATTTCACAGGTAAATTTCTAATTACATCCACTTATTTCTTCGATTGAACGCAAATAACTATCAACAGAAAAATCACAACAAAAACACAAATCGTGACGGTGTTACCAGCACGTAAACTTCTAAATTTTCGAATAAAGTGGGAGTTTATTAGAAATATTTGAATCCTTGTATATTATAATCCGTAAAATTGGAATTAGGTAGGTAGCCTACCTAATATAAACAACAATTTAAATAGATATTACTTAAGCATTCTATTATATCAAGCTAAATTACCACTGACTGACTTGACTGACTGATTGACATAATTGTTCTCCTTAAATTCCGACTTTTGACATTTACTCCCCCAGAACCTCTGTTGTATGGACTTTGAAATGTACATAGGTACTGTTTTATGACAAAGCTCTAACATCATAATCTCACTATTTCTGATTAATTAGCGATCGTTTTATTATTATTGAAAACTTATTCTTATTCTATATTCAAAAATGACATTCCTTTATTGAGTATCAATTAATTTTATAATTATGAAGTACCTATGTATATAATTAAGTTAACAATATAACAGAAACGAAAAATTGTAGTGCGCTGACAGGGTATTTATGCATTGTGTACCTACCCACTAAGATACTACACCTAAGAACTATTTATTACCTGTATGCATAAAATCACAATAAATGATATCAATTATGAATAATACTATACCAACACTTTCAAACACCCCCTACACGTTATTGGCCAAAACGCACACACAAGTGTAGAATCGACATAATTTTGCGTAGGCGGAACGAGTTACGACTATTTTGATATGGACACTGGCAGAGTTGTTGCAGCACAGACATACAATAAGAAGTTGAAGTCAGCGAATGCCCGAATGTCACCGATAATTGCAATTAATTCAGTGTCAGCTTCAAGTCAAGCTTAGTTATGCTGCGTTGTCGTACAGTATACATAAATATAATATATATAATAATGATATAAAATTGTAATTAGTATACCTTTTTCCTAAGTGCTTTTATATATATCATGCAGTTTTTAGTAAGATATTTTAGCACTGTTTTTTCTTAGTTTCTTGTTTGTAGTTTTGTAGTACATTTTGTTGATTCATGGTTAATGTTTTTCTTTATTGTAAATATTATTTCTATATTTTGTACTATTCGTGTAAGTTTTACCTTCCCTTATAAAGCTTGCGATGCTATCATGAGACGGACACTGGCAAAATTGCGTCAATCCAGACGCAGAGCCATCTAGGAAGAAGTTGAAGTTGAAGTTGAAGTATACATAAAAAAAATCACAAATTAAATATGGCAAATGCTAAAACTAGCGAGTACAAGAAAAAAAAAAAAAAAAAGTACACATTGGTCTTTATCCTGTTAAATGTAAACAAATTAGAAAAGAAAAGAAAGTGTATACCTATTTGTATTTGGTTCTCTCTCATCATAAAAAAATATAAAACCTGTGGAAACTTATACATAATATTATCAAGCTATTATATCCTTCTTGCCCCAGCCTTGGAAAGGCGTAAAAATCAAGAAGCACGATAACCGGTGTCCAACATTAACAAACTATGCTTTGTCCAGCCAGAGGTACCTTTGTCTACCTCCTGCTTCGTGTAACGTGCGCAGTTCCTGTTTACTGTTGATTGCTACAACACGTAGATCGTTGCTTGAAGACGCAATGATTTCTCCAAAAGATATTGTGAGTTTCCTATTATTGTAGATTATCAGCTGCCAATCTCTATGAGTTTGCGCCGTGGTTTATGTTTTAGTTAATTACCGAAATCTTGGAATACTTGCACATGCCAGTGGCATATCGGCGAGCAGCCTGGGGTTGTGGATGGTTTGCTCCATCCATAGATAGGGAGGGAAGTAATGCATGATAGAGTAGGTACTTCTACACAAATAAAATTCAGATCATCCAATACTTATTGGATCAAAGAATAAGACGGAAAGTAAAAAAAATAATTAATAGAAATTAATTTCTTACATCAATTTATAATTTATCCTCATTAAATTAATAATCCATTTGTAAAGTGTTTGTACCATAATCTTGTGAACAAAATGTTTAGTTATTGTTTTGTGTTGCGTGTGTGATTAGTTGTGGGAGATTGACGCCGGCGGGCGGCTGGAGCTGGCGCTGTTCTTCAAGTGCGTGTGCATGTACTTCCTGCTGGCGGCGGCCGGCGCCGGCGAGGAGCCCGAGAGCGCGCCCTCCACCACCGCGCTCTGCGCCAAGTGCGCGCCCGTGCTCTGTCTGCTAGCCGCTGTGGTGATGCAGCTTCACCGACTGCCCACACACCAGTCAGTATCATCTCCCATCACCTTCTCACAGTTGCATGCACTTGTACTTACTTCAGGCACCATAACATTGATACTGGTCAGAGTTAAAGTAAGGACCTACCTCAACAATCAAGGATGTAAGTACCTGCTTTGAATGCTATCATAGATTCAGAGGTTAATGCACTACAGTTCGTACTAAGGTTATCAAAGTCAAGACTACGGTTGATAAGATAAAATGAGAAACATAATGATCTTTGATATTGCCAGAGGCCTCTCTTTGTGTTTGTTGTCTGTGGCCTCTACCTAATCTTCAGGTAGTACTAGTACTAGGGCAGGTATCACAATACGACAAGTATAGGTAGGTGTCAGTGGTGAGAAGTGATGATGATTGTAGTTGATGTTCCCCAGAGTAGGGTACGCGCGGCACGTGTGCTGGGGGCTGGGGCTGTCGGTGGTGGGTGACGCGCTGCTGCTGTGGCCGGGCGCCGGCGCGCTGCAGGCCGGCATGGCGGCCTTCGGCGGCGCGCACGTGGCCTACCTGCGCGCCTTCGGGTGGAAGCCGGCGCGCGCGCGGCTTGGCTGCGCGTGCCTGGCGGGCGCCGCGCTGTACGTGCGCGGCGTGTGGGCGGGGGCGCGCGGCGCGTTGGCCGTGCTGCTGCCCCCGTACGCGGCGCTGCTGGCGTGCATGGCGTGGCGAGGCGCGGCGCGCGGTGGCCCGGCGGCGCGCGGCGCTCTGCTCTTCCTGCTGTCGGACGCGATGCTCGGGTACGCGCTGTTCGGCGGCCGCCTCCCCTACCGGCAGGTGAGCGAGTCCCGCCCCTCTCCCCTCCCGCCGCCGCCCGCGTACATGACTTACTGACCGCCTGTCCGCAGGTGCTGGTGATGTCGACCTACTACCTGGGCCAGCACGGCATCGCCATGAGCGCAATGCAAGCGTCCCCGCCCCCGGGGGAGGCTGAGACCCGCACCGAGCGCCCTGTCGAGGGACTTGCTAGTTGAATCAACGATTTTTCGACCCATTTATAGTTGTGATGTATGTAATCTACAAGTAGGTATAGATCAATAATGAATTAATGATAGTTGTAACGTTAATGTTCTGAAACTTTCCACTCGACTTAACTCTAAGCTGAATGTGTTTATTACTTGCTAGATAGAAAGTAACTTATTCAAGAATGTAATGTAGTTGTAAGTACAATGTACTGACTGGGCGAGGCCGCCGGCGTAGGCTCACACGCTACAAATTTGGTCAATTATTTCCTCCCGGGCGACATTTCGCGAAATATATAAGGGATTAATATTATGAATACTCGTGACCGTCAGCTGCGACTCCACTCAGAAATTATAATTAGCATATTCCAGAATTCTGATTTGAACCTTAGCAGTCACGAGTATTCATAATATTAATACCTATCTAATGCAAATTACGAAGTTTTGCTTGGGAGGGACTTGGCCATGAAAAGCTGTCACTGGCTCCCGAACCATGAAAAGATGTTTATGTTAAAAATTTGATCTTGCACATTATCCAATTGTGAGGATACTTGAGTGTGAACGGTCTGTGATATTTGTCTTCTATTAATTTGATTTAGAATTGGGTGAAATGAGATTATTGAATCAAGATCTGTTAGCTAGGGTAGCTAGGTGCCAAAAAAATGCGATTCTGAATATCGTAATGTTTACTAGTTTTTAGATTAGTGTTGTAAAGAAATTAGATGTTTCGAATGTTCCGTAATTATGTTCATTTAGTTACGTAGAGCGTGTTTGGCAAATGTATGCGTTCAAGTATTGCGTAACGCAATTTTTTGAAGATTTTAGACCCTCCCTCCCTTATTATATATTTATTTACAGGAAAGCCAGAAGCTTATATATAACACAATAAAAACACTTATACACATATATTGAACATTGTGTCACCTATTCAATGGAACCATAGAATCTAACTTAATAAAAGTTGTTTTTATTATTTAACGTCCAATTTCACCATTTGCTGCCAAAATTTAGTTAAACAGTAGTTAGTACCTACAACTTAAGTCTAGTTCATTTTGGTCTCAGTTTAGGTCAGATTACTTCCTGGATCCTAAAGGTGCCTCCTGGCTAATGAGAGTTGATGTTTACTGATAAAGCGCTGACACCACTTTTTACCGGAAATTTTGGCGTTTACTCTAATTAGACTTTCTTTTTTTAATGACAATTTTATCCCTCGGTAAGGGTTTGCGGAAACTTTGCATTCCGACCAGCTCAAGGATCTAATTATGGAAAAACAAGATCACAAAAAAACTTGAGAGTAATTCGATTTATCAAAATTATAAAAATGTACAAAACTAAGACGTTAATACAATAATATAGTCGGCAAAGGCACACATATACATCTAGAAACTGAAACTGGACCTAAGAACTGACTCTCAGGGAAAATCACGGCGTGTTCCTTCTTTACTATTGATAGTGATGCTTCACATACATACTAGCATGTAGCTCCCGGATCAGCGAGCGCACGCGGGGGGCGTTGTTCGTACAAACACATATCCTGGCTGTGCTGAGTGCGTACTGTAGTGTAGGTACTCGTAGCCACCACTTTAATGAACTGAAATGTATTTATATGAACTATTACCACTCACAAGTCCTTAAGACTCACTCGGGCTTCGGAATTTTAGATATAGCTGTTTATATTAGATTAAGTTATAGTAATGTTCTGATGTTATACAGAAATAAATATACTTGTGTATAAAAATATTTTATTTTACATACTTACAGTTCGTAAACTATTATTGTTACATTAAAAACTTAACAAATGTGTAGAATGTTAGATATTGCGACAGATTCCCGCACTCACTGAGACACTCGTGCACGGAGCCACGTTCTGCGCAAGTATTATAATATATATAATATTAAAATATTATATACCTATGTATATATTGGAGACAGATGAGCTCGTTTGGTTGGCCATTTACAATAACATCAAAAAGCAACAAGCGTCGGCAGACACAAGTGATCTTAAATATACTTTTAAGATTGTTATGGTATTTTAAGACTAGCCCTTACCCACTAAGCCCCATTCAAACAGGCCTGGGCTCATGCTTGTAGAAATGAAAATACAAGTTTCTGTTTTGTTTTTGCACAAATTATCATAATATAACAGCGTCGGATCGAGGGGGTCTGGGAGTCGAGGAACGTGATGTAACACAAGCGGCGAGTGGAATACCTTACCTAAGCACATATCCTTAGTGCGCAATATGTACATTGTAAAATGCTTAACTTAAAGAAGCATGTTTTTTTAACATTATATCTAAAACGCTGGAGGGGGGCGCCATATATAATTTCTTCCCCTCATGAAAATCGTAGATCGATAGAATCTGACAATACGTACGGAGGTGACAAAACATCGATTTTCGTTTGTCGAGCAGGCCTCTGCCCGTATAATTATGATTTGTTTGAGTACGAGGGCGGCGGTAGCGGCGGTCAACTAGTCTGTTGTTTACCCTACAGTATGTAGGGAGTAGTCTCGCTGTCTGCGCTGCAACAGTAGAGATGGCGGTGCGCGCGGGTGTCACTCGCGGCGCAGGTTGTCGAGGCGCGCCTGCAGCTCGGCGTCCGCGTCGCTGACCGCCCCCCCGCCGCCGCCGGACCCCCCCGCCACCGCCACAGGGGACACAGGACTCTTGGCTGCAACACAACAGGATTACCATTAGGTACGATCGGCGGGCGCCCGTGCCAGACTCCAACTCAGCCTGTGCTTGTCGTAAGCGCCCACTGACGGAAGCTACCACAGGAGGGAGCGCAGGGACTGGTGTATGTTGAATAAATTTAAAAAAAAAAAACTTTTTGTTCTTTAGGCTAACAAAATAAGCACTTAGAAAAGTCAAATTTTATATTTTAAGTTATTATAAAATAAGATATCTTTACTGTACACCACGGTGTTGCTCCACACACATTGTACTGACCTGCGATGGAGAGTGAGCCGGTGGCCTGCGGCAGGCCGGACAGCTGATCGTTCAGCTGTAGTCCCAGCTCGTCCAGGATCTGGGTCACCACGGTGTTGCTGCACACACATACACAAACAACATATTTTAACAACATCCTCGTTTCTTGAAACATTTCCTTTAAGTAGCGATAAAAAAGGTGTTAAGACCTTTTTGTTTTTCAACTAATGTTAATTCGCAGATAAATCGCAATGAACATTCGTCTTATCCATTCGCAACGTATTACGATATCACGTCTGTGACGGTTGTAAGTAAATATCACGCCCGCGGGAAAAAAATAGACAGATGATAAAAACATTTTGTTTTCGCCACTGTCACAAGAAATTATTCATCAAAAACCTTAGTATAAAGTAATACAATTACCTCTCTTCCTCGTCGTCGTCGCCCTCCATGGCCTCGTCGATGGAGTCGCTCATCATCTCCTCCTTCATGTCCATGATCTCCGACTGCTTCTCAAACTCCTGCAGATAACAACACCAACTTACAATCAAACAAACTCATCTGAGTACAAAGCATGTGTCTAATAGTTGTATTGTATCCGGCTACGGTACACAACCTGCGACATGGCACCGCATTCTAAACCCAATCATGGATACAGTACTTATCTCTTTAAGCAGTGTTCGGCACTACGCGTTAGTCGTATCGAAACTGGGGGTAAATGTAACCAAGTGCAATAGCTTGGCCTGAAAATTCTCTCAGCTATATATTTTTCGGTTTTTTTTTCTGCTCTAACTTGATTTGTACAAAATAACATGGCTTACAATGTCAATTACATCTGTCATTAAATCTTAGTAATAAAATGAATAAAACGTACTTGTAATATTTTCTGTATCTGCGGCATGTTGAGTTGTCGGTTCATAGTGGCCATGGCCTTGGTGACGCCCTTCATGGCCTGCGCCATGGTGCTCTGCGACTTGAGCGTCTGGATCTTGAGCGAGACGGCCTGGATGTTGGCCTTCATCAGCATGAACTTGCGCACGTAGCGCCGCGTGCGCACCAGGTCCTTCGCCATTATCTTCACTGCATCCTGAACATTCACAATTATTAACTATAAAAAAATATCATAACAGAACTCATCATCATTATGTGCAATCCAACTCCGTCCAGTATACAGGGCCGTCTTAGGCCACGCCGTCGCCGCCCCGCCGCGCCGCCCCACCGCTGCCGGGGCCCTGGGGCATACAAGAATTTGGGGCCCTACCTGCTGGAAAGTAAAATGAACATAATTCCTAATTTGATATGCGGATAAAAGACAAAACATTACTAATATAAGTACTGGTTTCTGTTCGATATTCTGAATGTTTTAATTTTCTCAGCTAGGCTAGGTAGACTTTCTAACTCTCAAGTGAGTTCGCTTTTTCGAGACAAGGACGAACGAACGCCGCGCGGGGAAGGCGGAATTACCGGCCCACGCGCAATTTCACTGGTTTGTTTATTTTTAAATATGTTTTGCTCTAAAATAAAACTTTTTCGTATTTATTGGGGAACACGTAGAAGAAATTTCATTACATTAATATTAAATAACTAGCAAATAAAACTGGTTTTTCCGTCGATATCTCTGTAAAAATAAAGATTTAGAGGAATGCCATTTTTTTCTATCGATTCAAGTTTAGTCAATCATATCATGTATCGACTCCCATAACTAATATCCTAAACTTTTGATCCTCATCCAAATATTTTCGAAAAATATGTGTTTTGTTCCCTTAAAATTGATTTTCCGTTATAGTCTAAGATCCCTCTAAGAACGACCTTCACCGAAATGCTTATTTGATGAAACGTATTTTATATTTAATTTAAATATCAATACATACATTACATATTATGGGTTGTCTACCAAATTTCAGTCCAGGATACTACTAATTAAAAATGTAAAAAAATAAAAATGTTGACCTCCTTCACCGGTTTGCTTAATAGACAAATTCTATCTATACCAATCGAAAGTATGAAGCCCATAGAATATGCAAACGTTAGGCTCCCTATTCTTTTCTATAAACAGCTATAAACATGTCAATCGATAGAGCATTTTGCACCGTTCTGCTTATTGAATGAAAATTATATGAAAATAAAGATTATTTCATTATGAACACAATGTTATAGGTTTGCCTGCGAAAAATCAGTCACGAAGTCCGGTTGTCGAATTTTGAAAAGTGAAATATTGCGAAGTTAAACCTTCAACCGCGCGAATCGGCTTTACTACTACCAAGCACGCTGGGCATGTGTGCGTGTCCACTGGCCGCATACGTACGCGGCGCGCGGCGAGACAGGTTAAAACCAGTTTACGGGCTCAGCCAGTGGACAAACTCAGGGGTGGCGCAGTGCGATGCGAATGCGACGCACGTTGTTTGTGTTTGTTATCTGCAAGTTATAATATTTTAAAGTGAAATATTATTATGTAATAATGTTTGTTTATTGTACTGTGTGTATGAATAATACGAGAAAAAAACAAAATATATCATACTTTAACTATCCCAAGGAGTACGATGGGTAAGTAAATATTTGATTATTACCTTTTCAAGTAAGAAGGTACCTTTATCTTATTATATAAGTTTCTATTCGAATATTTCGATCTTGAAATAAATATTGTCAATGTTGGCAATGAAATACTTAAACGTACTTACCTACCTATTAAATATTGTAAATTTTATATGCCATGTGAGTGTTTCCCGTTTGATTACCTACTTGAAAAAACTATGTTAGATTCAGAATTTATCACACCATTAAAAGAAACAATAAATTATTAAAAAAGAAAAATTATAATTAGATAATTATTAGAGTAAGTAATTTGTTAAGTATTATATACCTATATCATACTGAATAATAAACTATTTAACAAATGTTTTGTTTAATTTGTCTTCACCTATTGTGACAACCCTACCAAAGTAGGTAACAATTTTGAACGTTCTTAGTGTGTTCTTAGGAAGCTTTGTCTGTGTTCCGTTTATTTCCTCTGTGATATTGCTGAGAGTGAATATGTGCGACTGAGAGGTCCCAACCAACCATCCCATGCGATAGAAGAGGAGAGGACACAGCATAGCAGCTGTTTGAAGTCCGTCCATTTATAAAAAGACAAAGCGCATGCTATTTGTTCTTGAGAATGAAAAGGATAGCGATAGACTCGTGTATGCTGTGCATCATTTTGGAGTAGATTGTCGCTATAGTTACAATTGAACGAACGTGTTTCTATTTATTGTTGAAAAAAATGGCAAAAAAGTGTTTGCAGTCTTGACTTTGTACACAAAAATGTGTTGTTGGATGATTGGAAAATTTGGAAGGTTAAATTATGTACCTAAGTAGGTACTGTACTGAGGAAATCCTTCATTTAGCTTTTCTTACACGTACTTGACTTCTTGTTCACAAAAATTTGTTGCTCGAAATTCGGAAGGCTAATAACTATGACGAGTTTATTTTATTCTCCATAAACGTTACTTACCTGAATAATATAATAAATTTAGTATGAACATTGAACATACCTACCTACCATCATTTATTTGTAGTTGGTACCTACCTACACATGACATGTTTATTTTATAATATTATAGAACTAATACCTAGAGTAGGGAATAATTTTACCTATGCTCTGTATGTATGTATACAGGGTTATTGGTAATTTGACGTATTCCCGTTAGGAGGTGATAGGGGTGACTATTTGCGATAATTTTCATCCCCATGTGCATCATGCAAAAGTGAACCATTTTTAAGTTATCATGATTTTTAGCTTTTTTCAAAATAAGTCAAAAGTGCAACATCAAAAATTGATTAAAAAAACTGTCTATTTAAATATATGTTTTTCTTCTGATTTATAAAATTGAATAAACACTGGTTATTTATCAGTATTAAAACAACTTTAAAAATGCGAGATAAAAAACGATATTATTTCATTATTCATTGAAATGAAGTGAAACTTGGCTTGCAGATTATTTTAAAAACATAACCGTTTTCTTAATTGTGAAACATATTCTTTGTAAAAAAGCTTATTACAAAATATCAGATTACTTAGAAGATAAAAGCTATGATCTGTGGTAGTCCTTTTATGTTGAAATCCTTAGCTCTTTCTACAATTCCGTCTATTACTTTGGCCAACAACATCATCCCACTCTCTGCAAAGGCTAAGAACTTGGGCGTCATTTTTGAAAATAATTTATCTTGGACTAGCCACGTCAATAACATAAGCAAAAAGGTTAATTACACTTTTCATTCCCTTAGACGTTTACAAAACTTCCTTCCTTTTGAGACTAAAATCATCCTTGCCCAGAGTCTTCTACTCCCTCTACTCGATTACGCCGATGTTTGTTTCCTGGACGCGACGGAGGAACTATGGAATAAACTCGAGCGCCTTCAGAATTTGGGCATCCGATTCATATACGGTTTACGTAAATTCGACCATGTGTATCTCTACTTTATTCTCTATAATCCCCTTTCTCCGACATACCTTCGTGAACGATTTGAGTTCCTTGTCCCCCGCGGTGTGCCGTGTAGAACGGCAGTCTCACTCCGTCTCTCAAGTACACCTGGAGGTTCTTTTGCCGGGCAAGCGGCTAGATTGTGGAACTCTATCCCTCATGATATCCGAGCCAGTCAAGTTAAGTAAGCAAGTTTATTGAGCTATTGTTATTTTAATTTATGTATGTATATTTTAATCTCATACCATATGTATTATACTCTACGTCTAATTTGTTTCTTTGTACACTTCCTCTATCTGTTCTATCGCTTCTCCTTTAAACCTAAGGTTTTGCTGTAAGAAAACTCTTTGTTAGGGTTAAGCTTGCCTATGTACATATCTTTTTTTAGTTATTTTTAAGTGTTTTGTGTACAATAAAGAATTACAAGAATAAAAAAGCTTGGAACAAGTTTTGCTCCAACTCAAAATCTACCAACTTACAAATAAGCAAATCAAATGTACTAGACACATAAGTTATGAACATACTAGTGGTTTCTTCTCACTTCTTCCACTGGTGGACAAAAAATTGAAGTGAACTATAACTATAAAATGATTTAATAGTATAAAATATGACCTGTCTAAGTGCTTATTTGTAATCTTAAAGAAATAAAAACTTTTCATTTTTCATTTTTCAAACAAAATTAATACTAAGTAACAATCAAGACATTTTGTAATTTAGCATTATTAAAGTTCTTGACTTCCCCTATTGCGTTCGCAAAATAGCATTATTTTTCTGAGTTGTGACTTAACTACAGAAGTATTCAAATATGTGATTTAATATAAAATATGTTTCATCAAAGAAAGATCTCCATGAAGGTCGTTCTTCACGGGATCCTATACTATTAAATCAAAAGTTGCATTTTGGGGCTCATTTCACCTTATAGAAAATACAATGTTTACTCAAATAGAAAATAAAATTCTCTTTCCTTTGTAAAAAAAATTAACACATTGTTTTTTTATTTATAGCTATATTACCAGTATATTTTCGATAGCTAACCTATCTGACTTTTATTATGATTTATTAATTTTTTTTTTGTCTATTAACTGCACATTTCATTTGATCAAGTTTAGAAATAAACACTTTGTCTGTAAGAAAATACCCAGAAAACCTGGAACAAATATTTACACATACAAACATTTGTCTCAAGGCGGGAATTGATCCCGCAATCTCATACATTGCATGTGGACCTTCGCCCGCCATGCCCCAATGGTCATAAGCTCGTATCACTATACATTGACTTGCCATCTGTCCCTCCTTGGCGAGTTTCTTGATGTCCGCTATGACTTTTTTCTCCTGCTGCTCCATCTTGGCCCGCTCGCGGTCCAGGTCGCGCATGGCCTTGTTCAGCGCGCGCTGGTTCTTGCGCAGCATCTCGTCGGGGGACATCCGGTGACCGAATAACCACTCCATTGTGCTTCCTTTTTACCTTATAATTCACTCACTTGGAACTGCAATTGGAGAGTATCAAGGGTTTAGTTTAGTAGTAGAACACTGCAAGTAAGTTTTGGAACTAAAAAGTACGTACGTACAAACAACGTTAAGCTAAAAAAAAGGTTTCTATAAACTTACCTCAATAATTGCCCTACTGTAAATGTAGAAAAGTCCTCTGGATTCGATACAGGGAGAAATTATTTGGTTATCTAGAGCTCATAGATTGATGAATCACCATCTGCATCACCCCTATCGGAATTTTACAAAAGAATAACAGAAGACAGGTCATGTAAATTACATAGCACACCGCTAGTTTATTGACTGTTTTAAAAATAAAGTATTATTTGGATTCATCAATTTTACACAAATTCAAGATTGTTTACTTTGCAGTTTGCTTGCAAAATTCCCGAAACACAGACTCTAACGTATTTTCCTAAATTTCAGGATATATTCATCTTCTTTTTTGTTTTGAATCAAATAATTCTATAGGATGTCAAACTCAGCCTGTGTGAATGTAAAAGTCATGCTAATGCTACTCACTGTGCCATTACAGTCAGCCACTGTAATGTCAACTTTTTAGTTTCCTATGTATTGCGGTCTAGGATTGCGGTGTAGGTATTCCTTTAATAACATTAATAAATTGCACAGCCATCATATCTTGCAGCAAGAAGTAGACATGCGCAAAACAGTACTCTGTACTGTAATGCCATATAGCATGACATTTCGTACCGCGTCATATGGCATGCTATCAGTACGCAGTACTCTAAACATGACCTGATATGACGTGCTATGCTAAGTAATGCGAATGGCCCGCTATTACTTTGCAGTGTAGGTTCTGACCACATACACACAGTGAGGCAGATTATACAGAAGTCCGAAGAGTATAATCAGCCCCTGTGTCTGGCTTTTGTGGACTATGAGTAGGCCTTTGACTCTGTCGAGACCCGGGCTGTTCTGGAATCCTTACAGCGATGCCAAGTGGACTATCGTTATATCGAGGTGCTGAGATGTCTCTACGAAGCCGCCACTATGAGTGTCCAAGTACAGGGCCAGCAGTCTAAACCTATCCAATTGCGCAGAGGAGTGAGACAGGGGGATGTCATATCCCCGAAACTGTTCACAAGCGCGTTGGAAGATTTGTTTAAGACGCTGGACTGGAAAGGTAAGGGCATAAACATAAACGGCAACTACATCTCACACCTACGATTCGCTGATGACATAGTCCTATTGGCGGAGTCGCTAGAGGAGCTGAACCAGATGCTGGACGGCCTAGCTTCAGCCTCCCGATGTATCGGTCTTGGCATGAATTTGGATAAAACCAAAGTCATGATCAATGGTCACATTGATCCAAGGCCGGTGGTCGTACATGGTCACCTTCTCGAAACTGTTTCCGAGTACACTTACCTTGGGCAGATTCTGCAGTTGGGTAAAAACAGTTTCGAGAAGGAGGCCAAAAGGAGGATCCAGCTGGGCTGGGCAGCATTTGGGAAACTACGTCAAGTCTTCACGTCATCCATACCGCAATGCTTGAAAAGTTTTCAATCAGTGCGTCCTACCCGTTATGACCTACGGAGCTGAGACGTGGACACTCACGATAGGGCTGGTCCACCAGTTCAAAGTCGCTCAGCGAGCTATGGAAAGTGAAAAGGGTTATGGTTGGGGGTTGTGGTAGATGGTACTGGTGGATCCCCAAACAGCCCTTTGAGGTTGGTAGGTAGTATGGTGTAGGTTAGTGGTCAAGGAAAGTCGCTGGTTTATGGTATGGACTATATTCACAAGACAACTATACACTACTGGTTTTATACTACTGCCGAATTATGTTATGGTAAATGGTAATGGTATGATGGTATGTGGTTTGAACCCGCGACGAAGGCGGCCGATCGCGAACTGAGTATATTTAGGCAACCGCGAGCGAATACGCATTCAACTGCAAGCGCAGCTAAATGCATGTCTGCTGCGTGGTCGGTTTACCCGAACATACTCCCGACGACAAGATGAAGATGCTGTGGTTTGGTGAATGATGGTGATACATAACACCTACATCTTATAATATGTCATTTTATATAATAATACATGGTTAATAATATAATAATAATGGGTATAAAAGCAAAATATAAAAGCACATTGTTTCTTAAATCTAATTATTCTTACAAATATGGTTAAAGTTAAGTAATAAAATGTTAAAGTAAGAAAACTTAAGGAATAAACACTATATATATAACGTGGTAAAAACTGTAAATAAACTAAAATATTGTTTCTTCCTCAAAACCGTTATTGTTCAGCCCCCTGTCCGTTCTACCCCGCCTAGCTTCTCTGTCCGGCCAACGGTTGGCTATTGAGCTGAAACCCGATTTCACTTTTATTCCACCGATTACCACTGATCACTTCTGAGCTCTCTGGGTGCCTATTGAACGCACTAGCACTGATCACTTCAACTGGTGGTGTTGGTGCACTGGTGGGCCTCGGCGGAGCGGAAGTTCCAGCAAACTCCTGTTGACGTTGACTTCCGCGTCGACGCCGAGGTCTAGAGGGCGGCGGGGTCGCCGACTCGGTATCACGTTGCTCCGCAGCAGGTCCTCGTCGGCAGCAACGTCCGCTCCTCCACATCCATGCTGCTGCAGCGCTCACCACGCCCGCTAAAGTTATATAGCTGATGGCGTAGTGGTGAATGTTATGATAGGATATCTCTTCGACATCCTGGTCACTATTTTTTAATTTTTCGATGGACTCTCCTAAACTCTTAAAGGATGAGTTTAGGCTCCATTCTTGGTTAGTTTCGTTACTCGGTATTTTTATGTTGACTATATGGTTTATCTGATCTAATTCAGGAATGTAGAAATTTGGTGTTATGTTTACTTGGTTTGATTGGTGACGCATGGTGTACAATGTAAAGTCATCGCCTTTGAGGATACACTCCTGGCTGGTCGCAATGATCCCACTACCACTCAGCTGACGCACGATAACTTGGTCATTGCATATTATTTTTATTGTGTACGCGTCACAACAAAAGTAAAAATGCTGAGACGACGAACGTAGCGTGACCCAATTGTTTGTACAGATTGACCTTTCTATATTACATTTCTTGGTGTCTTTATTTATTGTGCAGAAATTATCATCATTTTCTAACTTGTTAATAGGTTTGCGCTGCGGACATAAACATGCTAGTCCATGGTGTACGCATTCCATGAGTTCATCATTGGTTACGGTGAAATAGGAGTCTCTTTTTAGGTTGACTGCTACATATTCAGATATTGGTGATATTTTAACCATATTGGTGTTTATTTGGTGAGGTACAGACAGTAATTTGTATAGTTGGTAGCTTTCTCTGGCTATGAGCGGGAATGTGACTTCTATTATGACGTATGCTTTGGTAGCTCTGGCCTTGACCTTAAGAAGCTTATGATGTGATAGATGTACTGGAAATCTGTATCTATATTTTTTATTGGTAAAGTGAGATCGGTTGGCATCTGACCGCTTATGGTTTTAAGCTCACTTTTCAGCTGCGTTGGTGTAAGTAGGTTCATACTTATTTGACCATGGTAGATGTCTGTGATTGTATCGATAAGCGTTTCCTGTAGTCGTCTTAAGTTCTGTAGCAAGGTGTTACCAGCCATCGCAGTTAGAGTAAACTCTTGAATGTAAGAAACATTTTGAAGTTCTCGTTGTAGAATGCTGGTGTTTTCTTGGAAGTCGTTAAGTTTTTTATTTATTAGCTTGTGTTGTTTGTCGACTGTTAACTCCATTTTTTTCATGAGATTGAATTCCGCTTCAATAACCGAGGTTTGGTTTTTCCAGAGGCTAGATAGATGTTTCTCGTTACGCTGTATGGTTTCAATGTCCTTGGTATACTGGTCTGCGAACCGAGAATCTAGTACTCCAAACAATTCATTAGCCAGATACCCGACACCGTCGATAAGACCGCGGCGCCGGCGACGTCTAGCGTGGATATTATAATGCTGATTTAGCAAAAGGTCGTTGTAGTATTTTAGTTCCTTGAACTCGTGCTGGGCTTGCTGTAGGATAATATTACAATGGGATTGGCTATCTATGGTAGCGCATAACTTATCTAAATAGTTTGATATTTTTTGATATGCGTCTATTCCTGTCCAATATGGTTCCATGTCATGATATACGATCAGCGTCCACTTGTCTCGAATTAGGTGTAGTTTTGATATGGGATCAAAATAGAGAGTCTGGTTTTTTGGTATTTCTCTTACACTGTATAGTCCGAGAGCTGGCGATAATAATGTCATAAAGCATGTTAGTGCTGTAGCAATAGTAAATAATTTTGGTCGGTATCTTCTTCGTTTTGGTTCTGGTTTAGCTTCTGATTCCTCCCCTTCTGATTCGCTTTCCTGTTTATGGTCGATTTCTGGTAAATTTCGAACATTTTGGTTAACAGGTAAGATAGACAGTTTGACGATTGGCCTTTTTAGCAAACCGTTTTTGGTTTGAAGGGTCACGGCACGCACTAGACCGTCATCACCCGGGTGAGTATCAATGACGCGGCCCATTGCCCATTTTCCGGGTGGGGTGTTGTCATCGTGAATGGTCAATAGGTCCCCAATGGTGATGTTGTTTTGGGTATCTTTCCACTTGTTTCTTGCGGAAAGCTGAGTTAGGTATTCAACCTTCCACCTTTTCCACAAATCTTGGAATATTTTAGACGTCAAGTGCCACCTGGTTCTAGCATCTTGATCGGTTTCTATCATAGTCATTCCTGGTCGACCTGATAGAAAATGAGCTGGCGTGAGAAAGTCGAGATCATCTGGGTCTTCTGTTAGAGCGCATAGAGGGCGAGTGTTAAGGCACGCTTCTATTCTGGCTAACATCGTGCTGTATTCCTCGAAGGTAAGTTTTTGTTGACCGATGACCCGTTTTAAATGGTGTTTAAGGCTTCGGACCGATCTTTCCCATAATCCTCCTGCATTTGGCCAGCTGGGCACGTTGAAATGCCATTCTATTCCCATATCGGTGATCTCTTTCAAGCCATCTTGAAGAAGCTGGTTATAAGCCTCCTGAAGCAATCTATCTGCTCCCACGAAATTGGTGCCATTGTCACTATAGACATGTCGTGGAGCTCCTCGTCGTGCAGCCATTCTATGCAGTGCCGCCATAAAGGCTGCGCTACTCATATCAGATACAAGCTCTATGTGTACGGCTTTGGTTACCATACACACGAAAATGGCTATGTATCCCTTTGTGGTTTTGACCCCTCGTCCTTTATTTGCCTTAACTTCCACGAATCCTGTATAGTCTACGCCGCAATGGTAGAATGCGTCTTCGGGATTTACTCTTGAACTCGGGAGGTCTCCCTGAAGCTGGTACTGCTATACAGGGTCATGTCGCTTACACGTCACGCATTGACGAATAAACTTCTTGGTTGCCATGTAGCCGCCGATTATCCAATATTTACGCCTTAAATTCGCTAAAGTTAAGCGAGCCCCTCCGTGGAAGGTCAACTCATGAGCTTCTTTGATGAATAAAGTGGTTGCTGTATGGTTGTGTGGTAGTATGATGGGGTGTTTCATTTCATGACTTTCATTATTCCATCCTCATCAATAATTGGATTTAAATTTAAAATTTTACTCTTCGAGTGCACTTTTTCATTGTTGTGGAAATGAACCAGGTCGTTATAAAATTCAGCGTATTGAATTGTTTTGATAATCAGCATTTTTGCGTGTTTCAGCTCGTGTAACCTGAGGTAAGGTTGGTGAACTCGCTGCTTGTTAGGTAAACGTAGTATCCATGCAAAAATACGTATTATTTTTGTGATGCAACTAAATTTATTTAACAAATGATTTACTATGTTGTTAATGGTTTGTGAGTTTTGTTCTAGGACTATTGCGTTGGTTTGACCTAGGAACGATTTTTTTTCTTCTATTATTGGTTTGGTAGATGGTTTGGTCATTATTTTGATGTTTATATGTATGTAGCCACGACGGTCCTTGCCACCATAGCGCGTGATCCTTGAGCTGTTGCACATAAAGGCCGCGGCTTGCGCAATCCGCCGGGTTATCATTTGATTTTACATATCGCCATCTTTCTGCTGGTACGATGTTTGTTACCTTTTTTACGCGATTTGCCACAAATTGCTTCCATCTCGCGGGATCCCCCTGGATCCACCCTAGTACTGCGGTAGAGTCAGTCCAACAGCGTATTTCTATCTGGTAGTCAACTAAAGAGCTCTGGACTTTTTCTAACAGTTGAGTTAACAGTACAGAACCCATTAACTCAAGTTTGGGCGTGCTTAATGTCTTGTTTAGGGGGCTCAGCCTGGCCTTTGCGGCTACTAGTGTTACTGTGGTTTTGTTGTTCCTAATCACCTTGCAATAGATTACACAAGAGTACGCTAGGTTTGACGCATCGGAGAACCCGTGTAGTTCAACAGTTTCATTTTCTCCGATTCCCAGCCATCTATTTATTTCTATTGTGTTTATTAAGCTCAGCTCTTGTCGCAGCTTGGCCCACTCGGTGTTGATTTCCTTTGGTAACTTTTCATCCCAACCTAGCTTTTCTAGCCAAACTTTTTGGAATAGAATTTTCATGGTGGTGCTTACTGGGGTAAGCCACCCTAAAGGATCAAAAAGCTTAGAGATGTCCGAAAGAAGCGATCTCTTCGTAGCTTCAGACGTTGGTTTTGGTTCTATTTTTGACTCGAATATAAATATGTCCCTTTGTGGGTTCCAGCCAAGGCCCAGGGTTTTGGTTGAGTCAGTTTGTTTAAATTCGTATGTTGGTTGGTTGCATTGGTCTATCTCTAGTCCTGATAAAAGCTCCTTTTTATTCGAGGACCATTTTCTCAGGTTTAACCCTGCTGTGCTTAGTAACTGTATAGAATAGAATAGAATAGAATAGAATAGAATTATCTTTATTTGTAGCAAACAAGTTTGATTTGTAGTTAACAAATTTACTAAACTAATACCTTAACTACCCAACACCATAAATATTACATAACTACTAACTAATTGAAAAAAAATAAATTAAATGCTACAAAATGGCGTCCGACTCAGCATTGTGTTGTGATAGCCATTGTGCATAGCTATCACAACGCTGATCTTCCGTCGGAACCAAACCCACGCGTCACGTCACGTATACCAACACAATACATTAAATAATACTAAAGCCTAAAATAATGAAAACACTTATATATAGAGCACTTTTGCCATTCAATTACCTAGACACAATAAATACATTAAATATTAAATAAAAGAACAAATTCATAAAAAAAAAAATATATATATAAAAGAAATTATAATAATAAAAGCAGTAAGTTTAAAAAATCATCATCATGACATAGCAAGAGAGAGAGAGAGAGATGGTAAGAGAGTAAGAGGAACAGCAGCGGAGGTAGAGCTCAGAGTGAAGAAAACTATAGTAAATCTATTTCGTTTCTGAGATCTTCAGTGGCTTTCTGGTGGTCCAGAATATACTTTTTTAATTTAGACCTAAATGTATAGAAACTCTGAAGATCTCGTATAGGTGGTGGGATGTTGTTCCAGCACTTTGCTGCAGCGTACCGGAAGCTGCCTCTAAAAGCTGCTGAGTGGTGACGTGGCGTCGACAGCTGCTTCGAGCATCTACGCAAAGATCTTGTTTTAGAGAGCCAACCCAGTCTCCCATACAAGTACACTGGCGTACGGTACCTGATCACGCCAAAAAGTAAGCAAGCAAGGTGGAGCTTCTGACGCGCCCTCATTCTGAGTATTGATTTCCTATTCAGAAAGGGGGTGACGTGAGTCCGGGGGGGAATTGCAAAACAAAAACGAGCGCACGCGTTTTGTACTCTCTGAATAAGACGTTCAGTACGGCCCAGCAGCCGAGGTCCCGTAACCGTGTCTACGTAATTGAGTCTAGAGAGTATCAGGGATTATATAGATTAGATTAGATTTTAGTTGGTTGGCTTTCGCAATAGAATGACTGCCGCCACAGTAATCATCCATGTAGAAATTTTCTTCTAACTCACGCGCAGCTTCCGGAAAATGTATTCTTTCATCTGTAGCCAGTTTCTTTAAGCATATCATCGCTAACCACCCTGCTGGTTTGGTGCCGTAGGTTAATGTGGTTAACTGAAAAGTTCGCATTTTCTCATCTGGACTAAATCTCCAGTAAATTCTTTGGAAAGCCTGGTCATCCTTGTGCACGAGTATTTGCCGATACATTTTCTCTATGTCGGCGGTGTAAACAAACTGGTATTGGCGCCATTTAAGGATTAGTCTCTGGAGGTCCTGTTGTAGATTAGGGCCCCTGTACATCACATCGTTAAGACTCAAGCCTGTCGATGATTTAGCCGACGCGTTGAAGACAACTCTTAGCTTCGTGGTGGTTGACTCGGCCCTGATGACGCCGTGGTGAGGTAAGTAGCACTCGGAAGGTTGGTTACTAGTAGCTGGTTTCATATGGTTTAGCTCAAGGTACTCGGACATGAATTTTCGGTAGTCAGTTTTTAGTTGACTGTTTTTCTCTAATTTCTTCTCCATGTTGCGAAACTGGGCTAGGGCTTGTGGTTTGGTAGCCCCCAGCTTTTCCTTGAGGTCTGGTTTAAATGGTAGGCGAACTTCATATCTTCCGTTCTCAAGCCTGGTGGTGGTATCAAGAAAGTACTGCAAACACTCTTGGTCGTCGCTTGACATTTCTTCTTGATCATTTATTTGGTTAATATCTTCGTGCTCCCAAAACTTGAGCAAATCGTCTGTGTTATGTAGAACGACATTGCAGTTATAGCGGGGCCTGACGGTGCCACAGAGTAGCCATCCTAGCTTCGTCTGCTGCGCGATTGGTTGATCGTCTGAATCACCCTTTAAGATACCTCCTAACACGATCTTACTATAAACATCGGCCCCGAAAAGTAAGTCTACTGGTCGACTTATATTAAATTCAGGGTCTGCTAAGCTTATGTTTTGAATATGTGCCCATGATGGTTTGGGTAAGGTTCTATTTGGTAAGTTCAAAATCAAGCTATTCATAATTATGACGTCGGTGTTGAAAGAATACTGATCATAAATTGAATGTACATCTATGTTTATCATTCCTTTAGCATTGTTTTGGTTTTTGCCGACGCCAAATATTGTGCCCTTGCATTGTTTTCTTTTTATCCCTAAGATCTGAGCGGCACGTTCATCTATTAGAGACACTTGACTTCCTCCGTCTACTAATATTCTCATGGTGTGCCTGGCGCCGTCAACTCCTGTGATATGGACGATGGCGGTTGCCAGAAGGATCTCAGTTGTGTCTTCCCATGACGTGTGTGAAGATCCTAAAACTCCTTCCGATTCTTTGTCGGTGGGCTTAGAAGAAAGCCGTGATTGTGAAGGTGAATTTTGTTTGGTTATTGCGTCATGAAGCAATGTGTTATGAGTACCTAAGCATATACGACATCGTTTCGTCGACGAACATTTTTCGTTCATATGGTTGATTAGGCAGTTTTGACAATACTTCAATTTGTGAATTTTTTGTAATCTTTGCTCGGGCTTTGACATTATAAAACGCTGACAATGCCATATGCGGTGATCGAGGTTACACATTCCGCAGGACGTTGACCTAGATGCATGGAAGGCGTTAAAATTCGATTTATTTTTTGGTTCATTTGTGAATCGATTATTTTGCCCTTTTTGGTTTGAGCTAGATGGTACATTCTGGTTGGTGTTATGGTTAGATGGTTCAGTTTTACGACGAGCAGCTTCTAAGGCTGTAAACTTGGCTTCTAAATATTCCAGGAATTCCTGTAAAGAGGGAAGATCCCTGGGTTTCTTCACTGACTCCAAGTACTCCGTAAAGGACTTGTTATCCAGCTTCTGTGCTAGTAGGTGTACTAGGAGGGGGTCCCAAGTGGTTATGTCGATACCTAAGTTTTGGATACCGTGGAGACATTCCTTAGTAACGTCGTGCAGCTTTTTTATCATGGCGTAAGATTGTTGTTGCATGGTAGAAAGGCCGAGTAGAATGTTGACATGAGATGTAAAAATTAGTTTCTTGTTGCCGTACCGATGCTTGAGAAGCTCCCAACATGCTTCGTAATTATCCGAACTTATCTGTAGGTGGTAAATTAGCCGCTCGGCCTCACCGGTCACCTTACTTTTCAAAAACTGCATTTTTTGTGCATTGGTCATGGAGGGGTTGTTGTGGATAGCTTCTGTAAAAAGATCCTTGAAGGATATCCAGCCTTTGTAATTCCCATTGAAAATGGGAATGTCAATTTGTGGGGTGGATTTTTCGCGATGGGATACCGACCACATTTTGGTATTGATAGCTTTTTTTGTTTGAATAAAAATGCTCTCGTAATAAGTAAAATCATCCTGGTACTGGCTATCCTCACAGCCGTTCTCTCCTTCTATTTCCCAATGTAACTTATCTATGGCGGACCAACGAGAATCCAGGGACTTCAAGGCGTCCTCGAATTCCCATTTTTTCTCTAACTCGTCAGTTTTTATTCCGCTTAGGGTCCTCATGAAGGCCCTTATATTTATTTTTTGCTTCTTAATCAACTCTTCCAGCTGGCTGGTGTTCCCTGTTGTAGCCAAGGATCTCCCTACTGGTTGGGGAGTGCTTGGGCGAGGAGTCGTTGGTCGAGTTGACGTACCTGGTCGGGTCGCCTCAGCTTCTGGTACGCGTAGGCTACCTTGTTGAGAAAATGATGGTTTTTTCTCCAACTGGTCAATGG
Source organism: Eupithecia abbreviata (assembly GCA_943735965.1). Taxonomy (NCBI): domain Eukaryota; kingdom Metazoa; phylum Arthropoda; class Insecta; order Lepidoptera; family Geometridae; genus Eupithecia; species Eupithecia abbreviata. The sequence continues at coordinate 13,271,891 of OX030981.1, read as the reverse complement.
TTTTATTAATTAAGATTTTAGCGGCCAAATAAACTTCTTCAGCTGTTTCATAACAGCCTTTTGTGTTATAAACATGTTCTGGTTCCGCTAGCTGACTTGTTTTAGCATGATTCTCAAGGTATGTTGCCCAATAAGTCTCCAAAAGACCATTTTTATAGTCATACGTCTTTCTTTCCGCTCCTGCTTTTTTGAAATTAGCCAGCAGCTGTTTTATTGCTTCGTAAATTTCAGTTTGTTTGATAAAAAGGTTATCCATGGCGCGGAATAGAAAGGTACGAGTCTTATGCAATAAAATAATATAAAATGGTTTGGTCTGACCTTATTTACTGCAACCTGCTTCTGTCCTCAATAATCACCGTAATCCAATGGTATGGTATTTCACTGTATCACTTGATAGGGAGCTGGTAGGTTTGTCGAAGGACCATGAAAAGGTTTATGGTTGGGGGTTGTGGTAGATGGTACTGGTGGATCCCCAAACAGCCCTTTGAGGTTGGTAGGTAGTATGGTGTAGGTTAGTGGTCAAGGAAAGTCGCTGGTTTATGGTATGGACTATATTCACAAGACAACTATACACTACTGGTTTTATACTACTGCCGAATTATGTTATGGTAAATGGTAATGGTATGATGGTATGTGGTTTGAACCCGCGACGAAGGCGGCCGATCGCGAACTGAGTATATTTAGGCAACCGCGAGCGAATACGCATTCAACTGCAAGCGCAGCTAAATGCATGTCTGCTTCGTGGTCGGTTTACCCGAACAGAAAGAGCTATGCTCGGAGTTTCTCTGAAGGATAGGATTCGTAACGAATACATCCGACAGAGAACCAAGGTTATCGACATAGCTCAAAGAATTAGCAAGCTGAAGTGCCAGGGGGCCGGCCATATCTCGCGAAGAACCGACGGCCGATGGGGCAAACGTGTTCTTGAGTGGAGACCACGACTCGGTAAACGTAGTGTAGGACGCCCTCCGACCAGGTGGGATGACGACCTGCGAAAGACTGCAGGTAGATGCTGGATGCGTCAAGCTGAAGATAGGGCGCTATGGCGCTCATTGGGGGAGGCCTATGTCCAGCAGTGGACTAATATAGGCTGATGATGATGATGATGATGATGATGTAGGTTCTGAATGTTCTGTTCAGATATAATCAGTACGCAGTACTCTAAACATGACCTGATATGATGTGCTGTGGTAAGTAATGCGAATGGCCCGCTATTAATTTTAAGTGTAGGTACTGAAATTTACTGAATGTTCTGTTCAGATGTAATAGCAATAGACAAGACAGACCTTTTATTATTATATTATCTTATACCTATAAGGTTGATTGTGCGGGTTGGCGCGAGAATCAATTTTATTTGTACTTTTTAATTTATTCTGCTTTCTTCAAGGAATAAATGTAGCTGAAAAGTAAATTGGCGCAAATCGTAAACCATTTTCTATTTACTTATGAAAAAACTAAATTGGGTTCATTGGTTGTTTTGGAGCATTCGGGAAAATAAGAGATTTGGGCTAGAAATAAATATTTTCCCAAATGCTACCAAAATACACTTAAATCGATGTTGGTTTTATGATGGGTTCATAAGAAATAAATAGTTCACGATTTGCGCCAAATTACTTTTCCGTTAATTTAATTGTTTATGAAAAGCAGAAAACAAAATTTAAATCACATAATAATTTGAATCTCGCGCCAACCCGTGACGATCACCCCTAAACGAGTAATTCTTAATGATTAAACGAACTTACCTGTACGTGAAGTTCTATCATAATTATACTCGTGCTTAGTCCTCTAGGTTAGTAGAATTAGATATTATTAGAACACATGTAGTACGCTCAATAGTAGATACTACCACACTATTAGTTGAGAGTTTGCCTTAGATGGCAACTCTAAGTCGTTAAAATTTTCCATCGCTTGGTTGCTTACTCATTTTATACCTGCCTACCTTTCCTGCGCAAGGTTCAGTCCGCTATTCGTCATTTAGTTCAGAAAAATCCTTACTCAATCTATTTTAGCAATATTTCCGAAACTAGAGGGCTATTCAGGGGGGGTGGGTTTGTCTACTAACCTCTTCGGACTAAGCACTTCGTATAATTATGATAGAACTTCACGTACAGGTAAGTTCGTTTAATCATTAATTATACTCGTGCTTAGTCCTCTAGGTTAGTAGAATTAGATATTATTAGAACACATGTAGATGTTGAGAGCCACAGATGTAGGAAATATTATAAAATAAAATAATTGGGTAATTATAAATAATTACCATAAATTAATAATTAATATTTGACAGTGACAATTATTTACATATACATAGTTCTTGCTAGAGCTGTATTATCCTCATCATTTAATAAAGGCCTATTATAAAATTGGCGAATGTAGTGGAATTAACGGCAGTTCCTGCAGTTTGCCTAATGATGTCTAGGTTGACACCAAGTTTGTGAGCTCTTGAAGTTGCTGCATAGCTAGTGCTATACGAAGAAAATACAGGCACGTCAATTCCACTATATGATAATAACATACATACATTTAATCCACCTACTCAGTGTTTGTGAGGAGACCGTCGTGTGAGGTTTACGAAAACTAACAAACAGCTCATTAGATGTCCTTAAATTTTTGGTTTTGTCTAGATATGTCGTAAGGGTTTTCCTCGGACATATACTAGGTCTATCATCGAAGAATGGTAAGAATAGAGTTGGTTGTTTAGATGCTGCTCTAGACTATTTGATTATCAAGTGTAATAATGTGTGTGTTTGAATTCTATAATTTGTAATTAGTGCTAGTAATTTAACACACTTTTTTTTTTTTTTTTTTTTTGTAAGATATTCCAAGGAAAGACAAACGAAATTTGGATAGAGGGATTCAAGATAATTCAGTACTAAACTTGCATCCCAAGTGGTGTTGTAACGTGGCAATGGAGATCTTAATCTATAGACTCCTTTACAAAATCTGGTAATCCTATCGTCATTTGACATAATATTACCCACAATAACGGCTAACGCACTTCGGTGAGAATAAATTGTACCGAATTGACCACCATTATTAATTACTTGAGTGAGAAATTAAATAATAATCGGTATAAATGGTTCGTACATTTTGATGTTATAGGCAGTACAAAATGCAAAGCATTTTTTAAAACAAACATCATACTGCTAGTGTGTTTTGCGACCAAGAGGCCATGGTGATTTCGATAGCAGAATCGGGTACTAGTACTAGTCGTTTGCAACATCGCCGCCCGGACAATAGCCCTGCAACCAGGGTAGTGTGGGCTCGGATGTTTCGATTGCTGGAACGAGGAATTATTCCGCATCATTAGAGTTGAGTGTAATTTTATTATCTGAAGCGAGTAGTCTGATAAATAAAGGGTACCAGGGCTGCGTCGGCCAGTTAGGAACAACAACTATAACCTCAGCTTTGTCTAATATAATTTTGCGAAGTGTTTTCAAAATAACAGCTACTGGAAGAAAATCGTAGAACAAATGATTGGACCAGCGTGAAGGCGTCTATAGCGACGGCTTCCGGATTTATTTGCCATGAAACAAATTTGTCACATTTTTTATTAATGCGGGTAGCAAATAATAATAAAAATAAAAATAATATAATATCTATTTGGGGTAACTTGTCTTTAATTTGTTAAAACCCAGCATTTGATAGTTCCTATTCTACGTCACGATGGGTTCGTCTAGATTCTCTATCTGCAACATAATTGTCAGGGCGCTATGGCGCTCATTGGGGAGGCCTATGTCCAGCCGTGGACTACTATAGGCTGGTGATGATGATAATGAACATAATTGTCCTACTACCAAAATTTTTCGGGATTCGCACCACTGCCATCTTTCGAATTTCGAGTTAAATGGGGGTATTGAATACCTCATTTTACGATTCTTACACGATTAATATAACTAACTGCAGTTGTGTTATCAGTTCGCAGTACTATCTGACATTAAATATAATTATTGGCAAAAGTTTTGAGTGCAAGGTAGGCTGTCAATAGTTCAAGCTGGTTAATGTGCAATTTTAGTTCCGCAGGGGACCAACTACCATTAGCCGTACATTATATTCATTGCAGACAGCGCCCCACCCCGTTGTTGAGACATCAGAGAATATTTCTAATATGTAATTATCACTTCTGATTCTGTGGACGGAAGTGGTAATAATATTAAGCCACCAGTTTATGTCGGGTAATAGGGATTGTGTTATGGTCATCTACTACAACTAAAAAAGGTCAAACTACAACTATCGTAGTTATTTAACTTTTTTGCAAGTTAAGGAACTTACAGCGTTCTAGTTGCTTTGCGTAGAGTCACCCATATTCTATAGCAGGGCACGAACATATTAATAACCCTAGGAGTTGCGCAATTTTTCTAATTTTGTAACGTTTTAATTTTTTAATTGTCTGTAATTCTTATTTTATGCGTATCCTCTTGCCTAAGGGGAGACTGAGCTAGCTGCCATTTATGGGTGTGTATAACGCATCCTAGGTATTTACAAGATCTAGAAGGAATTATCATACTTTTTTCATGGTTTATTATGACTCCTAGCCCAGAATTTTTGAAGCTGAATGTTCTGTAAACATTCTTGAAACGTCAATCCAGCTTTGAACAAATCATCTAAGATTGATGATATGTAAGAACGAAGTAACCCGACCAATGGTTCCATAATTTTGGTAAAAATGTATGGAACTGAATAGATTCCGAAAGGGACGACATTGAATTTGTACATTGTGTCGTCAATGAGAAAACGTAGTTGTTTACGTGATTCTGGATGGATGTTTACCTACTAAAAAGTAGGCATCTTTTAGGTCTAGACTTGACATATAACAATCTTTAGAAACAAGTTAGAGCACTGTGTGATGAGGTCGCACGCGGCGGAGCGTTTCGAGACACATGCAGTTGCTGGCGAGGTGGCTGGGTCATCGGTTGCCTGCGGAATCGCCCCCTCGCCCTTCAGTTTAAATGTCTTCCCGATGGACCTGCTGCGGTTGCAGGTTTCGGTTTCTTAGGTGCATCTGGCTTCAAGTCTGAAGACGACTTGGTCACGGCATTCGCCGTTTTAATGGTTTCGGTAGTCTTTCCCGAATAGAAACTGGTCAATTTTTGTTGAAGACAACTGATCTTTAAGTTCTTTGCGAACAGAATATAGTGCCAAGTTTCGGCGCATTTCAGATTCGGAATATTGAATGCCGCAAAATATCCGACCGACATCCATTGATTCCTTAGAAGTTCATTGTCTTTGTCCTTTTTGTTAAGCTGGTCGGAAATTATTTTCCCTGGACTGCTAATTCCAGCTGCCATTTGCTACTGCCTTGATTCAATAGCTTTGTCCCTTTTAAGCACTGTATCAGGCACCGCAGCTTTGAATTTTGGTTTTGGTGAGTTGGTGTTGGTATTCATTGCGGCCAGATAGTCCCATAGACTACTCTGATGCAATAATTTAAATTCATGCGGCAAGATAGTCCCATAGACTACTTTGATGCATCATCTCACCAGGACCGTAAATAAAAACTTTGCGATGAGATAGTCCCTCAGACTACTCTGGTGCAATTTTCATCAGGCGGCTTAAAATGACATGCGGCGAATATACTCTCAAGGAAAATATTTTCTACCGAGATACTTTACCTATGCGGCGAGATAGTTCTACAGACTACTCTGATGCATTGCATTTACATCTTAAAGAAGCTTTCTTCAATTTATTGTGGCGAAATAGTACCATATACTACTCTGTTACAATAATGTCAGCTTACAGAAACTTTGGATACGTTAAACCCACTTAGGTATCACTTATAAATCATTGTGAGGGAAATAGTCCCACAGACTACTTTTATGCAGGGATGATAAAGTCAAAGGTGAGTTTTGGTTTTGGTGAGTTGGTATTCATTGCGGAAAGATAGTCCCACAGACTACTCTGATGCAATAATTTAAATTCATGCGGCAAGATAGCTTGCTAGTCCCACAGACTACTTTAATGCATCATCTCACCAGGCCCGTTAATAAAAACTTTGCGTTGAGATAGTCCCTCAGACTACTCTGGTGCAATTTTTATCAGGTGGCTTAAAATTACATGCTTATGAATGCAGCGAATAATCTCTCAAAGAAAATATTTACCAATGAGATCCTTTACCCATGCTGCGAGATAGTCCTACAGACTACTCTGATGCATTGCATTTAAAGGCTTAAAGAAGCTTTTTTGCATTTATTGTGGCCAGTACCATATAATACTCTGTTACAATAATGTTAGGTTACAGAAACTTTGGATACGTTAAATCTATTTAGGTATCACTTATAAATCATTGTGAGGGAAATAGTCCCACAGACTACTTTTATGTAGTGATGATAAAGTCAAAGGTGAGTTTTGGGTATAGTGAGTTGGTATTCATTGCGGTAAGATAGTCCCACAGACTACTCTGATGCAATAATTTAATTTCAGGCGTCAAGATAGTCCCACAGACTGCTTTGATGCATCATCTCACCAGGCCTGTTAATAAAAACTTTGCGATGAGATAGTCCCTCGGACTACTCTGGTGCAATTTTTATCAGGCGGCTTAAAATGATATGCTTATGAATGCGGCGAATAATCCCAAAGAAGTTCTGATACATTCAATATAAAACATATAGAAGAAAAAAAAAATGAGGGTACTAACGATTTTCAGATCGGTCCGGTGAAGAATCTCGCGATGAACTCGATGAAGGGCTTGATGATCCGTTTGATGACAAAGAACTAACCATTGTTCCGTTTATTTAAGCGTGATTTTTTAATACTTTTCTTAAGTTTTAATAATTTTTTTGAAAACAAAATCCATATCATGCCGACATTTCGACATGACGGTAGTTTTATTTTTGTACACCGATTAATATTTTTAGGAGGTGTAGTGTGGTTGAACACTAAAAAACGAATGACGAATAGCGGACTGAACCTTGCGCAGGAAAGGTAGGCAGGTATAAAATGAGTAAGCAACCAAGCGATGGAAAATTTTAACGACTTAGAGTTGCCATCTAAGGCAAACTCTCAACTAATAGTGTGGTAGTAGCTACTATTGAGCGTACTACATGTGTTCTAATAATATCTAATTCTACTAACCTAGAGGACTAAGCACGAGTATAATTGCTTAAAAGTAGACAGATATGTATGTAGTACATATATATCTATCCACTTTTAAGTACATACTATTTACAAAAGTATGTAGGTAGATAGGTATTTTACGAAATACGTATGTACACTAATATAACAATATTTTATTATAGGTAGAGTACGCGCAAATATTTACCGGCGCTAAAGAAACTTAACCCTTATCTAGAACACAATACTATGTAAATTCTACTAAACGGCGCGGTGTGTGTGTGACAGAGACAAAACCCCATTCGGCCGACACTCGTCGCTTGTACTCGAACCTTTACGATAGTGAACGACGGCCACCCGAACAGTAACAGAACGCGGCCGGTCACGCCGATCGGCGCCATGCCATGTCTAATGCCATGTGTCATGCTAAATTTTGTCGGGTAATAGGTACTGGTACTGAATCAGTACGCGGTCGTGCTATATAACGCGTACTGCATTACTCACAGTACCTACACACCTCTAGCAAGACAAGAAGTTGAATTGTTGTTTTGTATTGTATGATGCATGCAAATCGATCGACTACCGCAGATTTTTATAATTATTCTCTTTGGGTTGATTATTCCTTTATGATTTCTCATTCTACGAAATAGACCAATCACCCGATAAATTAAGTAACCAATTATTTAGGTTTATAAGTATAGTTCAATTTACGTTAAACCATCGGTGTGCCCCCGTGTTGTGTTCGTTTATTTAAATTTGTAGATAGATTAGATAATAGATTCAGCGTTGTAACCTGCGAACACAAATTGCAAAGTTTTTCCAAGAAAACTATCAATAGGTAGGCACTATAAAAATGAGTGATAACGAGGTGACCATCATGGAAGTCGACGATGCGGAGTCTGAGCCGAAACCTTCCAAGTCAGCCCCAGTGAAATCAACTGTGCACCTCCCGTGGATTGAGAAGTACCGGCCCTTGAAGTTCGAGGACATTGTGGGCAACGAGGACACCGTGTCGCGGCTGGGCGTGTTCGCGCGCGCCGGCAACGCGCCCAATATCATCATCGCGGGCCCGCCCGGCGTCGGCAAGACCACCACCATCCTGTGCCTGGCGCGCGCGCTGCTCGGGCCCGCCTTCCGCGACGCCGTGCTCGAGCTCAACGCCTCCAACGACCGCGGCATCGACGTCGTGCGCAACAAGATCAAGATGTTCGCGCAGCAGAAGGTGACGCTCCCGCCTGGCCGGCACAAGGTGGTGATCCTGGACGAGGCGGACAGCATGACGGAGGGCGCGCAGCAAGCGCTACGCCGCACCATGGAACTCTACTCCAGCACGACAAGGTTCGCGCTGGCCGCCAACAACAGCGAGAAAATCATCGAACCCATCCAGTCGCGCTGCGCCGTGCTGCGCTACTCGCGCCTTACAGATGCTCAGATACTGGCCAAAGTCAGTGTAACACATCATTTTACTTTGCCTACATTCTGTAGTGTACCTACAGCTAAGCAATTGCACTTTCATGATTCTAGGTGGTGGAGGTGTGTAAGAAAGAAAACCTGTCTTACACAGAAGAGGGAGTAAGTGCAGTGGTGTTCACAGCTCAGGGGGATCTGCGATGCGCCCTTAACAACCTGCAGTCCACAGCCCAAGGCTTCGGACATGTGAGCCCTGACCATGTGTTCAAGGTCTGCGATGAGCCTCACCCTCTACTTGTTAAAACCATGCTGGAGTCTTGCATTCGCGGGGATATACATGAAGCTTACAAGGTAAATTTTGAAGGTTCAGTCATATAATAGGTTAAATGGGAAATTTAATCTACATTATTATATGACTGAACCTTTTTTAAAATAAATCAAATTCTCCATCGGATTGAATATTACATTGGGACTCCTAAGTATGTTGAATAAAATCCAGATAATTAAATTGTAGAACAAGTTATAAAACCAGTTAAGGCACTGGAGTTGCTGATAACAGGTATGTTTTACTTCAGGTGATGAGTAAACTGTGCAAGCTGGGCTACGCAGCGGAGGACATTGTGTCCAACATATTCCGCGTGTGCAAGACGCTGGAGGCGGAGGAGAGCTGCCGGCTGGCGCTAGTGCGCGAGGTGGGGCTGACGCACATGCGCGTGGCGGACGGGCTCTCTAGTCCGCTGCAGCTGGCCGCGCTGTTGGCGCGCTGCTGCCGCGCCGCCGCGAACCAGCACACCGACTGGTAACACACCGCCACTGTTCACTGTCTAGTGTGTGGACAGAGCTCATACATGGCCCTCCAATTCATCGCCGAGGTCCTCCTTAGAAAAAAAGTGAGACTAGGTGTGTTGAGGATTTTATACAGTGAATGAAAAGGACAAAATGATTTAGGTGAAGTGATTCTGTGCTGCATCTTGGTGCCTCTGTTCACATGAGCGAACGCAATGTTGTGCCGTAGTTCCACTACCTTGCTAGATTATAATGATGTGATATATTTAACTGCCTACCTTAAGGAACCTTGCAACATTTTTGGATAAAGTAAAACCAATAATGAGTATTTTTATTTATTTTATTTTATAATGAATGACATTCAATACAGCTAATAACAAAAATAAGCCGCCTACAATTAGATTGTACGTCGATCGGTAACAGGCCTGCGAGTGTCGTTTCTTTAGTGATACGATCACCGCTTGTCCTCTATCAGTTTGTTGTGTTCTTCCATGAGACTCTGCAAATACAATTTGACTTACTTTCTATAAATTCTATTAAAATATTCAGTCAACAACATTCTGTTGTGTGGAATGATTTGATGAGCCCTCCCCCCTAGCCTGCGCCTGCGCGATACTGTCGAGGCTAGTGCATGACGGCCTGCTCCTTCACCGGCTTGCCCTGGATCAGCTTCTGGTGCTCTTCGCTCAGCGCCTGCCACACATACAGACAAACTAGGTATGCACACTCAGCCTGGATTCTATTGGGTAGGTAGTAAGTACCTACCCACATCAGCATACACGACCACCAGAAGTATTATAGAGCGTCTCAATATTCAACGTCAAGCCGAAAGCCGACAGGGGTGGGTTCACGCCAAGACCCAGAAAACCTATAAAATTATGGTTTTAGGTCCAATTTAAAACGGTTTTTTACTGAAATCCTATAAAATTTCTGATTGAATTCAACAAGTGCGAATAGGACAGAAATGGTTTTTATTCAATGAAACAGATAATAATAAAAATAACCTCTGAAACGATTCGTTCTGGAGCCATTATTTTTTATTTGTTTTGGTTTTCTGGGTTGTCTTCATGTCTATCTGTGTCTACTGATTTCGGCTTGACGTTGAGTTTCCGGACACCCTGTATTAAATGTAAGTAATGAAAGGCAGTAGGTAGATTCACCTCTCCCCCCACTCATGTTAAAGCCTAGTTATAAAGAGTCTTGCATTCCCTCCCTCAACCTAAGTGCACTTTTTCCAGACAAGTTCATGCAACCATCCATCCACTCAAACTATGGTTCGACAAAGTATGAAAAAAAAAAAAAAAGTATAAAGGAGAATAAAGGAGCTACGCTACTTTATCCACCTTAAGGCAATCGGCAGCTGGTACTCTCAGATAGATAGATAGATGTGCGAGATGGTGGTCGTAGGTAAGTGGTGCGGTGGTACCTTGAAGTACTTGACAGTCTTGACGCGCAACTCGTCGGTGGCGGCTTCGTCGCAGATGAAGAGCGCCTGCGCGTGCTGCTGGAAGGCCGACACCGTCCACATGTGGTTGACGCCCTCCTCCACCGCCTTCGCCAGCGCCAGCGCCTTGTGCGCGCCAGTGATCAGGATCATCACCTACGGACATTATGTAATACAGAGTGCCTTCAACAGTAGACACCTATCCTAATTATTACTAAAAAGTAAAATACTAGTTAAATATTAATGCAATAGGGAGAGGAAGACTTAAGAAAAGTGTAAGAAATTATGTATTTTGGTTGATAGTTTGTAGTGGGTGGTTATGGTTAGGTACCTCCTTAGCCGCCATGACTGTGCCGACGCCCACGGTGAGCGCCTGCGTGGGCACCTTGCGGATGTCGTTACCGAAGAAGCGCTTGTTGGCCTCCAGCGTGTCGTGCGCCAGCGACTTGACGCGCGTGCGCGACACCAGCGAGGATCCCGGCTCGTTGAACGCGATGTGTCCGTCCGGCCCGATGCCTGCGACCAAACACAAACCTGAACAATCACAACAACACACACCGTACATCCACTCACGCACGCAGTGACCGCTCCACCTAGACCCACCTCCGACGAAGAGACGCACGCCGCCGGCCTGCGCGATGAGGTCCTCGAAGCGCTGGCACTCGGCCACGAGGTCGGGCGCGTTGCCATCTAGCAAATGCGCGTGGGCAGGCTCGATATCCACGTGCTTGAAGAACTCGTTCCACATGTAGTAGTGGTACGACTCGGGGTGGTCGCGCGGCAGGCCTGTGCAGACACAAACACACATTATCATGGAGAGCCCAATACCTCCCCCTCTGCTAGCTAAAAGCCTCTAAAGCCAAGCTTGCTGGCTGCTCTAGCTATAGATCAAAATCTGTTAGTTACCGATTTACATTTAACTGACCTGAACTGAAGGCCAGCAGCCTGGTCCACGACTGTTAATGGAATAAATAAATAATGCTGGACAATCCACACAGCACCGTCTAGCCCCAAGCGAAGCAGAGCTTGTGTTATGGGTACTAGATCACTGATATACATAATACAATACATTTCATAGATAGATATTTGTTATTATACATAGAAAACGACCAGAACACCCGGAACAAATATCTGCAGATCGTACACACAATTGTTCCGAGGCGGGAATCGAACCCGCAACCTCCTGCGTCGCAGGGGGACCTTCTCCCACCGCGTCACATCGGTCGTCAAAGGTCAAGGATTCACGGGAAGAAGAAACTCACCGACATACTCGTCCATATTAAAGGTAGTGACGTATTTGAAAGAGACGCGGCCCTCCTTGTAGAACTGTATGAGCTTGCGGTACATGCCGAGCGGAGTCCCACCGGTGGGCAGCCCCAGCACGAAGCGGCGGTCGGGGCCGGGCGCGAACTGCGTGATCCGCTGCATCACAAACCGCGCCGTCCACTCCGCCACCACCTCCGCGTCCTCCAGGATTATCAGACGCATGGCACTGCTGACAAGTGTAGGTAAGGTTAGGGTACAGCAGAACAGCCCCTCACTGTCCGCTGCAGCTGTAGAACACTACAATCGGTACTCAGGGCTAGCTAGATGCGCGGCTCTGTTCTCAGTAATGGGATTGAAATGAGGGAAATAACATTTTATTTCGGTATATACCTACCTATTGTTAAGTTCGTAGGTAGGTATCGGCCTATCTTATGAAAAATATGTTTATGATTATCAACCCGTGAGCCGATTCCTTAGTGACTGAGTGATAATTTCAGAAAATAGTGCGCGTATTAGGGTAAAGACGTCGATGGCGCGTCTATAACTAGGTACATCTATACTAATATTATAAAGAGTTTTGATTTTTTATTTATTTTATTTTATTTTATTTGAGAAACAAAAAGCTTATATTTGATTATAAATAGAACGTAGACTTAGAATAAATAAAGCTAACTACAGTTTCCACTCGTAGCTTGGAAGTATAACTGAGCTAGTTATTAGACAAAAATTAAAATTATAAAAAGAATGTGCCTAAAAAAAATAAGAAATCAAAGTAGTACAAAAAACAAAGTGTCTTTTAAAAATAAAGAAATAAAATACTAAGTTAAAACAAAAATACACAACAAATGTAGTTCTGTTTGCCTATGTCAGTACCAAATCATGCTGGTTGGTAACTACAAGGTGATTGTAATAATCTCATTGATTGTAATGAATAGGCTCCGGAACTACCGATTTGAAAAATTCTCACCGTTTTGTTATTGGGAAGCTACACTATCCCCTGTGAACATAGGCTATATTATATTTTCAAAAAAGTTAGGGATTCGTACTAAAACCGTGAAGGTCCATCTGTACTGCAAGTTTACAGAGGTATATTTAAGTCTGGTACAATTTGTCTACAGAAATGTCTGAGACCTTTAATTGGTATCTGTCCCCCACACTATAGATGGCACAATATGACCTGTATAGTAGGTACCTTAGTACTTACGAAAATAGATATCGCTCGGCCATTAACTGGTCATTCAGATAACTTGAAGGGTGCTTCTCACTCGACTCGCAAGTGATTTCATTTACCTACATTTAGGCCAATGACTTTATGTATATCGCACAGAATTCATATTCTGTGCTCTATCGCAGTCGCGTCGTCGCGTCGGTGACATTAGAGCGTCTTGTGATGTTTTATAGTAGGAACCTACACCTATATCGACCAGTGATTATCCCAGGAGATCGCACATTATGACATAATGTACAAGCTGCTAGGTCGTCAGGTGTCGGTATAGATACGTATACTGTGTGTGGTATAGAGCAGGCAACTATAGTGACCTCAGCCTGTCGCCTGTCCTCACCGAGCGAGCGACGACGACGACGCGACTGGTGCGGGAGCCGGTGACAGATTTTATTACGTCGTAATATGCATTATTCATTCATATTATGAATTAACCTACTCGTGACCGTCAGCTGCAACTCCGTGGGTGGGTTGGGCAGTGGAAGCGATGACGACATAATTCCTATGGAATAAGATTCAAATCATAAATTAAAATTAGCATAGGTATTCCAGAATTCTGATTTGAACCTTATTCTATAGGAATAATGTCGTCATCGCTTCCACTGCCCAACCCACCCACGGAGTCGCAGCTGACGGTCACGAGTAGGTATTCATAATAATTATGAATGTTATGAATCCCTAATAGGTACTTTTACGAATTTTCGCTCGCAAGGAATTTACTAAATTTGTACCTGGCTCCCGGACCAGACGCCCGCGACTCATGTTTACCTACATAAGTAGGACCCAATAGTTACCTACATATTAGTAAATAATAAAAAATGCGTATCTAGATAGAAAGGGAGGTAGGTAGGTTAGGTACATACCTCGTATTGTGTGTAGTGTGAGTCTTCCACAGATTACTTGAATATTCATTTATTTTGCACAAATTTAAACAAGGAAACCATAAGGAAACTTTCTCTCATTTTATCGACTCAATATTTTCTTACAGTTTTGTCAAAAATATGTCAGCAAAATTTTAATCAAATATAATTAAAAATGTTTTCCGTCGATTAAACTAAGCAAAGAGTCCCTCTTTTTAATTTGTGACATTATGAAGATAATTATGCTTTGGGTATTTTTAGGATCTACGGATATTATCAACACAAGAACATGTTATTTAAAACGGCAAATGTCTGGCAACAGTGAAAACGCAGCGCATAGCGATAGGGCGAGTCGTGGACAAAGTGTAAAAAAATGAATTTAGTAAAGAGAATGGTGTCGGGGTCATCGGCCGGCGCGCGGTCACTCACCTTGTCGTGACCTCTCCACTAAACTGATAACTGCAGATAACGTATATTGCTACGATCCGGTTAAGTATTTGTATTGAAACAAAAACGACGCGACTGCTCTGTTCCGATTGCAGTTTGTTTCTGGCTGTAGCGCGCGTGGCTTTGGCTTGTTGTTTGTTTGTGATGTTGTTGCGGAGAAACGCGCGGCCCCGAGCTCGCCGCTCGCCGCTCGCCGCGCCGCTCGGTGACAGGCGGTAACTTGCTATTCCAGTTGCCAGCTTCAACTTCACCTACAGGTTCAGTAGAAAATTAAACAAATCATCCAATAAAATGTTATTTTATTTCTAATACTTAGAGATTATCAATTATAATGTCGAGGCTCGCCCGCCCTTATAACTAATTAAGAAAAGGACATGTAGTCATGAACTATCATTACTGCATGGACCGAACCGAATGCCAATGCGATGTATAAAAGTAGCCACGTAGCCGACAATATCCTCAATATATTTAAACTTAATTATATTTTACAGAATAAACAATTTATTTGTGCATAAATCAATAGTTGTCATTTTGAATCTACATATACATTATAATAATATCGAAATATACAATAAATAACGTTGTAGTGAGTACCTGCGCCTCGTGCATGCACCGACTCCCTATAATCGACATCAACACGCACGCCCGAGGCACTTGTAAACATGATTGCAATAAAATGTGACCTTTAATATCCAATGCGGTTGCAGAGACAAAGCTTAGTCCACACGTTTCGGCTGCAGTTGCAGTTGACGCAGTTTTTGGTACAAGTGTGCAGACAGTTTGTGTTGATCAGGCAACTTTAGCTATGTGGTATATCAGCTATATGAGCTAAGCTAGTTGAGGTTTCGGTCTGCTCTGCAACCCGCATTAGAGACTGAACCAGCTTCCTATCTAACCATTTCATTAAGACATTAAAATAATAGATCATTGCCTCTCATAGAAGATCAGTACCTACCTAGATTAGGGGTTTATTTAAAGATAATTCAAACGTCAGGTGCAAGTCGCACTCGCACACCGAGGGTTCCGCACCTTACTTCTGTCAAATATCACTTTTAGGTCAAAAGGAAGTATTCTATATTACAAGTTTGATATATCACTGATTGTTCGCTATATCACGCTTGCTTTTTGCCAAATATCATGAATGCAGGTCAACGGGAAGTACGCTACAGGTTTTGCTCTTACATATTTTTGATTATGTGGGCATAATCCGCTGTATCATTTGAATGCATTGATCACGGCTCCAAGAGGTTACGGGCCTGAGTATTTGATGTTCATTTCAACTCGATACCTCCACGCGTTCCTGAGAAAAGGGAGTTGACAGAAGGACAGATGGACAAAAGTTTATCTGACAACAGGTACGGTACGGAACCCTAAAAACCAACATTCATATCACAAGAGTCCACAATTAACATGATTTTTCAGTATGCGGATTGCAACAATAAGTATAATTACCTAACACGAGTACCTACAGTACAGTAGAGTACCGCGTCGCGCACAACGAACACACACCCACCGCCTGCGCAGTTCGTAGTACGGGACGCGAGACGTAGGTCCCGGACAACTATTATAAACGAATCATTTAATAATATATACAACATCGTTGTAACGGAGTACAAGGTGTACAGTACGCACCTAGCAGATCTATCCCATCGCGGTGATATCAAAATAACAAACATTTATCTACATACATTCATATCAGAATATTACAAGTCAACTTCCTTGTGTTCTCGTAGACGACATGGCGCGGGCGGAGTCGTCTCGGTCCAGTAGTCGGTAGCGACGCCCGCACACACCACACACCCACTCGGCGCATGCCACAGAACTGGCCCTGTCCGAGCGGCGCGGGCGCCCAGCGCTGCACCTCTCCAACGAACCGCAAGGAGTGCGGGAGTGCTAACAACATTTATACAAATACATTCGGGCCAGTTTACAAAAACGAGTTTAAAATGCAATTTCACACTTACACGTTACAAAGATCAATAATTTAACATAACGTCTTACCTAATGGCTACACTTAGGAACTTAATTTAATTAAATACTTGGCTCTTACAATGTATCTTAGCATCTGAGACAAGTCCTGCATTCTCGTCCGCTTGCCGGTGTTACAACAACCCGCGCGACGGTTCCTATCGCGCTCAATGTATCTTGTAATTAAATCATTTAAAATGTAACTATTGTGATGTTTCTTCCATCACGATGGAACCACTCGAACAAGATCGGAACCTCGAACAGAGATTCTGCCGCTTGTACAAACTATTAAGAAATTATCATATTCAGTATAATGTCCTAGTTGTTTCTAGCGCCGGCGCGGGCGCGGGCGCCAGTTTAGTCGTAGAGTCTCTACCCCGCAGTGCAGCGGATCCATCACAGCAACCACATTCAGTTGAGATCGAATGTACTTCCCATTATAGGCCGCGTTTAAGATTTGGGTGTCATAAGCGCCCTTGACACACTGACAAATACTCTAAATACGCGAGAAGTGGTCGGGCGGCACACAGGGCTAACCACGGTTGGGGCTCGCGTGCAGGATCCGAGAGTGAAAGTGAGACGGTAATTCCTCTGCATGATCCTGTGTGCAGGGCGCGGGCGGCGGCGGTCAGTCCCTGCGCACGCGCTTGGTGGGCGGCAGCGGCAGCGGGAGCGGGGGCGGGTCGCCCTCGGCGCCGCGCGGTGCCAGCTCGGGCAGCCATTTCACCAGCGCCGCGTCGAAGAACTGCTCCAGCCGCTTGGCGTCCTTGTAGATCTGACTGTCCGGCTGCAACCAACACAACTCATATAGCTATACGAACGTAGCTACACGTTCAAGAGGCGCGCAGGCTGCGCCCGGTCACAGCCCGGTGCAGCGCTGCTCCGCGCCTGCAACCGAGCTGACCTCTCATATTCTTGTGTTGCGGCTGCAGCTTGGTGTACTAGTATTGTACGTATGAGTAGTTACCGGGTTGTATGCGTAGGCGTTGTGGAAGAGCAGGCGGCAGTCCTGCACGAAGTGCGCGGCGCGCGTGTAGCGGGCCGGCGCGCGCGGCTGCAGCTTGGCGCGGATCGCGTCCAGGCACATCGGGTGGCTTATCTGTATAACACAACACACCTCATCATCTTATCTAGTACCTACGAGTGTTACTCAGCTCGATTGACGGCGCTGTCGCGGTGCAGAGACAACTAAATTTCCCTTCCTGAAACTTCGAAGTCTCCATTCACACCGGGAAGCAGTGGTGCCAGCCACTGAGCACTTTCAGTGCTCAGTGGCTGGCACCACTGCTAATGAATTCATTGTAAACTTAATCTACATAAATATATGACTAATATCACTTAAAAATGTCTGGTAGAGATCGCTCTTGAGCGATAAGACCGCCAAATTGTCACATGTTTTGTATTTTATTCTGTCTTGTTTGTTTTATTTTGTAAGTGTGCAATAAAAGAATTTTCTATCTATCTATCAAAAAGATAGTACGGCAGGCTCGGCCCATCAGCAGGGGTCCGCTGGCTCCCTGTGTCGTTAGTAGTGGTGTGAGTGTTACCTTGGAGTGGTAGTGCAGGTTCTCCGGCGGCACGGGCTCGCGGAAGGCGAGGCTCAGCTCGTACTGGCAGTAGAGCTCCAGCGTGATGCGCTCCACCAGCTTCTGCAACCGCGGGGGCAGCCCCCCGCCCCCCGCGGCCTGCTCCTCGCCCCCCACAAACACCTCCGCGAAGTTCACGCACAGCAGGCACTGCCACGTCTCCGTCTCGCTGCAATTGAGAGACATTCACATCACATGAGAGCGGATCCAAAAGGTTTAGCGGCCTTTATTTGGGTTCCCCTTCGAAGTGAGAGTAAAGGACTCCCACATTCTTAGTTACTTTACTACATAATCATTAATAATAAAGCCATTATAAGTTTACAATATTTTATGCTTAAACTTATACTTTACGGACACCAGGCATACATATAAATAACTTGTAGGAACAAGAGGAACATTTAGCGATACGTGTTGTGTAGAGGTACTGTTTATACTCACTCGGGCAGCTTTTCGATGGTGGGTATGTGACAGTACTGGTGGAAGACCTTGGGGCATTTGTCACAGCACATGAGCTCCCCGCCGTCCATGCAGACCGCGCACCAGTCCTCGTTGGGGTCCCCCGCGCCCGCACCGGCGCCGCCCGCCGCTGCGCCCGTCGCGACCCCCGTCGATAGCGCCAGCGCGGTACCACCCAGCTTGCCTGACACACATCATTACATTACCAGGAACCGCATAGAATACTGGCCCAAGCGGACTTTCGCCCATATATGTCTACGTGATCAGATGATAGATCGCAAGATAATATCGCGTTTTGACAGAATTGGGGCTACATGTGGTATCTATCTCTACTTAGCATCGGTTGATCTTTAACCAGTTGGGTGGTCGGTCAGGCCATACCTGTGGAGTCGTCGGTGGAGGAGTGGCAGGGCGCGGGCTCGGGCTCCTGCTCCGGCAGCACTTGCACCCCGTTGGAGTCCAGCTTGGCGATGGTGGCCATCAGGTCCTGCACCGACTCCGCGCACACCGCGTCCAGCTCCAGCGACGCGACGCCGCCGCCGCCCTGCGCACAGACACGTGTACTGTAGCGTAGCGCAGTGTGCAGTACGGTGGGTACTAGACAGTGTGAGACTCACGTTGAAGCTAGGGCTCGGCGTCTTGGGGTTGGTGGAGGTGACGACGGAGGGCGCGGGCGCGCGCGGCCCGGCGCCGGGGCCCTGCCGCGCCAGCGTGATCTTAAAGTCTGCGCCCGCGCCCCCCGCCCCCGGAGACAGCATGCTCATCTCAAACCCACCTGCAACACCACATACTGATTAAAACCACCTATTTGAACTTGCCACCGCAGTTGAATTATTCGCATTCTTCCGCACTAGCTGCAGCGAGATCCGCGACACATGCGGCAGGATCCTGTTCACGGGATGAGGAGACATTACATTAAGGGATTTTATAGGATCATCATCTTAAGCTTCTGTTTAATTTACTAAGGACGGGTATTAGAGAGAACAGTCTTTAATGGTTTTTATCATACAAGAAGTTGCAGCATGTTGTCAATAATGAATTTAATAAATGTTGTAAGCTACGAATAAATAATAAGTCAGGAAATGTAACTACGTTACAAAAATGACCCAACAAAAGTCGTGTCCAAGTGGGCGGGGCTTAAAAGTCGTGTCCAGCGCGTCATCAGTCGGACACTGTTCTTGCAAGCGAGCGAACATCAAATCTTTGCGTACTTTTTCGTTTTTATCATTGTGAATAGCTGTGAATCATCATGCCAGAATGTGTTGTGAAGTGGTGCAGGAGTCATACACATTAAAATGTCCAGGGATCACTTTTCATTAGTAAGTAGTAGCAAGATTATAAACTGTATTCAAAGATATTCAAATACGTCATCAAACCGAGATGGTCAATATTATGCAACATGAAATCAATACATTTTTGACCTAATTTAGAAGGTTTTTTCTTTATAATGAAATATTAAAATGTAAATCGATAAAATTTTGATATTTTTCTACCATTTATTTTGCTTTTGTATAATATAAAAAAAAAATATACCAAAACATATCGTACAATAATATCGTTTTATTAAATTGATCCGGTCCCCTTATTGCATACACCGTCCACGCCGCCAAGTCGGGATTGGTTCGCGCGCGTGCTTCTATGGTTGCTATGACAACTGCAGCGCGCGCGAACGAATCTCTGCTTTCGTTCTGAATTTAAACCAATCACCAAGCATGTCTGTTTGTAACCTGTCTAGTGATTGATAGTAGTGTTTTTTAATCATACGTCGTTTTGGTTTGAAGTAGAGCTACTTTTTGTATGGAATTTGATCTGTATTAGACTTCCTGACTTATTATTTATTCGTAGGTTGTAAGCAGTAGTGTTCCGCAAGGGTCGCTCCTCGCTCCCCGGCTGTTTCACCCATTCACTAACGATATAAACTACAAATAGAAAATTACTTTATTTGTACACCAACAAAAATACATTGAAAAGAGAAATTACAAAAGACTCGCATAATTGTCTGCCTTATCGCTACTGAGGAGATAGAAAGAAAGATAGAAAATACTTTACTGGACTTTAAATAGGAAACTATGTACAGCATGTATAGCGATTGTACTTACCGTTGTGCTGGTGATGCTGTGGGATGTGCCACTTGGCTGGCGGCGGCTGGTGGTGCGGGGGGAGGTGCGCGTGCGCGTAGGCGGGCGGCGGCGCGGGCGAGGGCGTGCGCGGCCCGCCGCTGCGCCGCCCGCTACCCGCGCCGCCGCCGCCGCCCGCGCCGCCCGCGTACGCGCCCATCACTGCACAACACATCGTAAACTGATTCACCTGACACATACTGTAGCGAGACCAATGCTCACACATGTACTATTTTTGGTTGCAAGTAATAAATAGATATCCAAGGTATGATGGTCCGGTACGGTACTCACTCTGGTGGTAGGCGTGCATGGCGGGGTGCTGCGCGTGGTGCGAGCGCGCCGCCGCCTGCGCCTGCGCGCTCAGCAGCCCGCGCAGGTTCATCTCGCTCATGCCTGCGGGACAACAACATACACTATCACCACAACCACTACATGACTCCACGAGATGCCTGGGCCTACATTGTTGCATCGGTTGCGGCTGAAGTGTACGCACAAGCTATACGGAGGTCACAATTTCATTGCTAAAATCAAATCGTGGTTAATATCCCGTTTTAAATGACTTTAGTGTTAATAACCATGATAGTTTCAAAAATTTCATTGCTTCTGATTATTGCGTCGTATCTCAGGCTCATGTCTACGAGTCAGTAGCAATCGGGCCAAAAAGAGCGCACAAAGTGTAGGAGCGATTCTAAAATCGAGCTCCTGGTTCGGTTAGAGGGGAACAAAGCACAGCCTCCCGCGACACGTGCGCGCATCTCGCTGGTCGCCACACTTAGGTAAGCAATGCAAGTCAGGTTAATACTAATTCAAGGGATTTAAGAAATAAAGATAATGACAGTCCATTTTTAAAATTCTAGCTTCTATCAGAAATGAGGATGGACAAGATCGGCTTCATACCGTCGTCTAACTTATTATGAAAGACGATCAGCGTGGGAGAAACCGTCTGCAAATGTGTTGGACAGATGATGGTGTCTCACCGTGCAGGTGGTGCGGGTGCGTGGTGGAGGACACGAGCGCGTGCCGCAGCGGCGTGGCGTGCGCGCGCGCCCCGCGCCCCGCGCTCGCCCCGAGCCCGCTTAGGTAGGGCACGCCCGCGCCCATACCGCCGCCGCCGCCGCCAACGAACGACTGCCAACAGATTACAGCCTGATTACTGCCCTTCACAAACACACACCATACACACTAGTGGAATCGACACGACACGCCACAGCGGATAAGTAAAGGTCGGCGGCCTCTATCACACGGCGACGGTTGCTTTCCAACGACATGATAAGCCGCCGAGAACAGAGCCGCCGGCGGCCGACTGGCTCGGGCGTGTCGGCTCTCCTTAACACCAACATTTATATATTACAACAGACATTACGAACCATAATTATAAAAATAACAAAATACATTTAACAGATTAAATTCAGGCTCCGTAGATATACTAGACTAGATACTATACATAGAAAATGGAACTCGCTGAAGGTAACAGCTGCTTCGACTTATTCCTGAGCAGAGGTTTGATCAAAACTGAATTGAATAAGTACTTAGTAGAGTTTAGATTCAGGCGGAGTTTACATAGAATACGAGTCTAGTCTACGATCATGCAATAAGCGTAACATTTATAAATGCAGTGGAAAGTTTAAACGAGAAGGAATAGACAAGGACACAGATACAACAAGTACAACAGATAGAAGAGGAGGAAACATCTAGATCTAGAGGCATGCTTCAGTTCTCCGGACTGACCTGGTAGCGGCACAGGCTCTAGAGACATGTAACAATGCACCTTGCTGTACTGTGGGTACCATCTGTGTTGGAGGACTTATCATTCTACTGTTTGCACTATAACATACAACTTGCAGACACCCCATTACAAATGGTCATCATAAGTGTAGCCGTGCTACTGTGAGCAGTTGGTTACGGTTAGTTCTCTAAACGCCATAAGGGTTGCGGCTGTTCTTACAGTCGCTGTTGTAAGATATTAGAAACATGAAAACAAATCTCGGTCACGGCGCTTGTCCAAATACAATAAAGTCATCGACCTCAAACCGGCGATTTCGATTAGTGTATTTTAGGATTTAAAATTTGACTTGCCTTTTTTTTTATGCCGATGGAAATAAATGATCTTGACTTTTGATTAGTTGAATTGAATAGACTCAATAAATGTTCACCCAATGGCTGCTTCCGGTGCATTCGCTAGCCCGGCTGATGAGAGCCTCCAATATTGTCGGTCGTTTATATTTTAACGGCAGATGGATATATTTTTTGAAATCTCATTAAACTGTGTCAAATTTTACATGTTAAATAAATGTTAGGTATAACATTATCAAGCCAAAGAGACAATAACGAAGGTAAAGGAATCAATTAATATTACCTGATGCATGGCCGCCTGCTGCAGCGCGGCGACCGCCGAGTGCTGCGCCTGCGCTTGCGCGTGATGCGCGGCGTGGGGCGGGGGGTGGTAGGGGCCCTGCGCGGTGCCCCCCGCGCCGCCCGCGCCTCCCGCCGACCCCGCGCCCCCGTCCACCTTGCCGTCCACTACGATGGCGCCGATACTCGACAGGACTGGAAACAAAACTCGCTCAGCTAAACAACCAAGTACTAGTGGCACAGGAACAGGCCCGCACGCGCGGAGCCCGGGGAACCTCTCGCTCTCTCCGCAACGCTTGGACGCACGCGAACTGTCACACAACTACACAAGTTAGTGTTTTAGGGTCCGGTCCGAGGTAATACCTGTTGCGCCGCAAACCGCCTCTGTTATGCAATGCGGCATGATTCTCAATTGATTTTAGTGAATTAAATTGTAATATATCATCGCCAAAGTTAAGAATTAAATGAATTGAACCTATAATGAATAATGCAACGTCAAGTGCTAATCGGAATCCCGCCCCAAGGGTTCCGTTCCCGTTTATTTGTATTTTCATATAACCCACGTACGTACCTCTGACCAGTTCTGGCAGCTTGTCGAAGGAGAGCGTGATGCGCACCGGGATCTCTGGGTTGGGGATGTCGGCGCGGCGCGACTTGATGCGCTGCAGGTGCGCCGCCACCACCGGCTGCAACAACACAACGGGCGTCACGGACCTGACGTTACACACGCGGACTACGCGTGCGAGCGAGGTGCTAGGTACCTTGCAGTGCAAGAGCGCGGTGTCGGTGGCGTGCTCGAGCGCGGCGGCCGTGAACTCGACGCAGTGGTCCGTGATGGCGGCCAGCTGCTCCAGCGCCTCCTTCTTCTCGTCCAGCGTGCGTTGCTTCGCGTCGCACACCTCGTTCAGCCGCAGCACCAGCTGCTTGCCGCGCGTGTTGATCGCCTGCGTCAGTCTGCAACACCATACGTTGTCACACACTCCGTACAAGCGCTACTCAAGGGACTACACAGCCGGAGGGTTACGTACTTGACGACGGTCTGCGTGATCTCTGGCACCAGCGCCTTCTTCTTGTCCGCGATGAGCTGCTGGCGGTCCTGGATCACCTTCATGGCGGAGCCCAGCAGCACGCGCTTGTAGTTCACTTCCGACAGCAGTGCCGCTATGCTGGCGCGCGCCTGCAATTATTATTACACTAGAGTTAATTATGCATAAGACCTTGCGAAACTCTCCACCGAGGAACAAGTACAACCCTGCCTTTCCGACACAAACACGTAATCCACTCCGCAGCGGGGGGCAGGCGGGGGGGAGGTCAAACTTCAAAGTGCTTTATTTCCTTTAGACGTCACAGGACTCTCGGACACGTCACAAGTTGCATAACTTAAACAAGGAAATAAAGTGATCACTTTCATTTTTTGTTCACTACTATCTTTTTAAGGTAAAGTAAAGAAGCGAACAAGAAACCTTTACCTTGTTAGTAGTATTGTGTTGTTCAGACACGATGTCCTAAAAAGAACTAGTTCCCACATGTGAACTGAATAGCTCCCTATTCAGCTAAACTCGTTCCTTGCACTAGTACACTTGCTCATCAGTCACGAAATCTCGGAACAACTAAACTAAAAAGATCCTATTTTGTATGCCATAAAGTTTAAGATCTGATAGCAAGAAGAAAATAACTATTAGGGAATCATTAAGGAAGAACAGAGATGGAAAAGGCATAAATCCGCGGTACTAAAAGAGATGGAGATATACATCTATAGTCTATCCATCCAGAATGTAGAATGTTTGTAAACATTAGAAATCAGCTGATTTTTAGGGTTATCACCACGAAATGATGCAGGCCTAATATAATTCTAATGATTTCACATATACATTCTATTAGATTTATTACTTTTTATAATCCTGACGTCAATTCTATGCAGAATCTAATTATTTCAATTTACAAATCGACATTATGTGATCGTAAACAAAGATTAAAATTACTAGAGATTTTTTGTCTTTGTAACAGTGCCATCCCTAGCGAATCTCAGTTTTGACGTCCCGTGTTGCAAACAGTTGGTTACTTTTTAACTATGATTTCGAATCAAGGATAGCACTATGACCATACATATTTCTGACAGAGAGTATTATTTTAATTTAGCCGGATTATTTAACGCTGCATATTTGTTTAGCGACAATCAGTTCAAAGGTTATGAATTCTTCCAATTTCATCAATAATGTATAGTGCTTCAAGGAAAATACTTTAAACAGGCACATTTACATTTAATTGAGTTGGCACAGGTGAAAAATAGTTTGACAGCACAAAAAGTCTAATGATTTTTAGTCTTATTTCATAATCCTTTAGCTTTTATTCCATTCTATAAGGATAGGTAATGATAAAAGTAGGCTGATTTCACAGGGATGCTTTGTTTATGCCATTTAATTTATTTACATCAAATATCACCAGCCCAGTAAGGCACCCCCATCAAAGCTCAAGATGTGACCTAAATAAAAAAAATGTTTTTCACCCCTACATCAGCTGATTGAACTGTCAGTGGCTCTGTTTACAAACATTCTACATTCTGGATGGATAGACTATAGTTCAGTAGTACTCATGTTTCCTTTAGGTCACTATTACATTGTGTCGGACAGAATTGCAAGACAAAGAAATGATAAGGAAGAACAGAGATAGACGGCGCATAATCCGTTGTAGTAAAAGAGACGGAGATATGCATTTGTTTGCTTCGGCCATGTCATGTAATGCTGCAAAATTTTGTAGAGCTCAAACCCCTTATAATTATTCTCATGTCATGGTGTCAA
The DNA here is from genome assembly GCA_943735965.1 of Eupithecia abbreviata. Classification (NCBI taxonomy): domain Eukaryota; kingdom Metazoa; phylum Arthropoda; class Insecta; order Lepidoptera; family Geometridae; genus Eupithecia; species Eupithecia abbreviata. Next base: position 13,246,132 of record OX030981.1, on the reverse strand, counting down.
CATTACTCGATTGGATTTCTAATTATTGGTAATTTGGCAGCATTGGGTCTAAGACACCAATTTAAAAACATTCCTCTGGTAATTAATGTGGAACTTTGTTTGTTTGATTGAGCGTAGGGATCATTTTGCCTTGATATTATTTTATTTTTTCTACTTTTGTAAGTGTATTGTTAACCTTATTTGAATTTCGTTGCGAGCAAGGAATGACCACTTCATTTCAGCGTGAACGGATAAATCTTTCGTATTCTTGTTTGTTTCTTTTTTGAAATATGAAAAGTATTTTAAATTAATAATATCAATACAAACCTAGGTTATATTTATATTTTAATTTTCCAACACGAAACCCCAGCCGTTGTCGTTCCCGACCAAAAAAAGTTCGGAACGATCCCTGCTCCCGAGCAAGAACAAGCCTATGTACTTGTTAGATAATTTTTGCAACTCACTTGGGAGTTTTGTTGTAGAAGCGTATATATTGCCCTTTAAAAGATAAACTTATCTTATTTAGTCTAGTTGTGGGCACAGCCAGTTTACCATTTTTATTTCTCAGTATTTAAATTGTGTACATCGCTATTTTTAGGGAACTGATTGATATTTTTATGAGTGTACAACAAGTTTTCATAAATATATTGCCATTATAGGGTAGTTACCTGGTGCGCCATCTCCGTGCTGAACTGGTACTTGTGCGTCCGGTGGTGCTGCAGCTGGCAGTCGCGGCACGTGAGCCGGTCGCACGTCTCGCAGAACAGAGACAGCTTCTCCGCGGGGTGCTCCGCGCAGTACATCTCGTTGGGCGCGCGCGAGCCCGTCGCCGCCGACAGCTCGGCTATCGCTTCCTCCTTGCCTTTTATGGTGTGGTCTTTTGTTATCTTCAATCTGAGAACAGGATCGTAATACCAATCAGAGCAAAAAAAAACTCTCTGTAGTGAGAAGTGGGATAAGAGTCGTTATCCCACTTCTGTTCACTCTTATCAGCAGAGCTTAGATGCGCGCCTCGATAAACTTTAGCCATACGTTTTACAGAGAAAGATAATTTATTGGCTAAAACATGTGCAGAGCAAGGTACCAGGTACATACAATTTTAGAATCAACGTGCTTGCGGAGTCGGTCTGCAAAACATTTCCGAGAGAGCATGCAATGCAATAACTTAACCCTCACTAAAGCTAAAAAAATGACATTCCAATTTCTGTCCAAATAGTACATTTGAATCATTTATCAGTTAATGTATTTATTTAGTAATAAAGTTAAGGGGCATCTGCTGCTATTAGTAGTTTTTGTCGTGCATTTGATGTATCATATTCGCACCAAAAGAGAGAATTGTCTTGTTGTTTTTCGTCCAACCAAATTGAGTCGCGGTGGGCACAGAATCGGGACGATGCAGTTTGGTTTTAACAAGTGCATAAATACCTCTGATGCGCCAGCACACAGCTGTCGCAGATGAACTCCGAGCAGTCCATGCAGTAGCTGGTGGCCGGCTCCGTCTCCTCGCAGCTGCTGCACTGCTGCTCGCCCGACAGACTTCCTGCAACATCACATAACAATCACTATGCCATAATATAAGGTCTTACACATTAGACTAGGTAGTGTCACATACTTCACCAAAACACATGGCATACAAACAATTTCTAAAACTAGGTTCCTACAATGTAATTTTAAAATGATTTATGTCATGTTATTCACCATTTAAAATAGGTACTTTCTGTCTTGTACAAAGATCAACAGGAATATCAACTGATTTAATCTACATAAATTATGAAATAAAACGAGGCAAGATAGGAAGAAATGGAATAAGGTCTTTGCCCAGCAGTGGGATAGTAATGGCTCGTTAAGATAAAGTTTTTGTTTTTTTTACTCTAGAAAAGACAGAAAGTACCTATTTTAAATGGTGAATAACATGACAACAAAAAGAGATAGCCCCATCATTTTTGGAGGGTTTGTAGACTAAACTATGCAGTTTAATAAAACATGCAAAAAAGTACACCTCAATAACCCAGTTTTAAAGTTACAGATCATAAATAAAATAAAAAATAGTTTTTTTGCAAATTTCTAAAAAAACGATGTTTTTACTAGGCTTATGTACCGACATTGTATTTTTTTCTTATTTTCTTAGCTAGGTTGACTATCTAGCTTTCAAATGAGACTACTTTGAATAAAATACACTGATTACTCAAAAAGAAACGAAGAAAAAACCAGATGAAGTAGTTTTCATTAAAAAAAATATTAAATCGGCTTTTTTTTTAAATAGGTAACATATAATTTTTTGTTTTTTATCGATAAATATATGTCGTGTATCCGCACATCTCGTTTGATCAAGGTTCGACAATACACATTGTAGAGTCAATTGTATTATTTATGTCAGTATTGTAATTATTAATGTCAGAATTAGAATTTGATATAATTAAAATAGAAATGTCATCAGCGAATAGAGTGCATTATTGGTCACTGCTGGTAAATCGTTAATAAAGAGCAGGAATAAAAGAGGTCCAAGGACACTACCCTGCGGTACACCATATCTATTATGTCTATACAGGGTGTCCGGAAGGTCGATGCAAAGCCGTGAGGGTCACCACGTAGGTCACCTCGTTACGAATCTATTCAGGCTAGATTACCTTAGTCCAATGTCGACGAATTCCGAGTTATCATAATAGTCATGATTTTTGAAAAATTTACCAAAATCATATGCTTATTCGTTCATAGTGTTCAAACAGACAGTTACTAGTGCCTAACAATTTGTATGCGTCCTAGCATAATGTGTATTCAATCGATAAACACCAAAACAATCATCTGTATCCACATAACTGACTAAATGGGAGGTGTTTAATAATGGAACATTATTTAATAATTAAAATTACTTTTTTAAATAGTTCTTTTTTTTTTATAAATAGAGAAGACTAAGACTAAGTTCTGAGAATTAGGCAGGTATCTACGTGTATGATACACCAATCGAAAGGGCAATAATACTGGATGTTTTTAAAAATGTTTGAATGTTTTAGTCTTCTCTATTTAAAAAAAAAAAAGAGCTATTTCAAAAAGTAATTTTAATAACATTTTTCATAAGATGGAAGCATGCTAGAGTCGTTGACTTTCGTTTTTGAAAACCATATTGTTCATTTATTAAGATTTTATGTTTATTAATAAATGATAAAAGGCGTTTTTGCAATGCTCGTTCAAATATAACAAAACTACCCAACTGAAAATCCCCTAACAAACTTACACATGCAAGTTGTCTCTACAACTAGTCTCAAACTATGTATCTAATTTAAGTGTGTTTATATAGGTGTAAGATTACCTGATCCAGATTGATCAACACACATCTTCTCCATGACAAATCTCTGGTCAATCATGTTGGCTGGCTGGCACTGCAACCGGCACGTTGGGCATTGGATTGTGATTCTCTCTGCCCCTGAAAACAACATCTTGCTGATTAATTCTATTGTAAAAGCAGTCTTTGATTGAACTGAAAAATAAAAACAGTAAGAGAAACTCGATTCCATTAAAAATAACCGGTTTTCGAAGTTAAAATGAAAAGAAAAAACCAGTTTAGTTAAAACAATAAAATTGTAAAATTCATCCCCCTCCCCCCCTCCATGCAGTCTCGTTAATCCACTTTATGCATTTGGCTGACTGATAGCAGACACACATCTTTACATTTCACAAGCTTTCGCATTTTGGAGTGAGTGTTTTAAAGTAGGTAGTACAGCGCAGACCAACCTAGAAAGTCCCTGGAGGCGGCCTGTTTCTCCTCGATCTTGGCTTTGAGACAGGCTTCACAGATGGAGTGCAGACATTCCATAAGTTTGGGCGTGCCCTCGGCCAGCGCGAGCGGCGCCACGCAGACGACGCAGCGCGCGGCGGAGGGAGGCGCGCGCCCGCCGCTCGGCGAGGCCAGCGAGTCCGCGCCCGCGCCCCCGCCGCCGGTTTCCGGCGTCGCGCAACCCGCCGCGGTCTCTGCTGCATTACTCACCTGCTGAAAGAACTCTCCTAATTTTATATTGAGAAATGCTTAACTGTAAAGTAGTTCATGATCGTCATCAACCCATGCTAATCCTTTGCTGGGCATAGGCCTCCCCCAATGCGCCATAGCGCCGTCGCACGGTCGTCATCCCACCTGGTCAGAGGGCGTCCTACACTACGTTTACCGAGTCGTGGTCTCCAGTCAAGAACACGTTTGCCCCAGCGGCCGTCGGTTCTTCGAGAGATATGGCCGGCCCACTGCCACTTCAGTTTGCTAATTCTAAGAGCTATGTCCATAACTTTGGTTCTCTGTTGGATGTATTCATTACAAATCCTCTCTATAGATCTAGAACAAAGAAACTCCAACCATAGCTCTTTAGCTATGGTCGGAGTTTCTTTGTTCATTACAAATTGGATGTATTCATTACAAATCCTCTCTATAGATCTAGAACAAAGAAACTCCAACCATAGCTCTTTAGCTATGGCCAACTTTAGTTTCTCTAAAGGACAGGATCCACCAGTTCAAGGTCCCTCAGCAAGCTATGGCTTTCCATAGCTTGCTGAGTGACCTTGAACTGGTGGACCAGCCCTAATGTGAGTGTCCGCGTAAAGTAGTTAATAAAAACTAACTTCATTATAGCTATGACAGTTGCTAAAATTACAAATACACGACTTTAGCTTATACATGGCTACGGGCCCTGAGATATTTAAAAATTATTTATTTATATCTTTGGAAACAGTTAAAAACCTTAGCTTGTTGTAAACTTCATTATAGCATTGACAGCGAATAATGAAAAAAATGTTAGAAATTAATTTATTGAATATCTTTCACATTAGGTAGGCATATTAAAAACTCAGGTAAGATAGAGAGTATTTCTATTGTATTGTAAGATGGCTTCTGATAATTAGTTGGTAAGAACTTATGAAAGGAGAAAGTAGCAAACAGACAATTATAAAAACATGCAGGGTTAGATACAAAACAGTGATTTATTGTGCCGTAAGTTAAGGTTGGTATCTTGAGTTGAGAAATTACTATGCCACATCGAGCCAAATACAAAAATAGTTTTCATCCTACCATCAACAAACAGCTGACCCTGACTTCAACTCGTGCAATCCGATGTAACATTATTGAGCCTTTCTTTTTAAGTTTCCATAACTTCATATTAAAAAAAGGGGATGGTGTTTTACATTAGCAGGCGGTGCAGAGAGAACGGCTGCGTCGGGCAGCGCGCAGGGCTCCTCGGGCGCCTCTTCCTTGATGGAGACTGCGAGCAGCGGGCCCAGCTCCAGCAGCGCGCGCTCGAACTCCTCCCCGCTGGGTTGGAAGCCGTCCATAACTTTACCAGTCTTTTCACAGCACTATAAAAACAGTTTTGCACTTTCTAAGCATTTTCTCTACTTGAAAAACTTTCACTTGATGCTGGTTTGATTACTGCACGTCGACATTACAATTTGCGGAGCTAAGAGCCCTTGAGATGAAGGTTTTCGGAAATTATGCCCTTGACACCAAATAAAATACAAAACAAACATATATCAATGATCGAATACAGATTTTTATAAGTTTTTGCTTCATGAATTCGTAAATTAAAAGTTTATCAACAAGATTTTTAGAAATCTCCGTGCGTCCATTCGACAACCAACTTCAAGAATCATAGACAATTTTTTTTATTTAGTGACTTTTTTGAAGTATGGATTTGCCATGAAACTCTATCCAAAACGAATTATTTTCTTTCTAAATTGTATAATTGTTTAATTAATAAAACATGAATTAAATGGACAAATTTATCAAACTAAAAAGGAAACAGCCAAAAATATTCCCTATCGTGAAAAAAATTACATCTCCTTAACAAAAGCACATCTATCCATCGACACTCTTTCTATCCAACCACACCGATGAATATGTCCGGCCAAACGGGCATAGAGATGTTTCCTTGGCGATGGTTCGCAGCCGAAAAGAGGTCTGCCTTGGTTGAGCGAGCCGTCTATACACGAAGGTTTTATATCCTTTACGGCCTGTTCTGACTGAGTACGCCTCGGACTCTTTAGCTCTCTGGGTCTCTATCTGGGTATCTAGCAAGAGACAGATCATCAGCATCTCCATTCTCGGGTAAAACTGTGTCCGGGCTCGAAGTTTCCTCTCCTGGCTGGTCCTCTTCTTGAGGCGCGCTGGCACGCTGCTCCAACATGACGCTTGCGTCAGCGTCCATTGGTAGTGCGGCATCCCGCGACGTGCAGGGTTGCTGGCTACCACTCGCGGACAACTGTACAGATGCTAGCGGTTGCTATCATAATGAGGGGAACAAGTAGCAACTTCGATGGACTCCGCATCATCATTGTCTGCATCTAAACACGACAAGAAAGAAATAGGCCAAGGTGTATGTAATATACAAAAAGGCCGGATTAAACAGTAGAAGTAAATACATTCTAGAAGCATAACACCAAATACTGTGCTTACCAACCCGCCTGCCAAGTGTGGCAGTACGGCAAAACACTTCAAATTATGTCTTTAAGGGAGGCTTATGTCCGGTTGTGGACTTTCTACAACTGAAGAGAGAGAGAGAGAGAGTGAGAAAGAATCTATGGTGAACTCGTGAATCAAGCAAAACTCTACAGGGAAACGACCACATTATGTGTATAGCGTAGGGCCCATAGCTAGACACACAATGAGTCATAAATTAGAGATAAAGTTAACAAGAATTACGAGATTCTGTTACTGAGTAGCTAGGAAGCACGGCGTGAAGCTGTAGCTACTCTACAACAGCATCCTTACAGGTCATTGATGCGCGAAGTAAGGCGAAATCAAAGACTTGACAAAACTCTGAGGCATTAGTCAAATAAAAGAGAAGTTAGATTCTGTTACCGAGTAACTAGGAAGTACGACGTGTCGACGAGTCTGTAACTACCTAGCTACCCCTCAACAGAACCCTTACAGGTTGTCATTGGTCGAGGACGGACCAATAACGCCACAACACTCTGACACTGGATACCCAAGAGGCACGACGTGAAGCGTAAGATATCCAGGGTGGTCCTAGCGACACCAAGACCACCAAGCTAAGAAGGGGCTGCCTCCTCCTTAACCCAGTCCTCTAGGTACAGGAACACAAAATGCTCCATGTACCTTCAGTGGCTGCACTCTTTACCCTCAAGAACGCAGCACATCATGGGGAGTTCACTCTCCGCGCCATGGGATAATGTACTCCGCCGCACCACCGCTGCTCAACTCCGTCAAGTCCAACATGGTTCACTCGGAGCCAGCCTCGGGCCTCTGCTCCATCGCCAATGTGGTGATCGCTATGGAGCACAATCTCAGCCGCCTCGCCGGCTGCGTCGACTTCCCACAGAAGCCCACCAGGAGCTGCAGCTCGCAGCGCCCACGCAGTAGTAACTTCTCCACTCTGTAATGCCCTCGCATACAAGAGTCCATCTTGTCGGTACTTATGTTTGTTTCCTGACAAAAACCAAAGAGTTAATTCATAGGTCAGAGCTGCAATTGACGCTGTTTTCTGAGCAAAGATAGGTATCTACCCCATAAACTGACGAACTTGTCTAAGATTCGTGGATTCAGAAGAGTCACCAGTGCCTTGATTTTGGCATGACTCGGCCGTACCTGACCCTGACTAATGTTGCGCCCCAAGTATACAACTTCAGTTGTTAGGAAGGATAACTTTTTCAAATTAATAAAATACCAGGCTTTTGTAAGTACAGAATGTACTTCACGAAGTAAAATTAGTCGTTGTTCTACTGTGGAACTAAATATCAGCACATCATTTTTTGTATTTGTATTTTGTATCATCTATGTAGAAAAGGATCTCACTAAATTCAATAAATTTATGCAAGGTTTTTGATATTATTCGCAGACAAACTAAAAGAGCATTAATTAAGCCGTATAGTATTTTTAAGCCACTTATAATGAGCCTCATTTATAACAAACCCGTGAGAGCTAGATATTGACTACTCTTCGACAGGGATCTGGTGAATTGAACTTGAAAAACACCGACTTGTCTAGGCAATGGAAAAAGATCTTTAATGGTAACGTCATTCAATATCTGATAATCGACACACATTTTTTGTCTAACAAAAAGAATCGGACTCGCGTACTCAATTTAGATTCGCGTATAATATTTTTATCTAAGGTCTTTAATCACGCCCCGTACTCTCGAGTATCAAAATAAGACATCCGACATGGATGGTAAACACCAGGTGAGGTATTGTTTGGTTTAATAGACATACTACCAGTATTTACAGCAGACGTCGCGGTACCTGTGATAAGGTGCTCAGATAACTCGTTAATGATACGTGTCAGTTCGTTGAATTCGACACCGTCACTAGTATTCATTACAATTGACTCACTAGCCTGAACAACCCTAACCTGTTCGGTTGTTTCCCTGGTTAGCAACTTACTGAGAGCCACGTGTGCGAACATACATATCTTATGCGCCTTCCGTATGCAAAAACAAGCCACAACACGTACTCTAGTTAACAATCGGCGAGACGTCTCCGCCAAACCACATATTAAAAAGCTCGGGATACTCACACTGCCCTGCATTGTGATCATGCAAGTGGCGGTATATGTTCAAATGAACTTGGGCAGCTTAATGAAGAACGGCAACACCCACTCGTGCGGAACGCAGAAAGCAGAAAAGCTATCAATTATCGTCCGCTCCCTCACGAAGTCCTCAAAGTTAACTCATGTGATGGGCCCGGCATTACACAATAAACTATGTACCAGACTCTGTCACATCCTGTGGTCACATCTGATGTCAGTCTATCGTGCTTTAAAATAAATCTTGTCGAGCATAATTTTGTGAACGAACTGTTACAATTGTTAACTTGACTTTATTTTTAATTTATTTGATCCAATATGATTTATTTTAATTTTAACAAAATGTATTTGTTTAGGAAAATTTGACATGTGAGACACAAAGTGATTTTACCAGTAAATTGTACTTCTGTATTTCTGTAATGCCATGTGTATTTAGCACATTAGTTCCCACAATAATTGACGTGTTCATATAAACTCTACTACGAGTCTACCTCTAGAATTACGCCGTCAAACTCAAAATGTAAGGTAACATACGAGATACTCTCTATCTCCTGATTACCTAAGCCTTTCAATACCCGGAATGTAGGTTTTCACTTCCTAAACTGGAAAACCGAACTAGGTGCTATCGAAAGCACAATTAACTCCACGTGCTATGCGCTGCGAAGTCTATAAGCCTAGAGCAATTAGAAACGGTTTATTATGCCTTAGTAGACCAAACTGAGATACAGTATACGTTTTTGGGGTAATAGCTACTTGTATAATACGGTTTTTTTTTCATATAAAAACGAGCATTTCGCACTATTGTGCGCATCCATGATAATCATGCAAGGATTACTTTAGAAAGCTAGAAATTCTCACCGTTTGCTTATACCATATTAGTTGTCATATGGACATTGTACGAAATCCTCTCAAATATGAGACTCCAGAGAAGAGAACACTTATGACACGTAGAAAATACCTAAGGCTCCGGGTCTGTCCGATGCTTAATTTAGCAAAGCATGGCAGCAGACATTATGCAATAAAATTATTTAATGTTCTTTTGACTAAATTGAAAGCAATTGACAACCCAAATATTGTCAAGATTAATTTAAGAATTTTTTTTGCTAAATGGGTGTTTTTATCGATTTTTTATACTAACTAGTTCATCAGACAAAAGTAATTATTATGAATTTGATTATTTATAATTGCATGATTTTAATTTAGTTACCAAATTTTTATTATAATGTGTTTAGGTTTTTTTTTTCAATGCTATGATACCTGTAAGATTTATTTGTAGAGCTATATTCATTAATTCATACACAACGTAAATTGTTTTTGAATAAATAAACTGAAACTGAAACTTTTGCCATAGCGCCCTTAGCTTAGCTTAACGCATCCAGCATCTACCTGCAGTCTTTCGCAGGTCGTCATCCCACCTGGTCGGAGGGCGTTACTACGTTTACCGAGTCGTGATCTCCACTCAAGAACACGTAAACGTGAACCAGCGGTTGTCTTGTGCGCAACGAAAATGTTTAAGCAATGATGATAATACAAGCGATATGGTGGATCCATTGTCGATCAAAACATCAACTGCTGCTACAACCTCCATTATTACTACGATTTGCAACATTTTTCTGACAAAAGTTGACTTGATTTACATTGCGTAACTCAGACCTTTGTTTTTCACAGTTTCTTACAAAATAAACGGGTTTGTCTTTGTTTAGCTGGTTTCGAAATGTTTTGTACTCTACCTGTTTCCTGCTTAGTGGTTTTAGCTTTTTTACAGTTTACCTGCTTATGTCCCTAAATACCACAGGAAAAACATTTACCTGCTTCAAACTTTCGTTTCCTATCGAAAATTGGAGAAGATAGCTGCTTGATTTAGAGCTGAAAGAACTCTTGAGGTATTGTACGGGTCCTAGTGATGCTGGGCTTTATATAAATCGAAAAGAACCGCACTAAATCACTAAGCAAAAGTTTTGTGTCTGTGGCTGACACTCGAACATACGGGTCAGTAGTAATACCTCGTATAACAACAGCAGAAATAAGCTCATCACAAGTCCCTGAACTATGCGAAGGAAGTAAGGAACGACGCGCATAGTCAGCGTATGTTACGCAACGTCTGGGGTTTTTGGACACAATGTCTCACGTTTGTAACTTATCCATGAGCAGTCACTAATGACCCACTCTTTCATCCATGCCTTAGTGTCTCCTTTTAAACAATGCCCTATACGATATAATCGCTCCAATTGTTTAAAGCTTTGACCCTATCTACCTCAGCAAAAGAAACATAAAAGTTTTGTTTCGGCCTTACCGCAGTATTGATGGACAAGAGCGCATTCACAATGTGATCCACTACTGTGTGCTATGCCTGCTATGCGTTTCGTTCGTCCCATCTTGAGACTCTCCGGCCGACGAGCGAACAGACAGGATAACGAGTGGTGATGGCGCCAGCGTAGCACCAGCCTGCGACCCAGGCTGCGATGGCTCCGGCAGTGGATGCTCCTGCAGTGGCGTCATTGATGACAACACCACTGGCGGCGGCTGCGTCAGCGTGTTGTACGTGTGGAAACGAATGTGCACACGTACACATTGGCGGACGCCCCCACAGCGCATGATGACCACGAGCGCCCGTTGGCGCCAGGTGATGGCGACGGAAGCGGGTGCCTCTTGGTGCGATGCGTCGGCGAAGGTGAACGCCTACTATGGCGCTGTGAGCGCCTTACTCCGTGCTGCGATCTCGGAATGCCGACATGGACCGAGGGTGGTCGGCTCGATGACGCCTGCTGGATGAACGACGCTCATGCGACCGTGATGACCGCAAAGCAGGCCGTTCCTCCAACGCAGCGTGTCACGTCTCCAACATTCGCTGGACCTCTCTCTCCAGTGTACGGTACGGTAACTATTGTGACGTCTGACCGAATCATCTCGTCTACGACGACTGGCTCAGTCTGAAATTTTACGGTTTGTAAAACAACAAAGATATTGGAATTTGGCCAAAGGCTCGTAGGCTAGTAGGGATAAAACACGTTAGGAAACATGCTAGATCCCACTTCTGAAATTGTTTAATTAATAAAACATGAATTAAATGGACAAATTTATCAAACTAAAAAGGAAACAGCCAAAAATATTCCCTATCGTGAAAAAAATTACATCTCCTTAACAAAAGCACATCTATCCATCGACACTCTTTCTATCCAACCACACCGATGAATATGTCCGGCCAAACGGGCATAGAGATGTTTCCTTGGCGATGGTTCGCAGCCGAAAAGAGGTCTGCCTTGGTTGAGCGAGCCGTCTATACACGAAGGTTTTATATCCTTTAGTATGCTATCCAATCCAACAACACGTACGACGGTACGAGCGATACTTGACACCATAGACAAGTTAAAGTACGTTTGAAGAGTGGCTTGACATTTGTCAATTTAATGGAATGAATGACAAAGATGACAAATCGTGACAACACATCGAAAATGGCTGACTCGGGTCCCAGTAAAAGCGAAATTGAAGCGGTTTTTCAGCGTTTACGGGGCATACCTGCTAACAAAGTGCGTATTAATTCACTGTTGGGATTGAGGGGTGTCTGTTTTGAGTGATTAGTTAACAGTTTCCGTGGTGTTCAGGTATGTTTCGACTGCAACGCGAAGAACCCTACGTGGTCGTCTGTCACGTACGGGGTGTTCATCTGCCTGGACTGCTCGGCCGTGCACCGCAGCCTCGGGGTGCACCTCACGTTCGTGCGCTCCACGCAGCTCGACACCAACTGGACGTGGAAGCAGCTGCGCAACATGCAGCTCGGCGGGAATGTCAACGCGGTACGTCTCAACCACACCGCGACCAGCTTGTTGCTGCCTATGCTCTATGTCAACTCCTCCTTGAATACCTTTGCTAAACAAAGAAGATCAGCAGTACTCTATCCTACAAGTTTTAATAATCAGCAACAAACAACAAGTTTCTGATGAAAGACCTACATAACATAAACAATAGAAACATCTGGATTCTTTGATTCCTTACCGTGTTGCTGGTTATTTGTATGATATATAAACCCTATGCTAGGTACCTTTACATATGTTAGTTTAAAATTAAAAAACAGAAATATGGACTAAAAAGTCAGCGAAATTAAATAGCTTAGCTAAAATTTATTCTGCCTCTTTATTAGAGTTGTTGGAGTATTTATTTTTATTTATTTATTTAATTATTAACTAGCATGATTACCTATATTACAACCAATTACACTAGTTAATTACAATACCTATATATTAGAACAAATGAAACATAAAAAATTCTATCTTCGATCTGGTGCTTCAATCATACCGCGGAGTATCTTGCACATAGTTGCAGTCTGATCGTACACTCTCCTGGTTTGTAGGAAGTTGTACTGCGAAAGTCCTGGGCAAAGCCAAGTCTCTGGTAAGACTGCTTGGCGACTGTGCTGATTTGGTCGTGAAAAGTGAGCTTTCGGTCAAAAAAATCCTTAATTAGCGTAGCTCTAGGAATCACGTTACCGCGGATAGTATAATCGAAGAATACCGGATTTTTCTTTTGATCGAAACTCACCACGGAGCATTTGGAAGGATTAAACTCCATCTTGTTATTTAGACATCCATTCCATCGACAGACCGCATTGACATCACCTGGAAGCAGCGCACAGTCTGCCACAGAGTGTATGACAGTGTAGAGCTTTAGATCATCCACGCATAATAGGCACTCCGTGTGCTCTAGAATAGCTGGTAGATCATTTACCATTAAAATAAAAAGCAAAGGATAGAGCCCTGACTTATACCAGACCGGGTGTGATATGGTGCAGATTCATAAATTCCGTGTCTGACATACTGCTGGCGATCACGCAGATAGTCGGCGAGTAACCTATGGAGATTCGGCGCAAATACAATGACGCTCAGTTTGGCCAGGAGTATGTCATTATTGACCCTATCGAACGCTTTTTGAAAGTCAAAGTAGAGTACATCTACTTGACTGCCGAGGTCTAAGTTGGTTCAGATATACACTACAAGAGTCAAAAGGTTGGTGTTGACTGACCGTTTATCTCTGAAACCATGCTGAGCATTACTTAAGAAGGCTTTCTCTTGAGAGGATAGTATGGCGATGGGTCGATGCTCCTCGACAACTAACTTATTTGATGTTTTGGGAATCGGTGTTACCCTTGATACCTTCCATTGCGCTGGGTAGCTACCTGTCCGTAGAGCCAAATTAAAAATGTGATAAAGTTAAAGCTTTTATAGACTGACTTAAGTATGGCTGGCGGTACGCCATCCGGTCCGATAGAGCTTTTTGGTTTTAACTTTTTAATTGCGTGGATCACATCCTCAGGCGTAAATTCAAGAACACTGATATAGTTGCTATTGCAACTCTTATCGCAACGATTGATATTTTCAGCGTCAAGTATTGGGAAATCGGGCAGAAACAAACTTCCGAAAAAATTGGCGAAAGCTTCGGCCGCTGCGACCCCGAACACGACTCTCCCTTAAGTTTGAAGCAAATGTTACGTACATTTGCTTCAAACCCACCATTAGCTCTCAAACTAGAGACGTGGCTCCAAAAAGCGCGGGGGTTCAATGCTAAGTTATTTTCAATATTCCTCAGATATAAATTATAAGCACTAGATACACGTGATTTTAAGGAAGCTTGCATGTCTGAGAATAATCTGTACGTTTCGTCAGACTTTGCTTTTTTCCAATTGGCATGCAGCTTTATCTTTCGCTTTGTATGTATCGTTGATAATTTCTGGAGTGAACCAAACGGGATAACGCCTACTGTTCGTTTTATTGCGACGCTTTTCAGGTAAACAATCATCAAATATTTCATAGATAGTGGCATAGAAAGCTTCAGTCGCGAAACCTACATTATCAGAGAGTAACACACGATCCCAGGAAGCGTTCGAAAGAGAGATTTGCAAAAGCTCAGCATCGCAACGGTTAAAATTCCAGTCTTTGGTTGACTTTATATTGCTCGCTTCTATGCAATCCGATCTTCGCGCCAACTCTACCAGTACCTCAACATCCCGGGTAGGATGGTATGCGTCCATAGGAACTATACCTTCCGTGCGTGAGACTACTACATCCCTCAACCCTTCACTCTCCTTAGCCAGAATAATATCCAGAACACTACCTACTATAAAAATAACAATAATGTTTCTTCAAATTTTCAAAATTGAGGCTCCTTTTTTTGGGTCGGAAAAACGCTTTATATTGACTGAATGACCCTTCTACGTCACAGGAGGTAACTGGCGCAAACTTAAATTTGCACAACCCTGTAAGCGAATATCCCTCTGGATTGCCGTTTGGTGTTCCACTGAGAATATTGTTCATTTTTTGTAGCGTAGTAAATCCTTTATTTTTTTCGAGGACAAACCTTTTTTTAGTTTTTACCACTTCAGCAACAGGGCCTTCTGCCTTCATTATTTTCTTTTCAATGCGCTTTGATGCGATGGGTTAAAAAACAATAATTGCTTGACTGACGAATTTACCTACATTCATGTTTGCTGCGCGCGCAATGACAATGTATTCCCGCGGCGCTATGAAAGAAAAAACGACTACTAAAGATAGGAAATATGGAATAATGTGATTAAATTCTAAAAATATGGCCTTAACTCTAAAATATGGAAAAATATGGATTGTAAAAACCTCATTTTCCAGCCCAAACCATCATAATTTATGTAGAAAACCAAATTATTATTGAACTTGATTCAAATAAAAAATATGTGTTTACAGATTTATCTGAGCCCTAATAATAATGGTTGATAACTTTGCAGATACAATTCTTCCACACCCATGGACTATCCACAGAAGATGCAAGACAAAAATATAGTTCCAGAGTCGCACAATTGTACAAAGAGAAACTGGCTACTATGTCTGAACAAGCCATGAAGACTTATGGAACCAAGGTATGCTTAGTGATGCCTTAGTATTCAGTAATAGGCAGCATCACTCACTCACCATCACTAAGTTGCTATCTCAACAGCCACACACAGGGTGTTGAGATAATATGTGAGTATCTTTATTCAGAATAGAAAATAACTTCTTTTTAAACCATTATAAGGCAGAAGCAATTTGATTTCCCAACCCAAGGATTTTGTTTTGTGAAAAATACAATTGTATTCATTTAACAAAATTATGCAGAAATGATCAATCATTCCCAAAATCCCAAGAAGGTTTGGAATGTACATATTGTTTAAGTTTCTTTTTGCAAAACCTATTTTCAGTTTTGATTGAACTGTGTGAAGCAGCTATGATGCATGTCTATTGTCTATGTCTAACTGCTAATTGTCACTTAGAAAGTTTAAAGTTGGAAAGAGAAATGATGCTTGTTAATTGCAGCATTATGTAAGTAGTTGTTAAATATTACTTACACATTTGCAATGCTTAGTGATGATAACAAAATGTTACTTGCCTACTTTATTTTTTATACTTATGTTCATAATGTTTTATTAATCTTTTATTTTATAGTTTACAAAGGTAAATATAGAAAAAATATTAGTTATACCATGTAAGAGATCAATATGTGACTAGCTGCAAACTGGGTTTTTTGGGTTATGTTAGTTTTGCATAGATGTTCTAGGCCTTTAATGGGCCTAGAACTTCAGATTGAACTGAATAGTAGTCTTGGCATTGTCTTTAAAACACATGTGGCTCAAAATCACCAAGTTTGCTATTGTTGTTGATTATACGTATGTACATTGGACGCGAATTATACAATAAATGTATTCCCGACTTGAGTTTCTTTGCATGTATTTTGATATCCTGGGGATGGGTGTCGACTCCTCTTGGCAGGGTGATACTACCCCTATGAGCATAGTAGCTTTATTATTTTATGATTTTGCTCAATAAGGCACAATCAAGATATTGAATTGCTTGCAAAGTAAATTCTGCACCATGGTGATTTTGAGCCACACTCAAAAGTTCGCCTTAAATGAAAAATATGCAAATGCTTTATTTATTATTGGGCCAGCCCCGGCGTGTACTGTTAAAGTATCAGAAGGAAGTTATTGAAGTATATATTGTGTTGTAGCTGCACCTGGACGCGGCCCCGGCGGAGAAGCCCAAAGAGAGCGAGGTAGACTGGTTCGCAGCGCACACCGGCACCCCCTCTAACAATAGCGAGCTTGCATTCATGCACCAGGTAACCCTCATCCGCGCCTCCAACACTATCTATCACACATCTCATACACTTTCCTAGATTGATAGATACTAAAGAAGATTGCATTCAAATAACCACTTACTCACATCTGTGTGATTTCCTTGACAAAGCAATGTTTAAATATAGAAATAAAATATTCTGTATCAACAGTAACAATGAACACTTGTACATTTGAATGAATATGAAAAGATCAATAATTTAGATTGAAGTGGGAAACATTTCATTAAATATTTTGAAGTTGAACATGATATAGAACCCTTTAAAGAGATTTGAATGATTTTGCCCCTGCCTTTGATATTTTTTCAATACTGTGGTGCACAATGAAAGGTATATATTTTTTGATAGAGGATACTTATATAAATTTAAGAAAACTGATGCGCCGCGATTCATAACACTAAAGAGATGTAAGAGCCCCATACTAATGTTCAACATAACTGACTTCAGTTATCAGTTTGTAGTGTTCCAGTGTAAGGACAATGTGCTGCATCAGGTATGTCATGATGACACCTACTAATGCCTGCATATGTTTTCAATTTAACTATAAAAGTATGATTTATCGTTTGGGTGTCTAACTATTATGTTATTTCTTAACTTCCCAACAGTGACCTTCATCATGAGTTAATCATACAGGGTGTTTGGTATTGGGACCAACATAATATTTTTGTTTGGGCAGTTGGGTCATGGACTACATTTCTCGGTAGATTCCGTGTACTAAGTGTTTTAATCACCCAACATCTCGCCTTTTAATCGTAAAATCATTTTGTTTGTAGCTGTAATGCCACAAAATAACTTCAACGTCACAAATCTGTGTAAAAGTTATAAATCGTGACAAATTGTAAATGATGTCATTCTATATTCAACACCAAACACTCTGTATATTACTGTAAAATATTGTTGAAGGTTTTGTCAGAAACACTTGCCTCCTTCATAATCACAACCATTGCAGTTGCTGTTTGTTTAGTGGTTTTATTTTATCATCATGTGCTAATTCAATATAAACGAATACTCGAGTGCCAGTGACTCACGTACAGCTTGTGTACATTCAGGTGGCCAAACCAATAGAAGCCCTGAGTTCACAAGCCCTGCTGTGGGACGCGGGGCCGACGGCCGCGGAGGCGCCGGCGGCGGCCGGGGGCCCGCCGCGCCCCTGCACCCTCGGGCCCCGCAAGCCCGCCGCCAAGCGCACTGGGGTAAGACCCTTGAGGCCACAGAAACAGACTACACTCATAAGCATCATGTTCAAACTTGAAACATTTTTTTGTTGTATTTGTATTGTATTTCTTTATTTATATAAAAGTACATTAGAGTCGTATGGGTTCTGTCAAACTGTGCAACAGTTGAAACTTGTAAGTATTACCTTTAAACCTCACAGGAGTCTTGGACGCGTCACATAATTAGTTGCAGAATAAAAAAGAATTAGTATGAATGATTTGTTTAAGCCGACGCACGTGCAAGAGGTACACACGGATACGTTATCAGAGACTTGCGGGAAATGTGTCGTGTCGTTATACATGTATTGAATTGTATTTCAGATGGGCGCACGTAAGGGCGGGCTGGGCGCCACCAAAGTGGCCGCTAACTTCGACGACATCGAGAGAGAAGCCATCATGGCTGAGAAACTTAAAGTTGAGGTAATTATACACACATAGTTTTCCCGGTAACTTTTGTGGTAGCTAGCTGCTACCTGTTAGGCATTCAGTCAGGGCCCATACTAACCTATGTGCTTTTGTTTTATACCAATTGTGAATAAGAGCAGCCCGACGAATGTTATTAAAAGAGTTTGTTTCCGTTACCTATAGGCGAAAGCATCTGAGAGCAAGGCGACCATAGAGAACGTAGAGCAAGAGGTGGCTTCGTTGCGGCTGGCGTACCGCGCGCCCGCGGGCAAGGCGGACGCGGACCGGCTCGGCATCGCCGGCTCCGCGCGACCCAACAACAGGGCGTGAGTGTATCACAACGAGACGATTATTCATTCATTACATTCCTAAAACGACCGCGGAAATAGAAAAGAAGAGACCATAAGGGTTGTTTTAGAAAAAACGATTGAGCCTATCTTTTCAAAGTGATATTTAATTAGTGATATAAATATAGAAGAAGAAAAATTAAAATATGTAGGAACGGGCTTTATTTTAGAGTTTCCTTTCTCCATTATTATTATATACTAGTTTCTGCCCTCGGCTTCGCACCCCTTGTGCTATGGTAACGTTTGAATGTTATTTCTGTCGCATGGAAACTGATGTATCGGATAGAAGCCAACGTTTTATTCCGTGCCTGGAACTATGCGTTGAATAGTTTTTACGTGAAAGAGTAACAAGCATCTATTCATACAAACTTTGGCGTTTATAAAATTAGTATAATTTCCGCCTAAAGCTGGCTCGGGCCCGTGTTGCATTATGAACGTTTACAAACTTATATTCAAAAAAAGTATTATGTGTCTATGGGTTTTGGGACTAGGTATACAAACATAATGAAGAGATAAATATATATTATCCTAAGTTTTGTATGGGCAACATAAAACAGTGTAGTAGTTACCCTTCCATGTACCTATGGGAAGATGAGCGACTTGTTTGACACCGACCCAGTATGTGTTTAAATGTGTGCAGCGGCGTGAGTCACTCGGCGACGTGCGACATGACTGTGATCGAGCAAGAGGACTGCTCGCCGGCGCGCGCGCAGCTCGACGACATCGACGACTTCACCGCCTCCTTCACCATGATCCGGTGAGAATCATCAGCACCACTACACCACATAAATAGCCCTTTTGCCACCATCCTGGGCTATTACTTACCACGTGAAGCCCACGGCGCAGCGGATGTTTTTGACCAATCGGCTCGGTGGACGGTCCCTCTGTGGAAGTCCCACTCACTAAATCCGTAATATTTATTCACATAAGACATGGTACATAATATATTGGTGGAATAACAGTAGAGTCACAGGTAGAGTTGCATATCTCGCCCGAATACAGGCACTCAGTTGTTTGCTCTTTCAGTCGTCTGATAACGAGCACAACTCCACTTCAACTGCCATTCCTTGTATCACGGTGCAGCCGCCTTGCATTCTGCTAGGAGCGGATATGGTTCCTTTCTCTGACATAAGACATTAATAGATTTAACCTCTTGCAGTATCGGCTGCGATCCCAAAGCGCATATATTGTATCAACAATCATAAAATGATTATTTCAGGAACGAGCCGTTTAGCAACAGTCGTGGTCTGGACAAGCTGATGGAGAGTCCGGCGAGCGAGGGCGCCACGCGCATCGAGCCGGAGCCCGCGCGCGCCGTGCGCACCATGTTCCAGGCGGAGGAGCGCCCCGCCCCCGTACCCGCAGCCCCCGCACCCTCCCGCGCCAGGGGGAGGAAGCAGGAGGCGGAGGACGACTCCGCGGTCAAGAAGTTTGGCTCCGCTAAGGCTATCAGCTCGGCGCAGTTCTTTGGAGAGCAGGTGAGACACGGTTCTGGATTACAAGATAATTTATGTCAACAAAGACAAATAACTGCCCTTCGGGCAATACGTCACGGCGGACGTATTTGCAATCCATTATACAACTTAATGGATTGCAGGCACACTGCGCACGAACTAAAGTAATGATAAAACTCCATGTTCTAAGTATCTATAGTGAATGTATTGTGTGCAGGACAACCGGTGGGAGCGAGACAGCAACGCGGCGCGGTTCCACGGCAGCAGCAGCATCTCCTCGGCGGAGTACTTCGGGCATCCCGCCGCGGCGCGCAACAACGCAGGGTTCACTGTCAACGCACCAGATCTAGAGGATGTAAGTACAGGGGGTGGGAGCGAGACAGCAGCGCGGCGCGCTTCCACGGCAGCAGCAGCATCTCCTCGGCGGAGTACTTTGGGCACCCCGCCGCGGCGCGCAACAACGCAGGGTTCACTGTCAACGCACCAGATCTAGAGGATGTAAGTACAGGGGGTGGGAGCGAGACAGCAGCGCGGCGCGCTTCCACGGCAGCAGCAGCATCTCCTCGGCGGAGTACTTTGGGCACCCCGCCGCGGCGCGCAACAACGCAGGGTTCACTGTCAACGCACCAGATCTAGAGGATGTAAGTACAGGGGGTGGGAGCGAGACAGCAGCGCGGCGCGCTTCCACGGCAGCAGCAGCATCTCCTCGGCGGAGTACTTTGGGCACCCCGCCGCGGCGCGCAACAACGCAGGGTTCACTGTCAACGCACCAGATCTAGAGGATGTAAGTACAGGGGGTGGAAGCGAGACAGCAGCGCGGCGCGCTTCCACGGCAGCAGCAGCATCTCCTCGGCGGAGTACTTTGGGCACCCCGCCGCGGCGCGCAACAACGCAGGGTTCACTGTCAACGCACCAGATCTAGAGGATGTAAGTACAGGGGGTGGGAGCGAGACAGCAGCGCGGCGCGCTTCCACGGCAGCAGCAGCATCTCCTCGGCGGAGTACTTCAGACACCCCGCCGCGGCGCGCAACAACGCAGGGTTCACTGTCAACGCACCAGATCTAGAGGATGTAAGTACAGGGGGTGGAAGCGAGACAGCAGCGCGGCGCGCTTCCACGGCAGCAGCAGCATCTCCTCGGCGGAGTACTTCAGACACCCCGCCGCGGCGCGCAACAACGCAGGGTTCACTGTCAACGCACCAGATCTAGAGGATGTAAGTACAGGGGGTGGAAGCGAGACAGCAGCGCGGCGCGCTTCCACGGCAGCAGCAGCATCTCCTCGGCGGAGTACTTCAGACACCCCGCCGCGGCGCGCAACAACGCAGGGTTCACTGTCAACGCACCAGATCTAGAGGATGTAAGTACAGGGGGTGGAAGCGAGACAGCAGCGCGGCGCGCTTCCACGGCAGCAGCAGCATCTCCTCGGCGGAGTACTTCAGACACCCCGCCGCGGCGCGCAACAACGCAGGGTTCACTGTCAACGCACCAGATCTAGAGGATGTAAGTACAGGGGGTGGAAGCGAGACAGCAGCGCGGCGCGCTTCCACGGCAGCAGCAGCATCTCCTCGGCGGAGTACTTCGGGCACCCCGCCGCCGCGGCGCGCAACAACGCAGGGTTCACTGTCAACGCATCAGATCTAGAGGATGTAAGTACAGGGGGTGTAAGCGAGACAGCAGCGCGGCGCGCTTCCACGGCAGCAGCAGCATCTCCTCGGCGGAGTACTTCGGGCACCCCGCCGCCGCGGCGCGCAACAACGCAGGGTTCACTGTCAACGCATCAGATCTAGAGGATGTAAGTACAGGGGGTGGGAGCGAGACAGCAGCGCGGCGCGCTTCCACGGCAGCAGCAGCATCTCCTCGGCGGAGTACTTCGGGCACCCCGCCGCCGCGGCGCGCAACAACGCAGGTGTATGGTTTCACCCTACATTTGCTGTTTTGCGCACGCGGCGATTTAGGTACTCTGTGTCGCACGCGCGCGATCAATTTACTTACATTAATAATTTTTAACATCAGTACGTGACCTACTACCGCGAGAGTGACATTTAAGGAAAGATTTGCCACCTTTACCGAACTGTGTCATTTAACTTATATAATAAACTTTATCTTTGTGAATCGTGTGTTTAGTTTACGTGCTCAACTAACTGAACTACTTCGTTACCAACGGTAACTTTACAAAGTGAGGTGCTATAGGTAAACTGCCTACAACTATACCTCTACACATGTAAGGGTCTTCACTTAGGTCCTTACATTTTGGTCCTTCGAGGAAACAAGGTATTTATGCTTTATGTATTTTTTGACGATAGCGAATCGGTTTGATTGGCCTCCCACCAGCGGGAATCACCAGTTAGATTGAGAAGGCGTACAATATTGTCATTTAGGTACAAGAAGCCTATTACCTACAACGACTAGAAGTCTACGGGAACTCTGTCGCCTTCGCGTCGTGAACCAACGCTGCTCACCTCTGCCACCGTCTACTACGTGCCAGAGCCAGAAGCTAACTTTACTTATCTCTGCCACTGTCAACTACGTGTCAGGGCTAAGAACTTACTTAAACTCCTACGCAAGTACCTATCTTGCTACTAACTAACTTAACTTGTTTCTTTCAACTTAACTACGTCTTTCGTCAACATGGAGATATTGAAAATACAAGAAGAATGCTTCAACAACATCAAGTCTCTATGTTCTAACTACGCGAAAGATAGTAAGTCAAGAAAAACGGAAGAGTACTTAACTGTACGTCTCCAGACCCTCGAACAACAATGGCGGGATTTTGAGAGACGTCATGCGACTCTTATCGAAACTATTCAAGAAAAGACGCATACTTACTTCACCGACGACGTTTTTACCAAAACGATGCAGCTATATCTTAAAACTAAAAAGGATATGGATGGTTTGTTACTACAACTACGCGAACGTCCTTCTGTATCATTTGATCTGAGTGGTACTATGGATGAAGATGCTGATGAACAACTAAAACTACTATTTACGCGGCAAGAATGTAACTTTAAAGCTCTTGACCGTGCCATGTCTAAGATAGACTTGAAAACTGTGACGGAGAAATGGGAGCTGGAAGATCACCTTTCCATTTTGAAGTCGAAGTGGGATGTCATCGACAAACATCACTGGGAGCTGGAGGCTCTAATCAAAGGCTCCGACATCACCTACTACAACATGTTCGTGTCGATAGAAGACAAGTATGATGAACTGAAGAGAAACATCAACGCTAAAATTTGGTCTACAGTGCACTACCAACAATCGGCGCCAAGGATTGAGGTTCCTGAGTTTTCCGGCAACTACACAAAGTGGATTTCTTTTAAGGACCTTTTCTTGGAAACCATTCACAACAATCCGATGATCAACAAGGCTCAAAAAATGCAACATCTCAAGACAAGATTGCGCGGAGAGGCTGAGCGACTGGTACAACATCTCAGCATCAGTGCTGAAAACTACAACTCGTGCTGGGACATACTGTCTCAACGCTACGATAACCATCGTCTTCAGTTTACCTCTTTCGTCAACACTATGCTTAACTCGCCGGCTATCAACCAACCCGATAGCCAGTCTCTGAAGAAGCTGCATGATGTCATCACGGAATGTATGAACGGATTGACAAATATCGGAGTGAGTACAACTACTTGGGACCCACTTGTCGTCCATCTGATGTCACAAAAACTAGACGTCAATACTTACACCGAATACATGAAAGAACAACAAGATCATAGAGAACTACCACGTCTAGATCAATTTCTTTTCTTCCTGGAAGGCAAATTCATGGCCTACGAAGGCATGAAAAATGCAAAAAAGGAAATGCCGAAACAATCATCTGCATCGGATAAGTCATCTTACAGCAAACAACCGCATAACAAACACAGCTACGAACATAAAAAACATCAAACTAAAACTTTACATACTTCTTTCGGTCAATGCCCGCACTGTGAAGGAATGCATGTACTAATGCAATGTCCAAGGTTCATTGAAATGGACAAAACTCAGCGAAACAATACTGTTTCAAAATTACATTTATGTAAAAACTGCTTATATAGCCACGGCGACGGTGAATGCACGTCAGCGAAAACTTGCAAAGAATGCAAAAGGAAGCATCATACTTTGCTACATTATAATAAGGCCACGACTAATACAACATCATCATCATCATCAACTCAACAAGGCTCCAATCATCTCGCTACAAATGACGTGGAAATACTTTTGACTACCGTTCAACTTCAGATAAAATCAGCAACCGGAACTTACGTCACACTTCGTGCCCTCCTAGATCAAGGTTCACAAGTGAACTTGATCACTGAACAAGCTGCTCAACTACTTCGACTGCCAAGGAAGCGGATAAACGCCACTATATCGGGAGTCGGGGCGCTGTCAGGAGACTGCAAGGGACGACTACAACTTAACTGCAAGTCGATACATTCCGACTACGCGTTTGAAACTCAAGCGCTAATATTGAAAAAACTTACAAATAACTTACCTAACTCAACTTTTAAAAAGCCAAACTGGCCGCACATTGAAAACTTGAAGCTCGCCGACCCTGACTTCAACAAATCACGTCCTCTCGATTTACTACTGGGAGCCGACATTTACTCGAATGTCATCCTTGAAGGAGTCCTGAAGGGAAACCAACAAACACCTACTGCACAACAAACACACCTGGGCTGGATTCTGTGTGGAAAAACGCAGAATTTCAACTGCCATGCCGTACTAGTTGACCTCAACAGCATCAGCAAGTTCTGGGAGCACGAGGACATCATTCAGGACATCAAGGATATGTCTAAGGACGACCAGTGCGAGGAACACTACTCCCAAACAGTACGGCGAGCCCCAGATGGAAAATACATTGTTAAAATTCCTTTACTTCCCGATTACGAAAAAAGGATAGGAAATTCTCGATCTATTGCCATCTCACAATTCTTACAGCTCGAAAAACGATTCGAAAGGAATGCGAAACTAGCTCTAATGTACAGAGACTTTATAAAAGAGTACTCAGAACTCAACCATATGGCCCCAGCGCCTTCACTTTCCACCACAAAACCAGAATGCTACCTACCCCATCACGGTGTATTACGAGAGCATTCATCTACTACAAAATTGAGAGTTGTATTCAACGCTTCTCAAAAAACAACAAGCGGCCTTAGTCTCAATCAAGTGCAAGAAAAAGGCAATAACATGCAAAAGGACATACAGTCACTTATCCTCAAGTGGCGGGTCTACAAATATGCCTACACTGCGGACATAGAAAAGATGTATCGCTGTATATGGATCGCAGATGAACAACAAAATCTACAGAAAATCGTCTGGCGAAACTCGCCCTCAGAGAAACTCAGAGATTTTGTCTTACGCACCGTGACCTACGGAACAAAAAGTGCGCCATGGCTCGCCATGAGAACTTTGAAGCAGCTCGCCGTAGACGACGGAGACAAGTATCCAGATGCTGCTCAAACACTACAAAACGAGTTCTATGTTGACGATTTAATCAGCGGTCACAACACTATCTCCGAAGCTCAACAACTACAGTCGTCGCTTATCAACTTACTACAAGGCGGTGGCATGAATTTACGGAAATGGTCGGCCAATGATCCTTCTTTACTACAAAACTTGAGTAAAGATCAAATTTCAACTGAAAAAATATTCGACTTCAAACACGAAGACACGAAAAAGACCCTTGGACTCGGTTGGAACACCACAAACGACACATTTACTTTCTACTGGGACTTAGAAGAAATATCTCGGCAACATCTAACAAAACGCCATCTTCTATCTGAGATCTCCAAACTGTATGACCCTCTGGGATGGTTAGCGCCAATAACTGTGACAGCTAAACTGCTATTTCAGAGAGTCTGGACAAGTAAACTCGCTTGGGATGAAACTTTACCGACCGAAATACAACAAGAATGGTTAAAACTTAAAAACGAACTTCCTGAAATTAAAAACATTAAACTTAACAGATGGCTGGGAGTGACACAAGGGAACATAGAACTATTATGTTTCTGTGACGCCAGCGAAAAAGCCTACTCGTGCGTTATCTACAGTCGTGTTTACAACGAAGGCTTACCTACAACAACTTTACTCACAGCTAAGACTAGGGTTGCCCCGCTTGCAAAAAAAATCACGCTACCGCGCCTAGAACTTTCCGGCGCCCTTCTTCTATCACAACTAGCGGAAAAGGCCATAGAAGCCTTCAAGGGGTACAACATTACTATACAAGCTTGGAGTGACTCTCAAGTCGTGATTGCATGGTTGCAGGGAGACATTACTAGATGGGAAAGATACGTTGCCAACAGGGTTATCAAGATTAAAAATGTCATCCCTTCCGAAAACTGGCACTATGTCAAGTCAGAACTAAACCCAGCAGACTGCGCATCACGAGGAATGTACCCTACTAAACTACTCCACTTTAAACTTTGGTGGAAAGGACCGGATTTTCTACAGATATCGGAGAAAGAGACGGTCCCGAATAACATGTGTCTTCATACGACAGACACTGGACTCAAGCCAACGTTGACAACCCTAGCAAAAAATGAAGACACAAATTTTATAACTGAACTTATTAACAAATGCAGTTCATTGTCCCACATTACACGTGTGACGGCATGGATACGGCGCTTCAGTGCAAACGTACTGAATAGCGCGAAATGCGATACTAACTACCTAACTACTACGGAACTGACTGCAGCGAATGAATTGATAATAAAAATTACGCAACGCATAGAATTCGAACAAGAATACAAACTACTTTTGAAAAAAGAGTCGGTTTCTAACAAAAGCCCTATTTATAAACTAAACCCGTATCTGGATGAACAGGGCATCATTCGAGTGGGTGGCCGCCTCAAAAACTCTAACTTACCATTCGAGATGAAAAATCCTATGATTTTGTCAAAAAACGGAAGATTAACACAACTACTTATCGAACAAGCACATTCTAGAGTACTGCACGGTGGGGCTCGATTAACGTTAGCCTACATACGGCAGCGCTACTGGATCGTCGGGGGCAACAGGGCAGTGAAAACGAGACTTCGTCACTGCATCACGTGTCATCGTCACAAGCCTACTGAAATTTATCAACTTCTAAGCGATTTACCAGCTCAAAGAACAAGAATTTCAAGGCCATTTACACATTCTGGTGTCGACTTCACTGGGAATGTAGATGTGAAACTTAACAAAGGAAGAGGTGTGAAGATGTCCAAAGGCTACATTGCAATCTTCGTGTGTATGGCAACAAAGGCTGTACATATTGAACTCGTGTCCGACCTCAGCACTGAAACTTTCCTCGCGGCATTCCAACGGATGTGCGCGCGGCGCGGCACACCAAAGCACATCTACTCTGACTGCGGTACGAACTTCATCGGTGCTGCCAAGGTGTTGCGTAAAGAGTTTGAAGAATTTAGACAAATTCTATCGCCAGACTTCTTCACCGAAATCGGAAAACTTGAAGTTGAATGGCATTTCAATGCTCCAGCGTGGCCAAGCGCAGGCGGTCTCTGGGAGGCTGCAGTTAAGTCATTGAAACACCACTTACGACGTGTGCTGGGTGATCAAAAACTAACATACGAAGAGTTTACTACACTCCTTACGAAGATTGAGGCCTGCATGAACTCGCGGCCCCTATGCCCTCTTACAGAAGACCCGGAGGAGTTTTACAACTACCTAACTCCAGGACACTTTCTTACCGGGGGCCCGGTATTGACTTTACCGCTTTCCGACTACAGCGATGTCAAAACTATTGACATACGCCGACGATGGCAACTAACTGAAAATATGGTACAACAGTTCTGGAAAAGCTGGTCCAACGAATACCTAACTCAATTACAAGGTCGCAGCAAATGGAACAAACCTATGAAAAATATCAAGGAAGGTGACATCGTGCTGATAAAGGAGGATAACTTGCCTCCCGGCAAATGGGCCATGGGACGAGTTATCGAGCTTCATCCCGGTTCCGACGGACTTGTCAGAGTAACTACAGTGAAAACGCAATCTGGCATTCTCAAGCGTCCCATCGTGAAACTTTCACCACTTCCTCTAGAAGAAGAGAGAAATGAGACGTCAAAACAAGATGTACCAAAACCTTCAAAAACTAACCAAGCCGTCAAGAAAACATTCACAACATTTATAATAACATTATTATCAATGTTCACATTAGTACACAGCGCCGACAGTACCACGCGCTCAAGCGCTCACATTACAAGCCTCGAGCCACACAGGTCGATTTATTACGATGCGCTAGGAACAATGCAGACGATACATGACGAGTGGACACTACTAATGTACTACAACTTAACTAACTATTGGAATGGTATGGAACGTGTCGAAAACTATTTACACAACTTAACTAATTTTTGCCATCGAACTGACCCAAGATATTGTGAAACAACACTTGGACAACTAACTCACGAAATGGAACTTCTAAATCACTACAACAACATCTTACTGGCCCCTCACCAACAGCTAGGCAATCGCAGGAAGAGAGGATTGATCAACGGGGTCGGCTCCATTGCAAACAGCCTGTTCGGTGTTCTTGACCAAGAATTCGCCGACAAATACCATCAAGACATAAAGGCTATTCAGAAGAACGAGAACTACTTACTTGGACTGATGAAAAATCAAACTTCTATTGTGGAGCTGGAGAACAAGATGCTAAAGAAAACTGAAGAAAACATTCACCGACAACTCAACATGGTCGACAACTTTGTGAACGAAACTAACTTCAATCTAGCTAAGGTTGAGTCTACTATGGAAATCCTCATGGCAACCAGCTACTTCAATTCAGCATCTCTGTCGACTTACCTACTACTCAAAAACTTAAGAGAAATGCAAGAATTGCTTTTTGATACACTCACTAATGTGTACAAAGGACATATGGATGTACATTTACTCACCCCTGTGAACTTGGTGGAACAATTAAACGTCATCTCTGGAAGCCTACCAAAAAGACTATCATTGCCGTTAGAAAACGTCAAAGATGACATTAAAGATATCTACAAGCTGCTCTATGTGAAAGCTCGAGTAACATCTAACTACTTTTTATTCGAAGTCCACATACCACTAACATCAAATGAAGATTTTCTGCTCTACAAAATTACCCCAATACCTGTGAAGAATGAGACAGAATTCACCATCATACAGCTAAAGTCACAGTATATTGCTGTAAACTTAAAACAAAACTCATATATCTCACCATCTGAAAAGGAGGTAAAACTATGTACAGTTATGAAACAAGATCGCTTGATTTGTAACAAAAACTTGCCCGTATTTAGCTTAGATAGCAAGGACGCTCCGTGCGAGGCAAAACTATTAAGTCGCAGTTCAACTACTCCCTGTGACGTCAAAAAAACGTCATGCAGTGACGTATGGGTCGAGTTACATTCGTCAAACAGCTGGCTGGCTGTTTGTTGCGGAGCTTGCACTTTGCGCACCGTGTGCTACAATGACGTCACAACATACACGACAACATCGACTAGCATTGTAACTTTGCAGCAAGGATGCTTGTTACAATCCAATG
Organism: Eupithecia abbreviata; assembly: GCA_943735965.1. Taxonomy (NCBI): domain Eukaryota; kingdom Metazoa; phylum Arthropoda; class Insecta; order Lepidoptera; family Geometridae; genus Eupithecia; species Eupithecia abbreviata. The sequence goes on along the minus strand of OX030981.1, from coordinate 13,216,584 downwards.
ACTTCACCATCTACTCACACAACCAGTACAACACCAACATGAAGATGGAGTCCGACTTCAACATCGCACTGCTGAACTCGACAGTAAACAAGATCGTTAACCTGACTTACCACAAAATACCATGGGAAATCCAACAACGAACGGAGGAAAGCCAAGACATCGACCGAAGACTACTATTTCAAAAGGAAAGAGAGATCCTCCCCGTAACAATTTCTACCCATGACCTACATCAATACGCGATATGCTACACACTACTCGCATTCGCCATCATCATTACTATTATCTGGGTGGTTAAAAAATACCTACCTAACTGCTCTAAGAGCAAACGAGTACGCTCAAGAGAGACAAAAAACGAAGATATAGAGCTTCAACAACGGCCCATTCAAGAGAGGGCAATCCAGAAAGCACGTAGCCACGCGACATCAGCGATGACGGCAACCACGTCGGCGCAGGTCCCGCGGCAACCATCTACTGAAGCAAATGACAATATCGCGTTCACTTTCGATGAATAATTTTTTATTTGCTTTGTACTGGCAGATCTTCTCTTAATAGTCATTTACTCCTAACTTTAGTTAACTTTCTTTTGGGGTTGCCAATATGTATGGTTTCACCCTACATTTGCTGTTTTGCGCACGCGGCGATTTAGGTACTCTGTGTCGCACGCGCGCGATCAATTTACTTACATTAATAATTTTTAACATCAGTACGTGACCTACTACCGCGAGAGTGACATTTAAGGAAAGATTTGCCACCTTTACCGAACTGTGTCATTTAACTTATATAATAAACTTTATCTTTGTGAATCGTGTGTTTAGTTTACGTGCTCAACTAACTGAACTACTTCGTTACCAACGGTAACTTTACAAAGTGAGGTGCTATAGGTAAACTGCCTACAACTATACCTCTACACATGTAAGGGTCTTCACTTAGGTCCTTACAGCAGGGTTCACTGTCAACGCATCAGATCTAGAGGATGTAAGTACAGGGGGTGGAAGCGAGACAGCAGCGCGGCGCGGTTCGACGGCAGCAGCAGCACCTCCTCGCCACTCTATGTTATGACCATGAGTAAAATAAATTCCTGTTAGTCTGAGTGACTGCGGACTCGTGGTCACACCAGAATGTCACACTACTGGTGTGACCACGAGTCCGCAGTCATCTCACGGATGTTCGTGTGCACAACGCTGTTGTCTTCTTATTTTTTAACCCCGAGTATTATTGTATTATGTTCTCTTATTCGAGTCAGAGTGTTGTGGATGCTTGCTGGAAACCTATTGTTAATTATAATTCAAAGTTAAATCGTAGAGTTAAAAACTCGAAGCTTTAGCGTGCAAGTAGCTTAATAAGGGTCAGAAATAAAGCTCTTGTATAAACTGTAGTATGTAACCGGGATGATTCCCCGCAGGTGCGCGAGTCCGTGCGCGCGGGCGTGACGCGCGTGGCGGGGCGGCTCTCCTCGCTCGCCAACGGCGTCGTGTCCTCGCTGCAGGAGAAGTACGGCTACTGAGGACCAGGCCCCCCCCATACCACCCCCCGGAAACACCAGCATCCTTCTCTACACCACCACGAAACCAAGCCGACCGTGCGCCATTCCCTGGAACAACTCTAGCTTGTACCTAACTCCCGGTTTTTGCTCCTTGCTACAAGCTCAGTGGCCCAAAGGGTAACCGGAGGGTGCGCGATTCCCTTGAATATATTAGTTGGCTATGAGTAAAACTCGGTTGATTAATGTGAGTCACTCAAAGTTAGTCCAGTGGCTCTTCAGTGGCGGGATCTTGGCTCAGACACAACCCTTATCCAGACAGCTAGGTTCTGAACTGTGTCTCGCCAGCTAGTAAGATCCTAAGTCACTACCTACTCGAGTGAGATAGTATCCGCGCTGCTCGTATCGTAACTCGTCGAGCCAACTTTTTTCAAGTGCGAACTAAACTTACGGTAAATGTGACGTTCAACCAACCTGTCGCATCCAGTTCAATGTGAGAGAGAGTGACATGTATTCGCCATCTATCGGTTGTCTCTATGATACCCGCGTTAGAGGCGCCGCTCGGGTGCGGGAGGATGCATGTAGGGTCTTAGACAATTTCAGCTGTGTTATCATAATTAATAATTATATTCCTAAAATGTATTCTAGTTTTATGGTTGAATCTTGTAAAGCTCGTCCGAACATCTCTGGTCGCCGGTAACAATGACGCATTCTACTTTCCTGTGTCATCGTGTAAATATTATGTAATATATTGATTGTAAAAAGTATAATTAATAGAATCATGCAACTCTTTAAATATTTACAAGATAACTTTAATTTCAAGTCCATCATGCAAGAATCTTTCTTTTAATTTAGTTCTAATGTTAGTTCGTAACATGGAGATGTTCAGCAACAGTTTATAACGCCGCCGGTTTACCTTGGGTGTATAGGTAGGTAGGTGCACAACATGGCCAAACAAAAAACACAATATAACAAAAGTGTATTGAATTTGTTTGAATGTAATGTAAGAAACATAATGATTGTTTTGTTATCATTGTTAGGTAGCTGCATGCAAGTGCATTCCAGAATTGAATAGAGTTTATGTATGTGTGTGTACAAAGCAACAAATAACTGCTTTACAAAATGCCTGTCCTAGCATTTATGAGAAAATAAATTATTTTTTTTGCTTTTAGTTTATAAAGTTTTATAGAACGGTACTTTGGGTTTTTCAAGTAACTGATCCATTGTTTGAGGTAATTCATGTTGTTCAGCGGATGTGGAAATGTGAAGTGTTTATGCAAGCGCGCCGCGCCGCCTCGGGCCGGTCCTGAGTCGTCACGTATGTGTAATACGTGACGAGTCACGACCGGCCCGTTTGTACTATATGTAGTTAAATAGATAACCTTGTTTAGTAACTTCCAAGTTAGAGTTTTGTATTTTATTATATTTTTTGTTGGAGAAATAAATTAGTTTTTTGTAACTTGATATATTTTTCTAGGGTTTTTTATAATTTACTGCAATTGTTTGTACTTCCATTGCTATGATTTGAATTCTAAAATACATCGCGTTACATGGCACGATCGATGCAGGGATTGCAGGAGCGAGGGTACAACCAATGTGATTGTTTGAAACCACATTTTCCGGATAAGAAGTATCATGGTTTTATTTATAAATAAGAGTGTAGCTCAGATAAACTTTAAAAACCCATTCGCTTATGTCGTTAACTGGCGAGATATCACTTACGCATACCATTGCTTGCGATTGTGAACAAAAACACAGCTTCTCGTGAGAGGCCTGTAAAATCCAGTATTAAAAATAAAAACAAACTTGATACTAACTCTAAAACTATCACATTTTGTTTACAAAAAACATGGTTTCTGATGATCACATCCTTCGCGCCCTTGCTCTCTCGTTCTGCCCCCGGCACGGTGCCACATCACCTGTATAACTCTTAAGAACATTATCTATCAAACAACGCTTTGTATGTCATTCGATGCTCCAGGCAATGTTGCTGTGAGCTTAGAATGTGTAATATAAATAATAATTATAGTTTGTTTTAGATAGTAATTATCGATATTGAATATACCAATATATTTTACGAGTTCTTTTATTTCAAAAATAAACCAATAATAACCGAACCACCATGAATATAATATAAATGATTTATTTATTATTGTAATATAAATAATAATAATAATAAATGAATTGATATCACATGTCAGCACGTTTCTTAGCGACGATGCAGACGTTCTCCAAGGAGACAGACTGCGGCACGTAGTGGCAGAGCCGGGCGTCGAACCCGCGCTCCCGGAGCCACAGCACGCGGCCCCAATCCAGCAGCGCCTTCGCCCGGCGTCCGGCCGCTGCTCTCAACTCTTGCGGCAGCGACTCTTGGCTTTTGAAAGCAGCATTCGTTGTTAACTCGTTATCTCCGGACCCTACGTCATCACACTTGTCACTTGCATGCTTCTCTGAAGCAGAGGTTTCCTCGTTGGCAGCTGCGGCGGCAGCCTGCCTGCGGGTGTCGCGGCTGCGCCCGTCGCCGCACGTCGCCCACGACACCATGCCTAGCATCACGTTCCACTCCTCCGCACTGATGCCTAGCTCCTGAAACAAAATATTATACTTTTTGAAAATATCTTATAATAAAAATAGCATCTGAGGATGCATTCACACAGCATCCGTTTTTCCGTGATGACGACGTATTTAGTTGTTCGCACAGTAGACTGTTTTCCGGATCCAGTAAAGTATTACCTACTTTTGTTCCCACGGCCGCAGCCTACGTTTGTTTCCGTAATCTGAATGCGCCCTCACGGACTGGGCGATAATGTTGTTGAAGAGACATGAGTACCTCAAGCTGTGCGTTAGCGATGTAGTGGTTGCGGTCGCAGCGGTGGTGGCAGCACGTGGCCAGCACCAGCCCGCGGCACTTCCCCGCCAAGCCCGCGCCACTGATGCAGCGCAGCGCGTAGTCTGGAACACCACACAACACAATACCGTTTATTGACACGCTACATATTATACTGGTGGTGGGGACAGTCACAGGTCACAGTACCGTGTGATATTATGATTGATATCACACAAGTGTTTGATATATCTCACAAGTGTTTAGAGCTATATTAGCTCAGGTAGTAGCCTGGCTGTAGCGAGCAAAGCGACCCGCCCACCTGCTTGTGCTTATAAAGTGCTTACTTATAAATTATAATTATGGAGAAACCAATTGTCTAGATAAAACCTTACTTATGATTTACACTCTATGTACTGCAAATTGTAACAACCTTGTTTAAATAAATATGTCTAAGTCTATTCTTTATACCTATTGTTAATAATAAAATAACAGCTGTAAGGGTAATGTTGACACACAGGCGGAAAGATGGGAGATCTGCGTTGAGGACAGGAGCTAGCAGGTAATAAAATAATGTTACCGGTGGCTACCCCACAGAGATGTTTGGCGAGGCCGACGACCGCCTCGCTGTCCTGCACGACGGGAACGCGGTCGAGCGCCAGGTGCGCCAGGTCGGCGCGCAAGCGGACGCTGCGCGCGCGCAGCCGGTTGTCGCGCTTGTGCCGCAGCGACGCGCGGTCCACCACCAGAACGCGGGACTGCTTGCCGCACCACGCCTGCCCAGCGTAATACGACAATGCACCTGCATATAGAAACTATCATGGTTTTAAGAAGTATAAAGTCAATTTAAAATTATTCTTCTTCCTTACATTATTTTATTGTATTTTACTTGTATATTATTTAATTTTGTACAATATTTTTAGTATAGTTTGACAATGCCCTTATACAGCAGATTACTTTGACATTTTATCTAATTTATTATTCAATTTAACTTATACCATTATTTATTATCTGTTTTATTGTGACAAATTATTATAAATGAATTTATTTTAATTTTTTAAGAAGGCATGTCTATCTGCTTTCTTTTGCACAATGCCCTATGGTGTTTCCTTTGTGATAAGTTAGTACGTGTTATAATAAAAATGTGATTTATCTTTTAAATAGTATTTAACGACATCAAGTGTAACATTGTGTACCTACGGTGGAAATAAATAAACTAAACTAAACAAAAAAATCTTAAAAATTTAATCATGGTAAATATCTAACAATCATCAATCATCATTCAACTTACGAGTTCTAGTTGTGGGCATAGTGAGTTCAGTTTCTTATTAGGTACTTTTTTATTGTGTTCCATTTTAAATTATAACTTTGAAAAACAAAACAGTTATTGTTAGCAATAAGCTTGGGTATAGCGAGTTATCAAAGGCTGGCACACTGTACCCAAATGAGTTGAAACATCTATCCAGCCCAGTCATGCAGCCTCCAACTACAAGCCAATATGTTCATCACGATCTATCATAGAGCAACAGCCAATAATGAATTACTTGAGTTCATAATAGTTGAGTCCACAGAATCACAGTTGCTTTGGCCCTCTCCTCTCTGTCCTATCTCCATGGTTGAGACAAAGGCTACTGTAAGGTCTTACACCTTTAAAATGATAGATGTTGTGATAGGTAAAGGATTTATTCCAATCAACTACGAGCTAATGATAATGAGCCACGCGCCCGGTATGAATGGCTAACATGAACTGATGCGAGCGCGCGCGTTGATACTGCGACAATGAGGTTAAAATGCTGACGCGCGAGGATGGTGCGGGTTCACCGTACATATTCCCGACAGCGAGATGAGAAGATGCTAGATGCTAAATTGATATAAACATAATAATTAGTAATGATACGAGTAATGATAAGAAATGATATAAAGCTAACGATATTAAATGCTAATGATACATTATGATAGAACAATATTTTGTTAGTAGGCCTACAGCTAAGTAAAAGAAAAGTAACCTATACAAGTTCTACATCTTGGTATCACTGATATCGATCGCGCGAAAAATAGGCGACGACGCCTTATCTAACCGATCACTTTGCTCGACACTTGCACTATCACTAACACAAGCATCACTGATAACGCTGCTGAAACGAGGGGCGGCGGCCGGCAGTGACAGAGGCTCCACCGCCCGGGCCGCCGCCGCCGCCGCCGGAGCGCGCGCGGGCGCGTGCTGGCCAGCGCGCCAGCGCGCTTGACCGCAGCGCGCGCGCCTCCACACGTAGACTGCTCCCACTGCGATCCCCGTGCCCACGATCAAGTAGATCACGGTGTATTGATGTACGTCATGATAAGTGATATTCTCCGTAATGCTCTCCTCCTTCTTGATTTGATCTATTTGTTCTTTGATTTTCGCCAAGTAGGCTTTCTCTTCTTTATCTTCAGAGGTCCAGTTGGTACTGATAGGAACGGTTATGTTTATGATATGATTTATCGGTGCAATTGTTATCTCAGGGACGTAAATCTCAGAGTGCAACTGGATTTTCGATGATGGTCGCCGAGGTGAGTAGATGGTGAAGTCCTCTCCCTTTATTATGCAACCTTGACCGAGACTCATGATGCCGGCCCGGCTTATCTGTTCAGTTGATATTTGATCCTCGCATATGATTCGTAGTAAACAAACGTTACAGCAAAAATAGTAGTATGTATTGGGCGTGTGCAATTCTCTCCACATATTTCTGCATTTTGCTGACTGAGTTAGGCAAGTACTTGTGCCGGGGTCTTTGACACATAGGCTCATGTCGGATATGATCTTAAAAATGGGACCTTGAATATTACACAAATAAGTATCTCTGTTTGTGTTAAGGCATGATTTGATATCTGTTATAGGTACGTATGTATCTTTCTGTATGTTGATAGCTAAATTTTCTGCTACTGGAATGATGCTGATCGTGTTATCTCCATCCATTCGAGGGATAGGAAGAACTTGATAGGCTTCGAAAGTTTCCCTGCTGACGAGAGGAATTTTCACTTCAAAGATAAGGTATGATTTCGTCATTCGTGCTTTGATTCGCAAAAGATGATATATGCTCCACAAGTCTGTTTGTATGTTACTTATAGGTAGACACAGATCTTGTTGTAGTTGACCGGAAATGATATTTAACTGTTGTTGAAGTTGTTCCGGCGTAAGTAGATGTATGCTAAATTTACCGTTGTTTACATCGGTAATGATATCTAATAATGATTCTTGTATGTTGCTTAGTTTAGACAACATATTATTTGCAATGATAGCTGATAATATAAACTCATTTTTACGTTCGAGTTCTTGTATTTCAGATGTTATTTGATTAGCTGAGCTTTCTAATCTTTGAAAGTGCGTGTCGATCAGAGTATGCTGTTTGTTGATAGATTGTTCCATTCTTTTGATAAGGTTGTACTCTGATTCGACTACAGATGTTTGATTTTTCCATAACATCGCTAAGTGATTGTTATTTGTGTGTATGATATCAATGTCCTTTTGATATTGTTGTGCGAACTCGTCGTCAAGTACTCCGAACAGCTGGTGAGCGATGTACCCGACGCCGTTGATAAGACCTCGTTTCTTTCGATGAAGGTCGCGTGGTGAGAACTGCTGATTCAGTAACTTCTGATCGTAGTAGCGTAGTTCCGAAAAGCCGTGTTGTAATTGAGTTAGGACGATCTTACAATGTGATGGTGCGTTGCCCTTTGTGTTATCGCATGTGTTTACAAGGTTGTTGAAGAACTTATCCATTGCAGCGAAACCTTCCCAATAGGGGTGCATGTCGTAATAGACAATGATTTTCCAATCGTCCCTGATAACCTGGATATTTGACATCTTGTCAAAATATAACCCTTTCGTGCTGTTCAATGCTGTGATATTATGCGACCCGAATGCTGTTGTAAGTAGATTCAAGACCACAAAAATTGATAGAAAGATTGAAGTCATAGTTGATCGTGATTTAAGCGTCTTGATATTGGCGGGCTCTTCTGATTTCATGTCTTCTTCCGGTGCGTGAACGATTGTTGATAATTTGATGATTGGCCGTTTGATAATGCCGTTTTTCGTTTTAAGTGATACGACGCGAACACACTTGTCTTTTCCGGGGTGTAGTTCAACAACTCTACCTAACGCCCATTTGCCGGCGGGAAGGTTGGCGTCATTGATGATAACAATGTCGTCGATTTTGATATTTGGCTGTTGTTGTTTCCATTTACTTCTGATAGAGAGCTGACTCAAATACTCTGACCGCCATCTTTTCCACACATCATCGAAAATCTTCTGCGTGAGTTGCCATCTCGTGCGTAGATCTTTCTCTGTTTCTATGATGGTTAGGGTTGGCCCACTCGATAGAAAATGTGCCGGTGTGAGGCAGTCCAGTTCGTCAGGGTCTTCTGATAATGCGCAGAGCGGCCTACTATTCAAACACGCCTCTAGCTGGGATAAGATGGTTGAAAACTCTTCAAAGGTGAGTTTTTGTTCTCCAATCACTCTTTTCATATGATACTTGAGGCTTTTGACAGAGCTCTCCCACAAACCTCCTGCGCTGGGGTAAGATGGTGCGTTGAAATGCCAGTGAATCTGCATGCTTGATAATTCATTGATAAACATTTCGTTTGATAAGGTTTGTCTGATATTGATAAATTCTTTCTGTAGAATATTATTGGCGCCGACAAAGTTTGTCCCGTTGTCACTATAGATGTGCCCGGGCGCTCCCCGTCTGGCAGCCATCCTGCGCAGCGCGGCCAAAAAAGCCGAAGCTGTGAGGTCTGATACCAACTCCAAATGGACGGCCTTCGTCACCATACAGACGAAGACCGCTACATACCCCTTGGTAGTTTTCGCTCCTCTTCCTTTGTTATATTTAACATCGACGTATCCTGTAAAATCGACTCCAACATGATAAAAAGGACGTGAGGGATTTGTCCTTGATGCAGGTAGGTCGGCCATGATTTGATATTGCTTATAGGGATCATTTCGTCTGCATTTGACGCAGGTACGTAGAGTCTTTTTTACAGTACGATTTCCTCCTAAAATCCAGTACCGCTGTCTGAGGTGTGATGACGTCAGGCGCGACCCCCCGTGAAATGTTTGCTGATGTGCTTGATCGATCATTAATGATGTTAGTCGGGTATTGTTAGGTATTATTAGACTACAATAGGTGAGAGATTCAGTAACCGACTCTTTTTTGATATGGGTTTGTTTGCTTTTAAGTCAGCCATTTCTTCCGAAAACTCTGCTTCTTGAATATTTTTGATAATTTTGTTATGAGCTTTTTTCAACTCCGATAATGATAAGCACGCGGAGGTGTCGTCACTGTGACGAGTCACTCGAAGTATCCACGCCACGACGCGCACAACTCGCGAAAAACTGCTTGACTTGCACAATAAGTCCTGAATGATATCGCTAGTATGTTTATTTTGTGTTGATACGTTTGTTTGTATTTTTATCTCTTCGTTTGTAGTGTAAGTTGGTTTGACAATTTCACTGTTTGCATCAAACGATGATAGCCATACCGGACCATTCCACCACAATGATAATTCTGTCAATTTTTCTGCTGATATTCCTCTACTGGCACAGTCCGCTGGGTTGTCAGATGATTTAACATAGCGCCAGTTTTCAGCTGGTGCAACCTTGACTACCTGTCTCACTCTGTTAGCGACGTAGGGTTTCCATTTACTGGGGTCCCCATTGAGCCATCCAAGTACAGCCGTCGAATCTGTCCAGCAATAAACCTTTACTTTATAATCCGGCAGACATTTTAATGCTTTAGTGATAAGTTTTGATAAGAGCTGAGACCCAGCCAGTTCTAATCTAGGCAGGGATACGTTTTTATTTTCAGCTACAATTTTGGCTTTTCCTGTGACCAACCTTACTTCATTCTGATTTTTTATTTTACAGTAGATCACACAGGAAATTGCTTTTTGGGATGCATCGCAAAATCCGTACATCTCAATTTCTTTGTCTTTGTTTGTTTTCAACCATCTAGGAACCTTCACTCTGTTGATATTGATAAGGTCTTTCCTGATTTTCTCCCACTCATTCTTGATTTCTTTAGATGTTTCTTCATCCCATCCTGTGTTAGATGTCCATACTTGTTGAAAGAGTATTTTCAGTTTTGTAGTGATAGGTGAAAGCCATCCTAGAGGGTCAAAGATCTTTGATATGTGAGAGAGTAAAACCCTTTTCGTCAGTTTGACAGTGCTTTCATTGACGTCGACCTTTAGCTGGAATGTGAAGTGATCATCAAGCCTTTAAACTTTTAAATATTAAAAAAACTGCAGATCTCTGGGGCATTTCCGTTAAAATTATTAAACCTTTAATTGATACCATTGCACCAGATCTAGCTTTTATATTTAATGAATCCATTGATTGTGGCATATTTCCTGATCTAATGAAACATAGTAAAATAATCCCATTGTTTAAATCGGGTATTAGGTCTGACCCCACTAACTTTAGACCAATATCAGTACTGCCTACATTCAGTAAAGTTTTTGAAAAACTTATTTTACACCAATTGCTTAGCCATTTTAATGGCAATGACCTGCTACACTGTAAGCAATTTGGGTTTACTCGTGGCAGGTCAACTACTGATGCCGGTGTAGAGTTGGTATCGCATATTTTTGATGCTTGGGAGAAGTCGCAAGATGCTTTAGGCGTTTTTTGTGACTTGTCAAAAGCATTCGATTGCGTTCATCACGAAACATTAATCAGGAAACTACATCATTATGGAATAAGGGACAGCTCTTTGGATCTTCTTACATCTTACTTGAGTGATAGGATACAAAGAGTTGACATTAATGGGAAACGATCTAAAGGGTCTGTGGTTACAATGGGTGTACCGCAGGGCTCTATCTTGGGTCCTTTCCTATTTTTAGTTTATATTAACGACCTGCCTCATCTTGTAAAGAATGATCATGAGATTGTATTGTTTGCTGATGATACTTCATTAATTTTTAAAATGAATCGACAAAAAACAAATTTCGACGATGTAAATACTGCAATCTCAAAGGTAGTCCATTGGTTTAGTATCAATAATCTTTTGCTTAATGAAACCAAAACAAAATGTTTAAGATTTAGTCTACCTAATGTAAAACAAGTTAAGGCTGATGTAAACGTAAAAGGAGAAACGGTAGAAATTGTAAACAATACCGTATTCTTAGGAATAACCTTAGATAGTAAACTCCAATGGGGCCCACACATAGATAAGCTATCGAAGAGACTTAGTTCTGCAGCATATGCAGTTAAAAAAATCCGTCAACTTACAGACGTTGATACTTCTCGACTAGTCTATTTCAGCTACTTCCATAGTATTATGTCTTATGGCATACTATTGTGGGGGAACGCTGCAGATATAAACACCATTTTTGTGTTGCAGAAGAGGGCTGTTCGTGCGATCTATAATATGGGTCCCAGAGAATCCCTACGTAATAAATTCAAAGACATAAACATAATGACAGTACCATGTCAATATATTTATGAAAACTTGTTGTACACTCATAAAAACATCAATCGATTCATTAAAAAAAGCGATATACATAATGTAAATACTAGAAATAAGAATAAACTCGCTGTTCCCACAACTAGACTACATAAGATAAGTGCATCTTTTAAAGGGCAATGTATACGCTTCTACAACAAAACTCCAAGTGAGTTGCAAAAATTATCAATAAATAAATTTAAAAAAATTGTGAAGCATATTCTTTGTAAAAAGGCTTATTACAAAATATCAGATTATCTAGAAGATAAAAAAGCTTGGAACGAGTTTTGCTCCAACTCAAAATCTAACAAATTACAGATAAGCAAATCATATGTACTAGACACATAAGTTATGAACATACTAGTGGTTTCTTCTCACTTCTTCCACTGGTGGACAAAAAATTGAAGTGAACTATAGAACTATAAAATAATTTTAATTGATAATAATGAATAGTATAAAATATGACTTGTCTAAGTGCTTATTTGTAAGCCTAAAGAAATAAACTTTCATTTCATTTCATTTCATTTCATTTCATCTTGTGGATGCCATACCAATCCCAAGGTCTTAGTCGTACTCTCTGTCGATCTGAACTGATATGACTTTTGTTCGTCATCTTGATTTTGCTGTGAATGATTGATAATTTCAGGTTGATTGGAGCCCCATTTTCGCAAATTGAACCCCCCTGACTTCAGTAACTGAATCAAGTCAGTTTGTAGTTGTTTGGTGGCTTCGATGGTTTGTTCTCCACTAAGGAGATCGTCCATATAGAAGTCTTCTTCCAGCGCCTTGGCGGCTCTACTGGATTGATATTTGTTCCCTTCAATTTTGGCTAAATGTTTTAAGGTCTTCATCGCCAAAAAAGGCGCGGCGGCATTTCCGTAAGTAACCGTTAAAAGTACATACTCACGCCACCGATTTTGATCATTTTCATCCATCCAGATGATTTTCTGATATGATTGATCGTCTTCATGTACCATAATCTGTCGAAACATCTTTTCGATGTCTGCAATTATAACAAACTCGTACTGGCGCCACTTCAAAATCAATTCGAATAGATCTTGTTGCAGGTTGGGCCCACGGCATGTCAAATCGTTCAGACTGTTACCAGTAGATGTTTTCGCGGAGGCGTTGAAGACCACTCTCAGAGCTGTTGTTGTAGAGTCGGTGCGTAGTATCGGGTGATGAGGTAGGTAACATCCATTTGATGCAATCTCATTACACTGACGCATATGACCCAAATTGATATATTCGTTGATAAATGATATGTACTCCTGGGCAATTTTCGGCTGTTTAACGAAACGTTTTTTAAGTTGCCGAAATTGCGCCACAGCAGCTGATTTTGATTCTCCCAATTTCTCTGTGAAATCTGATTTAAAGGGTAGGCGCACTACAAAACGCCCATCTTCTTTCCTTTCTGTAGTTTGGTCGTAATACTCCAAACACTTTTGATCTTCTTCTGATATGTTTTGCTCTTCCGGGATACTTTCGATTGTCCAAAATCTCTGTAAATCCTCGGTATCATTGAGAATAACGTTACATTGATAGCTCTTGTGTACGTTTCCGCTTAAAATCCACCCAAATCGAGTCTCCTGCGCGATGGGGCAATTTTCCATCTTGATTATACCACCCTGTATAATCTCCGCGTAAACTTCAGCTCCAAAAAGTATGTCGATTGGGCTACTGATATGATAAGTGTTGTCCGCGAGAGGTATGTTATTCAGGTAGGTCCAGTTAGGCTTAGGAAATGATTGATTTGGCAAATTATTGATAAGTGATTTCATGATATAAACTTCAGTTTGAAGCTCGTAGTCGCTGTGGATCGATCCACATGTGATAAACATGATACCCTTGCAGTTGTTCATTTTGGACCCCACACCGGTTATTACCCCCCTGCGAGGATAACGCGGCAGCCCTAGAAGTTGAGCCGCGTTTTCAGAGATTATCGATGTTTGAGATCCTTGATCTATAAGGCAACGCATCGTAGCAAAAGTTCCATCAGCTTTTTGTACATAGATTTTTGCCGTTGCTAATAAAACCTCTTTGTTATCATTATCCGATGACGCCTGATTATTTGACGCTGCCTCTGTTAGAGGCGCTTCGCTTTGAGCCTGAGTCGCGTTACTATTAGAAGTTGACACCTGTGGCTTTGTTTTTGATTTATTATTAAAATAAACATTATGCAGAATCGTATTATGATTATCATTGCATTCACGGCAACGCTTCTCCGAAATGCATGCTTTCCCATGGTGTGGGTAAAGACATGCATTTCGAAGCCTATCAAGTTCTTCCTATCCCTCGAATGGATGGAGATAACACGATCAGCATCATTCCAGTAGCAGAAAATTTAGCTATCAACATACAGAAAGATACATACGTACCTATAACAGATATCAAATCATGCCTTAACACAAACAGAGATACTTATTTGTGTAATATCCATAGGTCGCTGGTTCAAATCCGGCTCGAAGGACCATAAAGATGTAAGGTCTTACACCTTTAAAATGATAGATGTTGTGATAGGTAAAGGATTTATTCCAATCAACTACGAGCTAATGATAATGAGCCACGCGCCCGGTATGAATGGCTAACATGAACTGATGCGAGCGCGCGCGTTGATACTGCGACAATGAGGTTAAAATGCTGACGCGCGAGGATGGTGCGGGTTCACCGTACAGCTACCTTTCCCAGCGCCCAGCTCCACATAGCAGGTGCGGTCTTGCACGAGCCCCTCGTCCTCCGCCAGCCACAGCAGGCGCGAGGCTTGCCGCAGGTGCCGCAGCGAGCTCTCGGCGCGGTCTGATGCCTTGAACTCCTCCAGCACCGACGCATGAATGGGCCGCTCGAGAGCTGTTGATATCTTGTCTTTTATGTGCTCTGGAATAGGGATGATGACACTAACTAAAAAACACTTAAGTAAATGTTTTATACCTCAGTTATAGAATATAAAACATGTATATTTTCATCAAGAATAATTATTATTTTGATTAAATAAAACGATATAATTTGGCGTGTTTTAAAAAACTATAAACCTACTTCAAATTCCTAAATAATGAATATGGGTTTTAAAAAGAATCATTGAAATTGGTTGGCGTGTTATTGAGTTATTAGTCCATTTGTCGCGCACATACTTAATGCTAAGACTTATATGGTTTTATCATGGACGATGCCACGTCAGGACTAAATTGAATAGGGCCACAAGGGAAGCACCGTTTTCAAATAAAATAAGAATCATCAAAATCAGTGCACCCTGTCGAAAGTTCTGAGGTAAAGTCAGTCGAATTGAGAAACTCCCCCTTTAAGAAGTTGGTTTAAAATCCAAGTGAATTGCAAAAATTACTATAATGCGCGTTATTCAACAACTTTTAGAGCGAATAATGCAAGTTAAGGCACGTAAGATGCGCCTTAACACGCGTTATTGTTATATGTTAAACCCAAATAAAAATTTACTTACTGTTATACAAAGTGTTGACTTTGTTAATAACATGCATGATTGTTTCCCTAGGGATCTCATTGAGTGGTCTCCGAGGGCACCCCTCTATGGCTGGTGGGGCATTGATATTCTGCACCACATATGGAGGCAATGTTCCTTGCCTGGCATTGCATATCGCCAGGTGTTTTTCAAGCTTGCTGACGTAGCAAGTGCTGTAATATTATAAATTATAAAATAATAATGTTCAATAAAACTGTACAAAAAGACAATAAATGACAGATTATAACAGAAAAATTTAATGATAATTAAAATGAATTCTTACTGTTTGGGGTCATTGGGACAAGGAATGCGTTCATCTATCTGAAACCAGAAAGAATAACACTGTTTATGAATAATATTAAGGTTACCATAAATAAATACTAAGTTTAAGAAGTACTACAATTGAAGAATTTTTCTGATTGGTCTGCAAGATTAAGATTCAAAATAGTAGTTACTTCTGCAATAGCACAGATGTTACAAGGATACGAAAGTAAAGCGGAGTATTTCGTGACCACCTTTCCATCTTCAGTTTTTGGTTGTGGTTCATGTTCCCCACAGTACTGGCGCCCAGGCCGTACTGTCATACGACATAGCCTTTTTTTTCTGGTGACAAAATGTTGACACTGGGGCTCAGTTACAGAAACTTCAGGTAATTTTTGAGAATCCATTTCTCATTTCGAACGTTTGTTTGTTTACATTATTTGACAAACAAATCAATTTGAGGTTATATTTTAGTTTAGTTTTACCATACCATACCACAGGATATATAATGAATGCACTAACTAAACCATAGCCAAAAAGTCACAACAATTAACCGAATGATAAAACAAACAGCTCGTATTCCTTCCTTTGTTGGTTTCTTAAGTTGGCATTACTGTGTACATTTTTGTCATAAAGTCATAATCAAACGTCAACAAAATTTGAGGTTAGGCGTCGAATTTCAGTTTCCCTTTATTTTTTTAGTGTATTATGTAGTGTAGACGATAAAAATGAGTTCACCGAACCAAAACAATGATGCGGCAACTTCGACGAGCGATCCCGTTAGCAATGGGCCGAGTAGAGAGGACGATAAGAGCGCGGCGTCCGAAAGACTAAAGCCGCCCGCCAAGCGCCCTGCCTCTAGCGCTGTTATTGAAATATCAGACACGGAGAGCGATGACTCTGATATCTGTGCAGTCTCATCGTACCAGGCCTCCGCCGACGAGGTCAAGAGGATACGCGGAGGTTAGTATTCAATGTTTTGCATTGCGCTGTTCCTATTGGTTTGAGCGCGAATTTCAAAATTGGTTGTGTATTACTGCTTCGATCTTCACTTTTCTCAGTGAATATAATGAATTACAAAGAATATGTAGCTTTATTACTCATAAAAGTTATGCACATCACATTTTATGACTAAACAACCAACATTATTATTTCAAAAATAATCTGCTAATTCCTTTGAAAAAAGAAATATTCATCCACTTTTACAATGTATCTTCAATCTTCCGATTGGTCTCTTGTTTCAGACGAATACTCATCCACCTCATCATCCTCATCCGACTACAGTTCGGACTCCGAGTCTCAGTGTGAAGATGACTCAGTTGTTATTGAAGATAGAATTAGTACCAAAGCTGTTAGGGCCCAGTTATACCCTCGAGCTAATAGAATGGAGGATCCTAAACTAAATAGTAGAATACAGGTAAAAATATTATATCTTCCTTTATAATATTCTATTTTATTCTAGAGCTACCACTTTTATAAATACAATGAAAGAATATAAACAAATTAGAACTTATGTTTACAAATGAAGCTAACTGCAGTCTGTTGCAAACAATCTACCTCAACCGATATCAATACCAGTCTGAATATCCTGCATACTTAACTGGCCTTTATTTTATTTGTATTTATTTCACTTTCAGTCACAAGAATTAATAGAACGATTAAGAAACCACTGGCAAGACAGCACAGACCTCTCATGTGATGAAGCCACATTGACAGCAGACCCCTTCCGAGTCTGTCTCCTTCACAACTTCCTGTCAAACTCTGATATAATAAACAACATAGTGGATGACATGAACACACTGGATTGGTCTCGGAAGAAGATGGACCTGTACGAGTTCCACCAGACTGCAGACCTCGCCAGCCTCACCTGGCAAAGGAGCATTAGGGGGATCTACGAGCTTTTAAAGACTGAAGTTATGACTTGGGTAACTTATATTGCTAAAAATAAATATAAATAACGCTGGACAATCTACACAGCATCATCTAGCCCCAAGTTGAGCAGAGCTTGTGTTATGGGTACTAGATGACTGAAATACTTAATACAATAGGTACATTACATAGATAGATATTTTTATTATACATAGATAACGACCAGAACATCTGGAACAAATATCTGCAGATCGTACAAACATTAGTTCCAAGGCCGAAATCGAACCCGCAATCTCCAGCGTCGCAGGCGGGCCATCGCCCACCGCGCCACAGAGGTTGTCATACTCATGACGAGGCTCTAACAATTTAACAACGCTTCTACATCTGGCAAACTGCAATCTTAACTAACATCATATCTCAGATGAAGGTGTGTTGTGTATCCCCTGCCCCCTGCCTCACCTCACCAGGCAGGACAATGACTGTTATGTATGTAGGTGTTGAGAAAGTTGTTGCAATTCAACATTTTTTGTTATAACAGCATCATTGAATATACAGAAATGTCATCCATACAGTGCGGGAACAGCAAATGGTTAAGTCTGATAAATAAATCGAAAATATCTTACATATTTTATTAAAATATCTTGTATTTTTTTACTCTTTAACATATCACTTGACTGTGTATACTAAGCTGAGTGAATTTGTCAGGTGTCCCAAGTGACAGGGCTGCAGCTGAGCTCTGTGTCTGCGTCGTGCTCGCTGTACGGGCCGGGGGACCACCTGCTGGTGCACGACGACCTGCTGGCGGACCGCCGCGTCGCCTTCATCCTGTACCTGGCGCCCTGGCGGCCCCCGAGCCTCCCGCTCACTCACAACGGCACTGACAACCACGTCTCACAGGTCACTTCTACTAAAACTCTTGGAAGAACACAAATGCTATTATAATACAAATTAGAGGTACTGCAAGATAAGTTAGAAACTATTATGCCCAGGATATCAATTAAAATATTAAACACATTGTTGTATTTGGAAGTAGATTGCAGTGCAGCTAGGGAGCTGAATAGCAATTGAAAAATAATGATCATTGAAGTAGAATAGATTGCAAAATGATAACACGACAGAAACCTTTAGATGGGACCAAAAATCTTTATTACTATAAATTATTATCAAATAAAAAATAAGGTATTTTTGATTTTCTCCACAGGAAGAAGTGAAAAAGAAACATTCATATATAACTTAAGTGTTTAATACATGTTTGTTTTGCTTATCTAAACCTAATCTGTCCACAGCAAATACTAGCAAAAATTAACTTCCAAAGTCACAGTTATATCCATGGACCTTACAGGCGAGACACAAAATACTCATATAATTATATATATATCAGTTTCAGTTTCTAGTTTGCTAACCCTGTGTATTTGATGCAGACATCATCAACGAGTGCCGGCTGGAGCCCGCACATGGGCGGCGCGCTCGAGCTGCTGGCGCGGGACGAGAGCGGACCTACGAAGGTGGTGCATCGCATCTTCCCACACAATAACATGCTGGCTTTCTTCAAAGTGGGGACTGACTCATTCCATCAGGTGAGTAAAATAAAATAAATAATGCTGGACAATCCACACAGCATCATCTAGCCCCAAGCTAAGCAGAGCTTGTGTTATGGGTACTAGATCTCTGATGTGCTTAATAAAATATATTACATTATAGATATTTAGACGAGCTATGCTGAGAGTATTTTACTCTTGTGTGTGGCTCAATGACGCGATCCTCCGTAGAACCTACCTACAACAAAGTCTCTATCTCTAGAACTTGATGTCGCGGGACAATAGTTCTGCGCATCTCTCTTCATTCCGCAACAAGAGCTCACGGAGATTGGCTTCGGTTATGTCTATACCTGAGGCACAAACAAACACAATAAACACAAACGGTTTTTTCGTCATACATCTTCTGACAGCCATATCTTCGACCATTCTTTCGACGTGCTCAAACAAACTCAGCGTAGACAAGAGTTCTTGAACTCGGTTACTTCTTAGTATTGAGTGGACTAATAGTAAGTAGAGTAGAAGGTAACTTAACGTAGTAGTAGTTGTAGTAGAACTGTTATAGTGAATCGTTACTGTCTGGTGGCAGGTGAGCGAGGTGCTGTCCCTCGAGCTGCCTCGCCTCTCCATCAACGGCTGGTTCCACGGCCCTCGCGACCCCTCGGACCCCGCGTGCCCCGCGCCCCCCGCGCCCGTGCCCCCGCCGCCCCCCGCCCCGCAGCTCGGTGCGCCGCCCCCGGACGAGGAGGAGGAGGAGCCTCCGCCCCCCTCGGATCTCACCAAGTCCCACACTGAAGCCGTGAGTATGATATACAAATATGTTTCTCTTATTAGAATTAACGATAAGTAGTTCTTATCTAGACCACGACTCGGTAAACCCCCTCCGACCAGGTGGGATGACGACCTGCGAAAGACTGTAGGTAGATGCTGGATGCGTCAAGCCGAAGACAGGGCGCTATGGCGCTCATTGGGGGAGGCCTATGTCCAGCAGTGGACTAATATAGGCTGATGATGAGTTCTTATCTTATAATCAAAGAATAAGAGGCAATTATCAGAAGGCCATTCTCCACGAGCGATACGTGTTGCAAAGAGTGACGGCGATGCACGCACGGGGGCTCGGAACTGCTACGAAGCGGACATTGGATTTTTGTTTAATTATAGAAAAATATTTTTTGGAAACTATATTTTTATTGCATTTTAAGATTAAGAATTAGCTATACTAATATTATAAACAGGAAAGATTTGATTTTTTGTTTGTGTTGCCGCTAGAAAAGGCTCTTTATTAGTACCATGGTATGAATCCATATCAAAATAAATTACTTCATATTCAAGACTGCTTCAATATCTTAATATAACTTTTTGAATTATTGTTTGGACATTCCATTCGATAGATATCACGAGTTCAAAAATGTAAGTACGAGAAAAAAGTCGCGTGGCTCACTCCACTCGGCTAACTATAACTATATAGGCGTCACTACCCCCAGTGACGCCTTTATCGCATAGTTATAAAGTTATAGTTTAGGTACGGGAAGTCAATGTTAAGAAATAAATGGCCGCAAATAAATTATGAATAATAAAAATAATAAATACCCGTGCGAAGCCGGGACGGTCCGCTAGTAAGTTATAAAAAGGGACTAATTTTCATTGGCATTTATCGGAAAAAGTAGATGCACTTGTTTATGATATCATACGAACCTATTCTATAACACCTCGGTGTTTTGAAAACTGTATCGGTAAGCATTTCATAGGAGGCGCGCGCTGCAGGCACTGATCGCGGTAGGTTCAAGTGAGGGAGGCCTGTCCGTTGATAACAGTAAGATGTCTACCCGCAGGTGCTGATCGGGCAGTGGGTGAGCGCGGCCTTCATGTCCCCGCGCGCGCGCGCCGCCGTGCAGGCGCAGGTGGAGCGCACCAGCGAGGCCGCGCTCGCCGCCTTCCTGCAGCCCGCCAAGCTGCAGGAGCTGCTGCATGATCTGGCGCAGCCCGGTAAGATACCTGCTCACATGCAAGGGACGGTCGCCTCGCCGCGCTGTGCCGCTTGCGCCTATGCCCTGCGGAGAGCCCTGTCAACTGTAGTGCGGAGACCGGACGGAGGGAGCTGGTGCAAGGGAGAGGGGTGGCCGGGGGAGGATGGTGGATGCTCTTTATGCTGCATTATTTAATTGTACGATTATTGTTGAGTGACTTTGGTTCCCCCGCTCCGTTACAGAGGTGGAGTGGATAGAGATGGGTCCGTGCAACGTGCAGCACTACAGCTGCGTGTCGGCGGCGTGGGCGGAGGCGCAGCCGCGGGAGCACTCCGTCCGCTCGCTCCTGAAGCTGTTCAGCAGCCTCGCCTTCAGCCGCATGCTGACCGACTGCACCGACCTCGTGCTGGCCGGCTACAAGAAGCTGGAGCTGCAGCGGTGGCACGCGGGGGACTTCACGGTCAGTACACTACACCCACACTCACACTCTAGCTGTGTCCCTCGCGATGTGACTATCGACCTTCTAACTCAGGCCGTGAATGTCGTGGAGGCGATTAAGGTAGTCTACCAGGGAAAGGAAGCAGCTATATATAACACCGCGCCACTGCTATCTCCAATCCGCCCGTGCGCACTCCCCTATGATAGAGGAGGCCAATGTGCAGCAGCAGTCGTGCCTGCAAGTATAATGATGACGCAACTCCTAGTCAAATCTACACATTAGGAAAGTGAACCATGTTCATGTCCGAATATTTTGGCTTTCTAATTAAAAACCCCGCTGGGCTTTTCGACGTGGCCGCAGGTGAACATAGTAAACGCCTGTGTTTGAAGAAACAAATATGCGGCCGCACTAGTTGACTAGTAAAGTTAATGTGTTTCGTACAGCTGATCCCCCCCCGCGAGCAGTACCAGTCGGCCCGGCTGGAGGCGGTGCTGTACCTGGGGGCGCCGGCGCGCGCGCTGAGCGGCGGCGGCACCACCTACCTGGCGCCCGAGGAGGCGGCGGGCGCGCACGACAACGCGGCGCTCGTCTCCATCCCGCCCGACCACAACACGCTGAGCCTCGTGTACTGCGACGCGGGCGCCGCCTCCTTCCGCAAGTACCTCAGCAAGCTGGCCATGCGCAAGGACCCGCCCTTCTACGTGCTCGTCTGCACCTACGCCGAGTGACGCGCGACCTGGCTCTCCTTGTCTCAACTAACACTTGTTATACAATACGGGTCGATAGTTGACTTTTCGTTTCCTGTATAAATGTGTCGTAATTCGACTAGATAGTGAAAACTGGTGGATTCAATATTGAGAGTGGCTTTAATTTGCGAGCTGCCGCGTAGTCTCGAGCACGCAACAGTTCTTTACTATTATAGTACCGAGTGAAACCGATGGCTTTGCTAGTAGTAAAGACGGCGCGGTGAACTGGAAGCTGAGGCAGGACAGCCCGTCGAGGAGCCGGGCCTGAGCGTCCAGCGCGCGCAGCCGCACACTGTACCCCAAACTTTTAACATTATACGATTCAAACACAGTATTTAGTCTGACTTGAAGGATACGAAATGCTGCGCACCGATGGTTTATGTTTATACCGAAACACAGAAAATAGTGCAAAGATACAGAAAGCAATAGAAATAGACGCAGGTGGAAGCTGGTTCTTCTCCACACAGGAGTGCGTGTACCAAGTATCTGAGAGTATAGTTTTCTAACAGCGGTGCAGAGGCAATGCCATTCTAATTGAAACTATGTAGGGAAATAACATAACGCTAGGTATTTATAGTATTGAAAATGAATTGTAGGTTGCGTGGGTCAGTCCAAAGCGTGTGTGGCATACCTGAATGGTATGCCGAGAGGCCACGTAAACCTGAATGGTATGCCGAGAGGCTATCAAATAGATAGCTAAAACTTATTTTGTTATGAACTCATAGATTGATTTGCTGCTGGTTTCAAACTCATCGATGCGAATCGGTCTCGAATGTGGTCGATTCTTGTCCTGTGCCTCGACGCTTTCATTCGGCATCTGAATGAAATATGTCTAAGCATTTCACTCAATGAATTAATCGTCCGCGCCGATTCATCAGCGCCGCGGCACCCGTGACTCTATAATCATCCTAACGTGTGAGTAAATCCTATAGAATGGACGACTAGTTCGATGACCTTTCTCTGGATTCAGCTTGCTAGAAGTAGGCTCGGCGGTAAGTATTGTCCGTTGGTTGGTTGTACTCACGCTTGGCATCATATTAACAAACCACAAGGCGAACTCCTCATTCGGCCACGCCAGGCCACAAACAAGTGTCCATTAGGAAGTAGCTCGCGTTAGACGTTCTGACTTATTGTTGTTAAAACTGAATTGTTTGATTGACTAGAATAGCAACGAAATCTACAAAATTGGTTATTTATTTTTGCATCTAATTTAGATTTTAATCTTCTTGAAGTGACACACATTTTCTGTTCTCATTTTGGGCATAAGTGAAAACAAGGAGATTTGTCCGACTTAATAGTTAAGTTGTGTTCCCCTGTGTCCGCGAGTTCAATTGAATTCTTGTTTTATGATTTACACTTTAGAATAAGTTTGTAAATATTGAATTAGATTTAATAAATGATTAAGTATAACGAAAATCTGTTTTTTACTGTACTTACTAAAAAACCGGCGAAAGCTGAACATATTTATTACGGATTTAGGGGAGTTAACATAAAAAAAACCTACGGAACGTAGGCTACTATCATCATTATCAGACACAGGCCACCCCTAATAATAAAACAAAATTTCAAAGATATTGGCTTAATTTATATATTGACCGTACCTATGAACCAAACTCGACGTTACGGCCGACCGTGGAGGAACAAGAAACGTATGCGGCGACATCTGTGTATGTATTCCAATTTCCAGTGTAGAGTGCTCGCCACCACTGAAGTCTTACGGCAAAAGCGGGAACTAAACAACATTACAACAACTGCAACATTTAGTTCTGCGAAAGCAGCGCCGCGTGTCTATCAGACTTCAGTGGTGGCGCGGACTCTTAGTGCGCGTTTGTAACAATACATTTCGACGATCGATATCGCCATTTTGTTTGCAAATCAAGAAGAAAATTTTACGAAACAAGATTATTGAGATAAAAAGTTGGACAAACATCTATGTACTTACATATGTACCTTTGCAAAATTGGCTTCAACGAAATATAATAGGTGATTAAAAGAACTTAACAAGTGAAGTTCAATCGCTATTATATGAATAGAAGGAAAAAGAAAGAGAGGAAGGCCCTCAACACGCTGGGAGGACGAAATAAAAAGTCGCTGGTCCAAAGTGGTGGCAAACAGCTCAAGATAGAGAGAAGTGGACATCGTTGGAGGAGGCCTTTACCCAACCTGGGGACCCTGCTAATAATCAAACATAGTGTTATAAATAACACAATATTAGTACCTAAATTAGAAAGCAATGTAGCAGGATCAAATAAAGGCTTTTTTATTTATTTATTTTTGTACCCTGCTCCACTAAAGCGAGTTAGTGGGGCAGATTACACGGTAAAATTTGAGCCTGTCTACTTTGCCCCACCAGTGGGGCGCCTTAGTGGGGCAGAATGGAATAATTAGCTAAGCAGAGCTTGTGTCATGGCATAGATAACTGATGTACATAAAATTATTACGATATACTTCATAGGCATTGTATATAAATTATGTATTATACTTATTTTTGTGCACATAGGAAACATCCAGAACACCCTGAACAAATGACTGCAGATCGTACAAATGTTTGTCCCGAGGCGGGAATCGAACCCACAACGCGTCACACCTATGATATAATACCGTAAGATAACAAAAGATGACAAAATTAAGAAGCTAGCGCACTGCATCTAATCTACCTAAGTGCATTCGATCGATCGCCTTAGGCTATGACTACTATCAAGCTCAGGAAGTTGATATTAGTTAATTTAATAATTCGGATCTTTGGTCGAGTTACACAGAGAGGAGAGTGGGAGGTAAGGAGGTATCTACTGGCGACTTCAAAGGAGGGTCAATATGTCGTCTGATCCGGCGATATTAAACCGGGAATACCGCTCCTTTCATACTGGACGAGAACTCTTCTTATTTCATCTATAATGTAGGGTAGGTAGGTAGCTTTAGGAAAATGATGGGCGTTATTATAGCTTCGTGAAACTATGTGCAAATTTCCATCGGTCTCTCAAGAAATGTATAATCATGTCTCTAACTAGATGCCGCTACTCGCTCCGAGGATAGCAAGTAAAGTGACTTGAATATCAAAGATAAATTGAAGCGAAAGTTTTCGGAATTAATTTGCACGGATATTAAAAAGGAATGTAGCTGTCTACTCTCGCGGAGTATAAAGACGTGTGGGGGCCGACTGACAGCCGGATGGCTGTAGCTAATAGGATAAGAACAATTTTACTCTGCCAAGCAGTAAAACACAGTACACAATATACATTTTTTTTAAATGAAATAAGCCTACTGAGAAACAAAAATAATAATAGTTAATACATGTTTCCCGTGCTTAGCCTGCTATGCTGGCCAAAAAGCGTCAAACTCAGTCTCATCTTAGCAGATCTTATCTGGGGTGAAGTAGACCAAATATTTACACTTCACTAGAACTTGTGTCTCAGTTTTTCAATTGTCGTTTCTCAAAAAGGTAATCAATGTAAAATTATTTGTGATTTTGAAAAAGTTTTCATTGTATTAAAGGTCAAATGTTCATACATTCATAATGCATTCATAGTCAAACATTACCTGCGCAGTTGCTAATTATTCGATTATTATCTGTCGAAGAACTCCATACTCAGATTTAAAATTGTTTTTTTCTGTACATTCAGTACATAGAAATATGTAGTAGGTACGTACCTATTTAGGTACATATGTATTTATGATCGAATATATAGCAATTATGCAGTTATTTAAGCTTTAGTTGCATAATTAATTTACTTCATCTTTTGAAAAACCTCAGTCACGACAAATTATTGAACAAATTGAATTTGTAACGAATCATGTTTCCCTGTAGGTGAGTAGTATAGTAACCTACCTACGGGCGCGGTGCAATGTATCTCACAGCAGCGCAGCGCTGCGGAAAGCCATCGACGAATTATAAAGTTTACAAAGGAACTAATCAAGAGTTATTTTGTAGAAAGCTGAAGTCAAAAGTAAGGACAGAACATAAACAGGTCGTAAACTTGTAATAAGTCGTAATGTCGTACGTAAGTTTCATTCGGGACTTCCGGAGAGAAGGTAAAATAAATAAAATAATAAAGTAAACTCACGCAGAAAGACTAAGGTTTAATGGTCCATCGGCCCTCGACGCACGTTGCGTCGCGTCGCAGCTTTCAAGTCATTTTTGTCTACTTTATCTCCTTATTTCAACATTTATTGAAATTACTGATTAGTTTTTAATCGATTACAAATCAGAGGAGGTTCCATGTTCAGATGTAGGTATGTTCGTCGATTTGGCCGTCATTTATGGACCTATGTATATATTCAGATGATCCCGAGGTGATCTCATGAAATGTTATATGTACCTATGTATGTTGTGTGTAGTTCAATGTTTTTTAAATCGAATTGTTGGCTTGTTTACCAATTTCAGCTTTCTAGCTTCCGCGGTTTGGGCTGGGCTTTGTGGCCAGAAAGAAAGTAGCTTGTTCTTTATCTACTTCTTTATACAATTTATAATATCCTTCATAACCTTTCTACCATTCTATTTAGATATAGGAAGAAGGATTTATTATAAATCTTTCTACCTATCTTAAGATCTTTCACGGCTAGAACGGACGCCTTTTCAATTCGACATGAAAAGCAATAACTTCGTTTCTCTTCCAACCTACAAATCTTCAAGAAATAAGCTTTCCAAGTTTCCAACTTCTAGTTCCTTGGAGCGGAAAAATATAACGCGTTCTTTCACGTGAGGATTCCCAAGATATACTCGTGTCCGCAGAGGCGAGGGGCTCCCGGGTCACGGCTAGTTATTAATGCAGGCGGGAGAGGAGCGGGAGAGGAGCGGGCTGTGCGCGGCGACATTGACTTATTGTTGAGTCCGCGCGACCTGACACTTTTCATAAACTCTTTCAACTTTCAGTCCACTTTTTAATATTTTATCGAAGTTAGTTATCTACTCTATTGAAAACTGTTGCTGACTTTTATTTCAAACTGCAAGTAAAGAGGAAACTTTACCTTGACAGGTAGAAAACGAAGAGACGAGTTGCGATACCTACAAGATCTTAATTGGATTAGTGTTCGCTGTGTGCAGTGTAGAGTTCCCGAGTCAGAGCACAGAATACCCGACATTTAGTGCGGCTGCGGCTCGCTTGTCTCCTATAGTTTGAAACTTGTAGCTAAGCAAGCCGCGTTTATTGCACCCGCACCATTCTCCCACAACTTAGTTTAGTTTTAATTGAAAGTGCGGTATCTACGGCTGTTTTGAAGTTATTCGCGCGGTAGCTTCGTGTCCTTATGTTATTTTTGTTAACTATAAACCGCTGTGTTGTGTGTTAATCTTTCCAATAACTATTGCTTGAGTTTTTCGACGTAGCTAATTGCTTGAGTTTAGTTCGCTAGTTTTTAACACTACATTTTAATTGGTTTCACGAGACCTGTCAAAAAGCTGGTATATAAAGACACTACCTCAAACTAAGTATTCCCAACAGCGCCACAAACTACCGGAAAAACTCCTATTTACCGCGGACCATGCAAACATTTAATACGCGTTATTCCAAAAACGTTGATCTCTTCAACATGAGGCGAAATGCTTTTAAGAAGTTGATAAATATTAACTTCTTCAAATCCTCATTTGAAGAAGTTAATATTCATTAACTTCTTTTAATTAATTATTTATTTTTTTCTATTTATTTATTATAATATCCTATCCTCACCTTGTAGTTACCAACCAGCATGATTTGGTACTGACATCAGGCAAACAGAACTACATTTGTTGTGTATTTTTGTTTTATCTTAGTATTTTATTTATTTATTTTTAAAAGGCACTTTGTTTTTTGTACTACTTTAATTTCTTATGTTTTTTTAGGCACATTCTTTTTATAATTTAAATTTTTAGTCTAATAACTAGTTCAGTTATACTTTCAAGCTACGAGTGGAAACTGTAGTTAGCTTTATTTATTCTAAGTCTACGTTCTATTTATAATCAAATATAAGCTTTTTGTTTCCCAAATAAAATAAAATAATAGTGAAGCATGGCTATTTTAAATACTACTTATTTTTTATTGATAGACTGGTTGATATTGCGGAATTGTAATGAAACTCCTGTTTATAAGGCAACTATAATGCATTTTGTACAGGTCAGGTGGTTAAGGGTTAAATTAAGAAGGTGATAAATATAAATATATTTAAAAAAACCAAGACCGAAGCAATTTAACGAAACGAAATGTGCATCGTTGCCTTCGCACTGGCAAAAAGTCGCGCTTCTATAAGATTGTTCCAGGTAGAGTTAGGTAGGTGCATGAAGAGCACACCTCGATGAATGCTTCCTGGTGGAGACACCTCGTCCGCCCCACTGTCGGGCGGCGCATCGAAACTGATGCATGGACCATCAGGTATATGAAGATAACCTGTCTATATAACTTAATTATAGTTTAGTTCGATAGACAGGTGCCAAAAACAAAATGCATATCAATTAACTGTTTCAAAAATAAATGGTAAAAGTCGGTAGTAAAAGTACAAATGCATAAATAAGGCCTATTCAATAAATCCGCTGTAATCCGGCCGCGGCGCGGCGCGTGCTGCGGCGGCATGGCGACGTTTGTCATTCGCGCCCTAATAAATAACGCTGGACAATCCACACAGCATCATCTAGCCCCAAGCTAAGCAGAACTTGTGTTATGGGTACTAGATGACTGATATACATACCTAATACAATACATTACATAGATAGATATTTTTTAATGTAAGTACATAGATAATTATCAGAGCACCCGGAACAAATATCTGCAGATCGTAAACACAATTGCCCTAAGGCGAGCATCGAACTCGCAACCTTCTGCTTCGCAGGCGGACATTCGCACACCCCGCCACAGAAATCGTCATTCAAAAAACGTTACAAACGGACAGTAATTAGCGGAGATGTCGACATATATAAAAGAAGACCTCTTATTTGTGTAGCAGTGTGAGCGGTGAGTGCGGGCCGCCCGCGTCGTCGGTTCGACTGATTGATTGCGGGCCGGGCCTCGCGGGGCCACGCGATGACGCGACAGCGCTGACGGATGACACGTCACATGACACTTGTCAGTACATAACATACTTCACAACAATTACAAACTAATCAATGAAATCCGGGAATAAATCAAGTCTTATTCAATATAAATTAACTTGGGTTTCGTTTATTAGGTTGGTAGGAACGCCGTGATGAGAATGTACCGGACGCACCGGAACAGAACGGTTTATAATGTATACCATTATAAACCGTTCTGTTCCGGTGCGTCCGTCGCGTCGGTATACAATCTGAACAAGACAACGCTTGACTTTCCTTCTGTAAAAGAAAGTCTACTAAAACTACAATTTAGATTACTTCTATTGGTTGTTTCAATTAAATATTATTACTAAACGAAGTAAGATAAATAAAAAGCTGCATTAAATAGTGTACAAGCGCTCCGGTCGCGCTGGACAAACGGCCCAATTCCGAGTAGTAACTTCTAATCAGGTTTTTCTTGGCCTTTTCCGCGCGCGGATACTTTTCAAGTCTCGTAGAGGCTCCTGCGGCCACACAGAGACTACCTACATATGTACCTACATATGGAACAGCTGGTCAGATCAACATGTTAATACTTGCAGGCACACTTAGTGCCAAGGACAAAAACATGAACATGATATATCCAGACATATCCATATGTTACTAAAAAAAAACTTTTAAATAAATAAAGCCGTGTTAGTTACACTATTCATAACTCAAAATGGCTGAAAATTGGCGGGGAAACCAGGAGACGGACATAGGATACTTTTTATCATTTAAACCATGACACATAGATTTCCATGGGGCGAAGCCGCAGGACACAGCTAGTTTTTAAATAAAACTACAGCTAAAATGGATTACCATCATAAGTTTAAATTTGTGGTTATTTAAGTCCTCGGCTAATATTTTAACAATTAACTCGTGTTTATTAAATCACAATTGTTAATTGGCCCTCACACACATGTGCCAGTATTTACCGGCATGTACTAAGTAAATAACTATTTGTCAGACCAAGCTGTATGTTTTCCCAAAAAATTGAAAATAAAATACTAAAGGCAATTGCCACTGAGAAGTTATATCTCTGTCTGTGATACAACATGTATGAAGATGGAAAGAAAGGTTCAGATAACTTTTGCCTGAATTGTATTATTCGAACAACTTTGCAAATCTAAGTGGGTATAGGGTACTTTTTAGAAATATGTCCTCCGTTTCTCAGAAACATTAATCAACCATCTTTATTGAAACGCATTGTAAAGGATTCCTCTCGGCCGGTCGACGGGACCTCGTTAGCATAATCCTGCTAAATATCCAGTTGTTTCTTGTGGGCTATATACAAAACCTTTATCTGTCGGCTTTCCTTGTCCAGCGGCACGAGATCCTCAGTATTACCTAAATTGATAGGTTGATACTATTATTGGATAACCCTGTCTATGGATCTGATACAGATTACTTTAATGTCTACTAAGGCAAAAAAAAACAAGAAACAGCATCTTGATGTAAAAAACTAGGTGTATACAGGTAGATGTTTAAGCTGCAAAGGTAGGTACTGCCGAAAGTAGAGTTATAATCGATCGTTTGGAATTTTGTAACATCCTGAACTAAGAACCTGAGACTTGAATTATAAAAACACCAGCTGCGCCCCGCGGTTTCATCCGCGTGGTGATAGATATTTTGGATATTATACAATATATTATCTTTATGAATTGTAGCCTATGTGTAATTCTGATATGTAAGCTATATTATAGTGAAGTTTCATCAAAATCCATTTAGTAGTTTTTGCATGAAAGAGCAACAAACATACAGACATATAAGAGATGAACATGCTAGTGGTTTCTTTTCACTTCTTCCACTAGTGGACAAAAAATTGAAGTGAACAGTAAAATAATTGTATTTGATAATAATTTATATATAAAATATGACTTGTCTAAGTGCTTATTTTGTAAGCCTAAAGAAATAAATGATTTTTTACTTTTACTTTTTTACTTTTATCCTCACAAACATTCTCGTTTATAATATTAGTAGGATTTAAACCGCAAGACTTAAATGAAAACCTAAGATGATAATGTCTGAGGCCGAGCACTGAGCAGGTCAACGTGTAAGAGGCTTACACCTGCTCCCTCCAGCTCCGCGCAACTATTCATCAGCCTAATATTACTTAGACTAGCTGAACACCCGCGGTTTCATTCGCCTGGACTTGTTCTGAGCGGGTATGTCCTAAAATAAACTCCCATGCAAAACTTCAGCCGCGTAGCTCTGGCAGTATCGAGACATCTTGATGAGTCAGTCAGTTTTTTATTTTTTTATATATGTAAAAGCGAACACGCCCTTTAATAATTACACAATTTGGATCTGTTCATTTGTGCTAAAACGGTGAGATTTAGTTCGAGACCGCCCTTTATCTACTAACACATAGGTTTTATGTAGACTTACGACATTTTAGCAGCAAACATTTTGATCCTGCCCAGACGGAGACCTCCCGGAGGCGCACTGAAAGGCAGAAGGTTCAATTACTGAAATGTTTGTATGATCTGCAGATATAGGTCTGGTGTGTGAAGTATTACGTGAGTATCCTCTAGGTACTCTTGCTGAACAGAAGCTGTCCTTACTTGAGGCAGAGATGATGCCGACTCTTTATTAGTATTTCTTTCGATTTTTAAAAGATCTTAGCTCTCGTCTTAGATCTTTTATATTTCTAAAAATAAGTTTTTGGTTTGAAAGAAGTTTCCTCGAGGCATGTGTGCATGAGATTGGTGTTCGAACAGAGCATACATTACAGGATCCCTGTGAACGTAGTCTCAGGGAAGTTAATAAGGTGAGTGCGTCTCGCGGGGCCCATCCGTTCCGGTTGTAAACCGGCCGGCGGATACCGGTTACTGCCGGATAGTACCTGTTAGTGCCGCGTTAGTACCAGTTAGTGGGCACACTATGCAGATTGACCTTTGATGAGGGATCGCTTATAGGCCCACGTACGCTTACGCCCTCTTTAATGCCCTTTTTTTTAATAACACGATCGATTCTCTAGTTATATTTACGGGTAATACTCGTAAAAGATATGCCCGTGGGTTTAAACGCTCTCTTTCCGGATAAAAAGTATATTTTTTAAGATTATGTTCTATGTATAAACGACATTTATCTTGATCTGTCAGAAGTTTTGAAAATCTTTGATCACAAACATGGTCACAACAGTATTACAGGTATTCAACAATGTATTTTAAGGTATGCTACGGCGTAGACGTGCTACGGCGTAAATGTACTACGGTGCAAGTATGCTACGGCGTAGACGTGCTACGGCGTAAATGTACTACGGTGCAAGTATGCTACGGCGTAGACGTGCTACGGCGTAGATGTGCTACGGAGTAGTAATCTGCTACAGGTTCACCTTTTTACCCTAAAAATTTATATAGTAATGTCCATTATTTATCAATAATAAAATATTCAAAATGTGTATTGGAATTACTTAAAAAAATATTAACGAATAATATGATAATGGAGACTTTTACGAGTACAGCATTGTTATTAGAGGTTACAGATCATTCGTTTTATGTTAGTACGTGTAAAACTCGTCACAAGCGCTACCGATTTATTGTTGAAACGTTGTTAGTGTGTCATCGTTGTTGGTTCAAATACGTAAATAGATATCCAGTAAACAATTCAAATGGTTGGGAAATAAACGTTGGCTTGTATCATGAACTTAGCTGGAGGATAATCATTTAGATGTAGAGGAACATTTTCAATTGAACTTGCGAGCGTGTGGGGAAGACCAGTGTTTCGCTGATTGTGAAATGTCTAATGGTCTCTCAACTGAGTAATATGGTGAATTAGTTGATTCCATACACACGTAAGGCACCTTTCCGTTATTATGATATTATTATTTTTATGCAACATCGTTTTGACGATTTTCATCGGACACTCAAGCTTGAGCAATGCGAGTCTGGGACGCAGTCTCATTAGTCTCTTTATTAAGAGACTGAAAATAACAAGTCTATCCGTCCATCCGAATGTAAAACATTGTGAGCGCACCTCTAGCTCTGTCTCGAGAGTATGTCGCTGCCTGACTCAACCTAAGCGAAAGCGTCAGGAGCATTCAACGTGGTTTAAGAAAAATTTACATCGCAAAATAATTAGGCAATTGTAAAACTATAATACTCGTATATGCAGAGGAAACCAGCGTCTTTCCATATTCATACATGTGCACACAAACGCGTCGCAAACGGCATAAGCTTACGGCGCGCCGCCGTCGCCGCCGTCGCCGCCGTCACTCGTACTATTCGCTCTAATATTAATTTGTACCGATTTTACGACCCTCATACATCCAACATGCCTACCTATACACACGCTTGGAATATTCAGTCATGGAGTGTTCTCGCCAAAGTTACCAATCTAAAGAAAATACAGCGTAACAGATATATTTTACCTTATGATCGGGATCATTAATATATTTTTTGCGATAGTAATTTTACAAACCATTCTCAATTTCAATTATGTATATGTTACTTACAAAATGGATGTTCATCTGAATAAACCAATTTTCTTCAATTAACATTTACAATTTCAAAATATCTATAAAAAATCAAGTAAAATCAATCACTAAAAGTATAATCTATAGAAAATAAATACCTATATGGAAACATCCTGCTATTGGTAACGATTCGAACTCCGTCTTATTATTACGTTGTTATGTTTGGAAGGGGGCATTATAAACGTTTGGGCAGCAGGACGTATCCCTGTTTACTAGTTCTTGCTTGAAATTATTTACTAAAGCGGTTGGTCACGCGAAAAAAAAAATGCGAGTATGTCTGACGTCCAGTGTGTAAAGTGCGGGAAAGCCCACGGCGCGGCTGTGCGAAATATAACGTGCGAATGATTCGCGGTGTAAGCTTTATGGCAGATAAAACTTAATAATCATGTTCCTCTTTATGTCTTTATGCCGGGTTGTCTTTATCCGAGAATTACGAACCGCCCCCCTCACCCGCTTCGCACCCCTCGCCCGCTCTATTACTGTTATAATTATATTCGGTTATGACTTCAAGATCTGTGTGAAAAATTATTGTTATTATTAATGTTATTTCTCCAATACGTCGTTGTCAGGTTGATCTCAGGTTTGCCTGATTTGGCATGAATTCTCTCAAAATATTGCTCTTAACTAGGTACCTTAGTGTTTAATCGTCATCTCATACCCCCGGAGTGGACGATAATGTAATTCAATTAACAAGTAATTTGCAAGTTCGCAAAAATGAATTATTAACGATCATGAATTGGCTCATGAATAAATCAGTCTGCGTTTACAAGTTTTCAGAAAAAGTATAAAATATGCGTAACAAGGTGATGTCGGTTGATACGAGAAAACGATGAAAATATTAACATGAAATGTTGAATATTCAACGTCAAAGTAAAGCATTTATCTATTCAAATAATGTGCCAAATAAAGTGAGATATTGAAAGTGACGTGTGAATAGGGACAGGGACACAATCACTTCTCTGCCGCCGCCGCCGTATAGAGGTGCGAGGTACGCGGTGTGTTCGCGGCAAACACGCGGTGCCACGGTTACAAATGGTGATCATTTTATACAAACACATTATACAAAATAAAAGTAGTTTATTTCCTTCAGCTTCAGATTACTTACTTACTAAACACGCGTAACTAACTAAACTGAACTGAACAATAATTAGGCATGTAAATGCTGGATGCGGCAAGCTGAAGATAGGGCGCTGTGGCACGCATAACCTTCAGGCATACCTACGCACTTTGCGGTTAGCCGCATAGCGGTCAGTCGGCCGGTTGGCCGAAATCTTAAATATATGTATAAGAGAAAATGGTTTTTATTCGCACTACGATGCGGCTGCCGACCAACCGCCAACAGCCAACGGCAACACGACTGTCCGCTCTGTGCATGCGGTACCTGTACACCGAGACAAAACATAAGCTTAACCATAAAAGTAACGGTAAGTAAGTACCTCTGTAATACAAAGAAAAGGTATAACGTGTAATGGGCAGGCGTATTACCGAGTATAATCAAATGATTCCCCCTTGACTTCCACACAGCATACGTAATGTCTCTAAATAAAGAGGATAACAGCGACCCTAATCAAGCGAGCGCAATAATTGACTAATGAATCTGAATTATAAATGGCGAGCGATCGAGACTGATCTACCAGTCCCTACCTACTACCCACCTGTGGCCTTCATGAACGTAATCCTACGTAGTAGGTACCGACATGACTTCCTTATCTACGGAGGCTGGAGAGGCTGGGAAGGCGACTTGTCATTTGTTTTTTAATGGAGGCAAATATTCGGAGAGTTAGAGTTTATAGTACGGCAGCGGGAAGAGAAATGTAACGCAAGAGGCATTTCATTTGCAATGGGCGTTAGGTAGGTTTTTTTACAAATTTAATATTTTTGCTAAATTTATATAGTCTTTTACATAGGGATATTTACCATGCATAGGCACAGTTTATGCTCCACGATCACGGAATAACTGAAGTCATTCGTATCACTCAGCTTAGGCTTTGAACTCGCTCGCTGTATTTCCGGCCAACACAACCTGTGTGTCTTCAAGACAAGACTAAGTAAGTGTCTTCTAGACCTTCGTGATACATCATCGACACTTATCATCAGATGAGACTGGGATCAAACGGCATATTTACGATAAAAAAAGATAATAAATTGATGGATTTAATGAATATTTTGCTATTGTCACTGCTCAGATAATAATCGATGGGGCCAGAATCCCAGCTCCGTTGTCTGTGGCCGGTGCCGTGTCCCACATGTCTGCTGACCCTGCATAACTGTGATAGATCGCGACCTCCTTGATCATAATCCTCACCATGTCCCCTTCCCTACCCACAGCACGCGGCAGGGATAAGCCGCTTGGCTACAGATAACGTTAATCCAATGATTAGGTACTTTAATAATGAACACGGCCGAAAGGTAATTATAGGATTATTCCAATCAACATCATTAACTTCCTCCGACGCCATTCAGTAATATTTTCTGCGCCACTGAGTTCTCCATCTAGATGCGAGAACGACAAGAACTGATTTATATTTAGGTGAATGAGAAAAAAGATGAGAAGGTATACCTCTAACTATCAGTTAACGTATCATGCTCGCGAATGATACATGACGCCGCGTACCGCCGCGCCGGTCAATACCTGGATTAATACATATTAAAAAGTCGATGAAGCTTTTCTTTCACAAAGATTTAGCTAACACGAGTCTGGGACTCATGTTAGCAAAATCTGTGCCTTTCAAAATAATTTAACGCAAAATACGTCATTTACTGGGTCACACGCGTGTCGGCGCGAGATCATTTGTATCCGTTGTTTAATGTTCACCAAGCCCTCATTCAAACCACAAGGATTCTAGCTACGGAACTTGAATGGAAGGTT
This sequence comes from Eupithecia abbreviata, assembly GCA_943735965.1. NCBI lineage: Eukaryota > Metazoa > Arthropoda > Insecta > Lepidoptera > Geometridae > Eupithecia > Eupithecia abbreviata. The sequence goes on along the minus strand of OX030981.1, from coordinate 13,180,146 downwards.
CCATACAGGCTTGTTTACTGAGAATACCTACTGTCGCTAATGAGCTGAGCCAGGATGAGTGCGCTCCCGCTCCCGCTCCCGGTCCTGTCCCTTAATGATAATGAGTCATCGTTTATTAACGCGTTCAACTAAACATGTTGATTTGGTCTCGTGGCCTTACCATTATAAGTAGTTGTTTCCCGACGATCGACCGTGAGACCTGAAATAGCAAGAGATAGAGCAATACTCGTGAAACTTGACGTCCCGCGACCATTGCACCAGGTGTACGGAGAACAACAGCTCTGCTCTGGTCTGTGATATTTGAGAGACGTCAGCATCTATAATACGCACATTTAACAAAAACTATGTATAATGTTCCCTATCACCCCACGCCAGGTATAGGTACACTGGCTACGGCAAGCGGTCAGCCTTCAATCACGGGGAGTAGGCCTGATGCAGTTACAGATACCACTTAGAGCTGCACTAGTGCTCGCAACACGGCTAATTCACCGGCTGTAAGAACTGCTCAGTACAGTCGAGGACTACACGCCCCGTCCGCAAAATACACCGTAAACATAACATTATTTATTATTTCTGTGTAATGATATCGAATAATTTTCTGAAATAAATGAAATACAATACAATGACTGTTGACGGGTCTTTATCGCGTTTATTTTCATATTTTTGCTGAAGTTTCAACAGGGTGAGACACTGTCGTAGTCACGCAATAACTCGGGTGCTGGAGTTGCCGCCTCGTAACTACCCTCACTTGGTCATTAAACGAGAGATGTCCATCTGCCTGCACACCCGGAGCGGAGTCGAGCTGGTTTAGCGGCTTCAGGAGTGGTGTGGTGTGGTTGGTCAAGGCGACTAAAATTAGCCTTAAATAAATATATTTATTTTATTTATTTGGGAAACTAAAAGCTAACGTTAAAATCATAGATAATTTTATTGTACTGTTACAGTCAGAACAAATATTTGCAGATCTTACAATTATTTGTCCCGAGGCGGGATTCGAACCTGCAATCGCCTTGCGTCGAACACTAAATAGTGGTCTTCACCTGTTGAATTTCTTTAGGCGGTGAGTGTACAGCGGGCGATGTCTCTCAGCTCGTAGATGGATGCTCATAATGCGATTAGTTAAGACGGTATCTACACAAGAACGGTCCGCCTCGTCACTGACGACCGACTGGGCTGGCGCGGGCGTCGTAATAAACACCTTAGGACGGACTACGTAGATCTCATATCGACACAAAAATGTGAATGTATCGCAATAAATGAACATAAGGTAGGTACCAGATTATGCCTTCGACTTTTTAGGTGTAGATATAACTTCAGAGTGAAAGATTACAGTATTTATAAGTATTAATACAACGGGTATTTATCGCGTTTATTTACCTATTTTTCCCGACGTTTCAACAGGTTTACACACTGTCGTGGTCACGGGATGACACCCATGTTGTATTAATACTTATAAATATGTGTTCAGATCGCGTAAGTTTAAAAGTATTTATAAGATTACAGTAGTAGTTATACTACCTACAGGGTGTCCCATAATGTGTAGGGATGATATTTAAAATAAATTACTGGGATTATGGCCCTTAATGGTTAAAAAGTCGCTATTCTAAGCACACCAAAGTTATTCACTTATTATGGGAGACCCTGTATATGTAGGCGGTTGTTGATTTTCAAAGACTGAAATGAAAAACAGACATTTAATCGAAAGATTCTTTGATTTCTCTGACGTGCCATGCGGGAGCATGGCATGTAAACATTTAGCGAAAAGAAACATAAATAATTATTGAATATTGAAATAAATCGGCGGAAACCAAACAGTAATCAAATGTAGTTCACTATTTACGGAACAGTTAATTTTTAAGGAAAATACGCTTTTTAATGAAATTGTAAAGTTTAAACGATTTTCTAAGTATTGTCAATACAATACTACTAAAAGCTAGGAAATCGTTTCGTGATATAAAACAAAGTGGAATGGCGAACCTAAGGAGGTCCTTACTTGGAGCGGACTCGATATTGATATTGTCGATGCGGTCTCAGTATCCATTGTGAGGAGAAGGGCGAAGCTCCACACAATGCTATGATGGAGCGGTACTATTAGGCTAAGCGGGCGCAATGGCGGAAAACGCTCTTTGGTTATATGTTTTGGAAACTAGAGTAATGATTCTTTCATCCGTTAGCCAGTAATGATATAGGCAGAAACATGTTTTTTTGCTTGCTGTATTATCTGGTATAAATAAAATGTATTACTACCAAATAAAAAGATCGATGCGCGCCGAGACACTGGACCCTTGCCATGGTGTGAGCTTCAGTTCATTTATGATGAGAATACCAACGAACATCTCTTTACCTACTTAAGCGCTGAGTTTTGGCCGAAGGGTGACAAGTTTCGAAGGTTCACTGGCCGCCTGCAAGGGGACGCCGCTGTACTGCCGAGCACCGACGTCAGCTGACGCCCTGATTATGTCATCTACACGCTGTCGCCGCGTTAGTGTTATTAGTGTTATTAATTATATCTATTTATATTTTATGCATGCTAGTTTTAAAGTATTAATATTTACCTTAAAACTAGCATACATAATGAACCGTAGAATCAGTTAAATAAGATCTCTTTCTTATATTTATTCTGAAATAAATGATTATTATTATAAAGCCTTTTCACACTGATTTGGTTTACACAATACGAAGGCACTGTACCTGCCAGGCATGGGAAGGACTATTCCTTCCTACCATTTCAATAAGATGTACTAACTTGCAAGTCCTATCTGGCAGTGGTGAGCGATCCTTGTCGGCGCAACAATCAGTTCCTGAGTGCGCTTCCTTGTAGACGTTGTGTGGTGCTGCAGCGTGCAGTTCTCAGAGCACGGACCTGCTCCCGCATGGGCAGAACTACACGGACTCAGTTCAAGGGGGTTATGGCTTCAACTACACATATACCCTCGAAACCCACCAGTGGGCAGCTCACTAACACATTCTCCAATAATAAAACGACTCATATTTCCAATATGTTATATACCATTTAAATCTCAAATCAAGCAAGGTGAAACTACACTCAAATAAACTCAAATAAAATAACTCGACTCACATTATGTATTTCTGGGAAAAGCAATTTAAAATGAATTGATGTCACAGAGAATGAATACCAATTTATGTTATAATTGGAAAAATGTTGTAGGAATTCATTTTATTTGTAAAGAAACGTGAGTGACTCAGGAATGAATCAGGAGCGCCACTTGTATGTTTCTCGTGTTCGGTTGACGAGTCACTTGAGGCAGAGAATCTGCCAAGAGGCATCGAGACAGCCTTGCATCGAGGCAGCCTCACATCGAGGCAGCCTCTTAATGAGGCAGACTGCTAGCTCGCAGTGCACAAGCACTAAGCAATGAAACCATTAATAAAGAGCAGCTGAAACATACACAATAATATTTTGCAAGATCATATCCCGGTCGCCCGTCCCGTCCTCTGTGTAATTTATCTGGCGGTTCAGTTAGCTCCCGCGCGGTGATTAGCGGCTCCGCTCTCTCTGTGCACTGTGCACTACTGCGTGAGTGCCGAGAAAATATGGTTTTCAGAATATTGTTATTATTGATTAATTACTTACTCCATTTATTTTTTAATAAAACAATGTTTTAAAGTCTTTTTGTAGAATCTTATTACGGCTGCTTTGACTGCTCTTTTGTTAAATCATGTTGTGCATGCACCTTTAGGAAATAAACCTAGTGTAAGAACCTTAGATATTATTTTAACTGAATTGTCAAGATTCAATTGTTTTCTATTTTGTGTGCCAATAAAGTAAATAAGTTAAATCATAGTTGATCCATGTTGGTATAGTTATTATTATTTTTAGCATTGCGCTATATTTCGTTTTAATAATACGGTATGGTGTCTTTGCCAGAGATTGCAACTAATTGCAACCTTGGACCAACATTTCAATTCGGGACTCCAAACAACCAGACACATGTGAGTTGTTTGCATTAGGTACTTGTTTACAAAGGGAAGTGGACCGTGTGTGCAGAGCGGGTGGGTGCATATTTGCGTGCAGTGGTCGGTGCAATGGCGCGGGAGATGCAATCGTGTCGGAGTGCAGATGGAGCAATCACTATCCAGTGTTTGAGTGCTTCGGGGCTGCGGAGTCAAACGTATTTGAATACGTATTGAAATACAACAACAGGATAAATAAAAGCAGACTGCAAGAAATGGGCTTCTTCCAGTTTTAACTACGTAAAACGTCAAAAACGAGTCGAGCTCACGCATAAAGGGTTCCGTATAATGAAATGACCTTGTTTCTTGCCCAATATGATTCTAGGTTAACGGCAAGTAGGTAGTTAGTTTACCTAGAATCATACCATTTGGCGAGAAGCAAGGTATCATGACATTAGTAAAGGAAACATCCGGAAACCGTTAATTTCTAATTAATTCACTAAAAATGATTGATTCTCGCCATGGAGCAGAAGCTATATATAGGGTACTTCCCGTTGAATCATATTTTTTTACAAAAAGCGAGATCTTATAGATATAAGAAACTTTGTTATTAACTTAGCGTTGTTTGCTTTAAAGAGTAATATCAGGAGGCATTCCTCGTAGCGCACCCAGATGAAGAGCACCAAAAGAGATTCCCACTAACCTAAGGACCGAGGGGTCGTCACCCCTCGAGTTGACGCCGGGGTAATGAGGCCAAGCCTCGAGGCCCCTCTCTGTGCCCCCACCAGGGCCGGAAATAAATCTATTGATTGAGGTATTGTTCGTAGCGCACCCAGATGAAGCGCACCAAAGTACTTTCACATAGCGCACCGGTTTGGTGCGCTTCATTCAGTGGGTATAATTGAATGCTACTCAGGCTGTAAGTTCGATGTTCTATCCAATCGCCAAGTTCAGTCCTGGAGCGAGAGGGACCGCTTCTGGCCAGAGTCCCGGGAATATGATGTAATACAAATACAAAATTAATTTATTTACCAATACAAAAAATGCTTATACAGTTCCGTCGTAGTTGTCAGTTAAACCTAGTGCGGGACCACCAGTGGGGACCACCAGTGGGGACCACCAGTCAACAGCATAGGTAAGCATTTTTTGTATTGGTAAATAAATGAATTTTATATTTGTAATAAAACAACTTCTACCCGGGCAGTCCACTAGCGTCCGCTCACCTCTCCCCTCGCTCCGGCTCCGCTCTCGCGACGGCATGTCCCGTCGGCATCATTCCACTTCAAAGCCGATTTAGACGAAAGTTCAGACAAACTTTGTCTAATTGTTTCGGAACAATTTGACATTTAATATACATAAGACGTAAACAAACGAGTTTTTAGGAAAATATTATAAAGAGGTTTTGTATTTTGTAACGAGGCAAATATAAAAAAAACTTAATTTCCATGCAACAAACTACCCCTTGGCTAACCCATTCTTCACTTCAATTTTTTTTACCGGCAGAAAGTTAAAATTTTCTAGTTATTATTATAAATATGACCTTTGACCCCATTTTAGAATACGAATTTTCAAAAATCCCTTCTTAACGGGTGCCTGATTCCCAAAAGGAACTCCCATGAAAAATCTAGTGTCACTAAATCTCTTGATAAGTCAGTTAGGCTTTTCTCATTTATAATACCTTACTAATAGTAATGTAGCTACTTCCACAGTCTGTCTGAACTGAACTTCGAAAATATGAGCGCCAAAGGATTCATGGAAGTTTTTGTATAAAACACAGAAGAAATTCCAACTGGAAATTCCGCACGCAGTCGTGGTATTTCTCCTGTGTTCGTACACAGATGTGGCTTTTTAGCCTTTTTTGGAATAATCAGGAAAGAGGACTAAAATAAAAGAACAGCTCGGCTTCCGAATAAACTTTTATTGGACAAACAACTTCGATAGCCTCATTACAATGTACATCAACATGTCTAGTACAGATACCAGCGCCTAACTAACGGCACAGCTCTCCGCAACGAACACTTACAGTATCCTACGATATATAAACTAGGTCAATATCGAGTTCATCTACGCTAGGAAGTGACATAGAAAGAGCTATATTTGTACGAAGTAGAGATACAGAGCAAAGTTCGAGCGGAACTTGAGATAACAAAATAAAGATTCTAATATCATTTAAAATCATAAAACATCTGAGAATATTTTCCTAATATCTGATACACTTGTGTCTTTTAACGTAAACATAAATATATATGTAAATCAATAGGAACTTTCCCACAAACATATCAATTCATTTCACTGGTTGGAAGTGAAACAAATTAATAGTGTTTCCAACTCTAAGCAAAGATGCGAAAAAAACAGTGATTTATTTGGCAAAGATATGATACAGGTTGTTATTAAAAAGTAGTCGTAATATTAGTGATTCCGTTTGTCTAGGCCTCGTCGCGCGCTCCACTGCTCTCTGGAACACAAACACAATCTGTGAGTTTATTTTATTTTAGTGCTCATATAACTCCTGCTTCCTCCAACACAGCGCAGATGAGAGAGTGTACAGAGATACGTGATAGATCAAGGCACAACATACAGTGAAACGCAAGATGCAGAAGTATAAAGCCTAACCAACCACACGGAGGCAATATCTGGTGAAGGGCCACATTGATGACCTTAATAGGTACATATCGTGACCAAGCATACCGTCGGAATTCGAAATTCGTCGTTTAACGGCGAAAATGTAGAAAAAGAGAAAACCTACTCGATGAACATTTCAAATTAATTACAGAGCGCGGCTCTAAGAAACGATTTAGATACAGATAATTATTAAGAACTATGTGACAGGCAATTTCGCCGGGTCTCCGATGTGACAGATAATCGATCGTCTGCCAGAGTGGCTCAGCTAATAATCAAGTAAAGTCTAACGATTAGCGGCTCATCGCCGAGACAAAGAGACTCAGGAGGAGAGGATCCGGCTACGCCGCCGTGAGCTCCGTGAGCAGCGCAGCTTACGTGAGCTAGGCGCTCGCTCCCGACACCGCTCGTCAACGCTGTTTACTTAACAGAATGTACGAGGCCACTTTATGTTGTGATGCGAAATTGTTGTGTGTGTGAATTGAATTTTTTACCATAATTTTATTGATGTCTGAAATAACGTTTTAAATTGAATTACATTCAATACAATATGCAGATTCCCATACGCCTGTTCATTATATCCAGCTGCTTTGGTGCGTGGAGCAGAGACTTGTTTTCTTTCTTGTTTTTCTTGAGAGTCTGAGGTTGTTAATTGGTTCAAGATAAAATAATTAATGGCTAAGAAATTTAATAATGTCCCATAAATTTTCCAACTTCGACGGGACTTGAACTTGATATTTAATGTCATTGTCAGAAAATAACTAAGGGAGAAGTGAATTCGGGCCCGTAAGCTCTGGATTGTACGTATTAGTAAATTAGCAAGTACTCATATTCCCTCGGTAATGGAACAAAAGGCTTTGTTGCGCGTCATTAACTCACGAAAGTTCCGGCAACTTTCCGTTATTTGCGTCGATCGCAGCGGAGCCTGCCGCGCTTGCTGAGCGGATCAAACGGATCATATGCTGGTCGGATTCCGGATACCTACTGTGCTCTATCTAAGCTGAAGTCATCTACACCACATGAGTTAATGCTCCAGTCGGTTGCTAGGTACGAGCAACCGATATAACTCAAATAGATCTTTCTCTTGCGGTTTTGACATTAACTAGAGATTTGATAATTGATTAGGTCTAAAGAGACGATTAGCGTACGAGCTACCACAGTACCAGCTGTAGGTCGACTTTAACACTATTTGTTAAAGAAAAAAATTGTTATAAGTTTGGTTCAACGATGCCGATTATTTCTATTAGTGCGTTTGTCTTTGATTTTTGTAGGCCCGATAATAAGATGAAGGGGTTCTCGTTAAATCAATCAACTAGATCCATGATCCATCATAATAGAATCCGCAAACATGTAGTCCACACATGGGAACAAGAACCCGCGAGTTTCCCCGCGGCTTCACGCTCATTGGCTAGGTTAATTTGAAAATATCTACTTTGATTGAATCACCGCGCCGCCGCCGCGCCGTCAAGATGGAGCCTAACTTTAAACCGAAGATTAAATATAAGCAGCGGTTTGGGCTGCGGTAAGTCCGCCGGCTTTTCCGACTGAGTGGAGACTTTTTGTTGAAAGGATTCAAGATTTAAATTTAGAGAATGTTGGTATTTTATTAGAAGCTGTAGGTTTACGTAAATAGAGGCAAAAGAGTTACACAAAATGGTCGGCGCGTTTGAGATAAAATAGTGAGTTCTTCGTAAAAGTCATCGAGTTGTGTTCGGGTGCTCGATAAAGAACGCAACTTATGGAGCGGCCCTACAGTTCTCAACTCGCATAAAAAGCGATTGTTATTTTGTAAAATCAGGGCGACTCCACGGATTGCGCCGTTTAGCTACTCGTACTCCTGTTAGCCTGTAATTTACTGAAACTCATCGTAACTTATTTCGTTCAGTAAGGTTATGTACCGGTGGGCGGCTGCGGTGCGAACTTTGAACATGTTTGAGAATCACGATTCTCTTGTTTGGAATTTTTGACTAAACTTCCTAATCAATTTCTATTTGAGAATAATTTTATCGTCAAAACTTATTTTATGATTAGTAGATTACTGCGTTTCAATTTTCTGTAAAATATATTCCTTCGAACGTTTCAATATTAAAAAGGTAATTCGCTAGAAAAAATATATTTCCCCAGTCGTATCAGCACTTGTTTGCGATCATCCGTGAGGCGCAGTGATGCGACGCGACGACTCCCCGTTCCCGGGACACGAGACTTGCCTCCCGGTAACTTTCACACATCGCTAAGCCCGAGCTTCACGTGTCACTGCCTGCAAGACAGCACCAATTACAGTACAGCCAAAGGATAGAGGCTTTCGCTCCAGCGTGGCCGGAGAAACAATTACAAACGTCATCCACATGGTTCTAGTTGCATGACACTATGCTAATAGATGAGGACTAGTCAGAAAAACTAATCTAATCTGTACATCTAGACATACATCTAACATCAAACAGAGAAGAGAAGAGATACCAAGCACTAAGGACATCTAACAGAGAACATTCTAGAAGGAACAGATAAGACTCTAGAAGGAATAGAACTAGTGAAGAATGGTGTGGAGTGGACACACTGGCACAGATCCGCGCTGGTCGGGCTACCCGCATCGCGGAGGGCAAGATACAGGTAGCTCGAGTGTCAGTTGTGTAAGCAGCGACGCAGTGTGCCCCCCCCGGGTGCTGCGTGCGCTAGAGTGGAGCGAGCCGTGAGCGGAGCCCTGCGTTACCGTGCTGGTCGGCTAGCGAGGGGGGCCGCGCCGCGCGCTTGCCCCACATGCCCCTTAAGTTAGTCCATCCGGGCTCGCGCTTCCAGTAATACTGAGATCCTGTTGACCATTTCACATTTTTAAATTGAATTCCATCCGAACCCATGTAAATAACACTTTGCGAGTATTAGAGCCAAATTATGAATTACGCTTGAAAAATTCTGCGTAATGGGCGTCCTCCGTCGCCATATCGACTCGGGGATGCTTAATTTAAAAAGCCGAGCGAGAATTATTATCTAATTCTGTTGGAGAGTGGTTGCTCCGCCAATTTACGTCTTGTTTGCAGCGGGCGGGCGGCGGCGCGGCGGCGGCGGCGCGGCGGCGGCGGCGCGGCGCCGGCGGCCGCGCACCGGCGGCACTTCATTACTTTGACAGCTGTCAAGCAGAATGTGCGACATCTTGCTCAACCGTTTGTTCACAAACTTTGAGGGACAATTTGATCACGTTCGAGAAATTACTATAAAATTATCATTAAAGTTTGGAAGGCCCTTTTCAATGAGTAGGTAGTTCTAATCTAATTTTAACGCGTGGGTTTACTAGAATGTGAAATATGCAGGTACTTATTGAATTGATCCTTCTCTGTTTGCGTTAATCCAAACTAAAGTCTAATATTTTTAGCCAAGTAATTTGGTAATTCCTCGTTAGTACTGTAAATACGTCGTCCTTCCTTGTAACGCGAGAGGACTCTCGGCGATAACCGCTTCTGAAATATTCAGCGACAAACATCCGCGAGCAAATGAAGTAATTCATCTATCTCGCGCACAATCACGGAATTACGTCGAGCCATTTATAAATCAACATCAACGTTTAGGAGCAACGGGAAGAACGGGAAGGAGGATAATGAAGCTGAAAGTAAAAGTGTCGAATTTATTGGATTTTAAAAGAAAGAGAAGTCATTGCCAACTGATTGCCGGGGTCCATATTGTGAAGCGACGAATGTGGATTATTGTTTATCATTTACGGATGAACGGTTTTACATTGCCTACTCACTGTTCAATGTTATTCTCAGCTGATTTTACCTGAGTTATACATCTATATGGAGATAATATATAAGGAGATCGCCTCACATTATCCAGTAACAACCTTTTAACGACACTTGGTTCTCAAAATTGAAAATGGCTAACGAATCCTCTCTCTTCTTCGGGCCAATTTTCGAGAAAACAAAGAAGTACATTATAATAATCAAGCAGCTGCATGTGTTGATGATGACCTGCGAAGGACTGCGGGCAGATGCTGGATGCGACAAGCTGATGACAGGGCGCTTTGGCCCTCATTGGGGGAGGCCTATGTCCTATGTGTGTGTGGACTACAATAGGCTGATGATGATGATATGTTGACGTGTGACGTCATGGGTACAGACTGGGTACCGACAGAAATAGAACTAGTATAATGAGGTGGTAGTAGAGGTCTACCTACAGCTGGATGAGGAGTAAGGGTAAAGGGAAAGGGACGTACCAGGGCTGTACTGCGGCTGCTTGGCGGGGCGCTTGCCCCACGCGCCGTGCAGGGTCTGCCAGGCCTTCTTCTCCGGGGCCTCCATCCGCTCGCTGCTCTCCATCTGTACCAGACAGAATTTTATTTACCACTAGCTGCGACTTCGCCCTCTTGAATCACTCTATCTATTTTTAAAAAACCGCATCAAAATACGACTGACTTTGTTTTGTACTAATGTAAAAATGTAATAAAATTATTATATTATTGTTCATACATCAAATGCAACTAAAATGATATACAATTTAAACTACAATGTATACGACCAGTAAGGAAGAATAGACCAATATTAGAAAAAAAGTTTTTTGTGTATTTGTTTACCCTTGAATTTTTTATTAAATTTTTACTATTTCTTTCAAAATTTCAACTATCTGTCATAATAAAATAGTGAAGAGATTCATGAGCCCGCTGACAGACGGACGGACAGACAGACTTATAGCGGAGACTTAGTAATTGATCGGGTGGGCACCCTTTGGGTACGGAACCCTGAAAAGAATGTGTTCTTTCGATAACAAAAACTTTGTTATGTCGGTAAAAATGTCACATAAAACGGCGAGTCCAATCTGTCTCGGCTTCAAGGGACAACACAGATTAAAACTGTATCCTTCCAATACTCGGCCTTTACTGTTTGTGAAGGAGCAATCACAGCGCGGGGCGTACATTTAGACGAAGGCCTCAGACGCAATACTTCCATTAGTGTTTGAACTTGTCTTCCTTCCGTCACACATTAGGTAATGGCACTTCGTAGCTTTTTATTGGCCTCAGTGGCGTAGCGGGCAAAGGGTCGCCTGCGATGCAGCGGGTTGCGGGTTCGATTTCTGCCTCGGGAAAAATGTTTGTACGATCTGTAGTTATTTGTTCCGGGTGCTCTGGATGTTTCCTATGTATAATACATTTATCTATGTGCCTTATGTTATGTATCTCCTACTCATAAAACCGTCTCTTATTACTGGGTTAGATAATGCTATGTGGATTGTCGAATATTATTTTTTGATTTCGTGTAGCACAAACATGCCCTATATTTGTGCTATAAGAAATAAATAAATAATATTCGACAATCCACATAGCATTATCTAGCCCCGAGTTATTTATCTATTATGTCCAGCAGTGGGTAGAGAAGGGCTGATGATGATGTAGTTACCGGCTGTGGCGCGACCTGTTCCACCAGCTCGTACTCCTCGTAGTCGGGCTCGGTGCTGCGCTTGCCCCACGACCCGTGGAAGTTGGACCACTTCTCCTGCAATACAGTTCACCTTTACAGACACTTACAGATGACCTCTGTGGCGCGGTGGGCGAAGGTCCGTCTACGACGCAGAAGGTTGCGGGTTCGATTCCCGACTCGGGACAATTGTGTGTACGATCTGCAGATATTTCTTCCGCGTGTTCTGGTTGTTATTATGTATAATAAAAAAAACTATCTATGTAATGTATTGTAATATGAGTATCAGTCATCTAGTACCTATCTAGTAATATATCAAACAAAACTAATGACTTTTCTACAGATTCAGCCAATATGGCGACGGAGGCACTTTACATGTAGCAGATGTCAAATAAGATATTTAAATGCAATTCGCGTAATTGTATAAAGAGAGTTCTTTTTATTCTGATTCGATATAATTTATTCATTAATTGATTTAATTACCCAACCTATGTTTAATTTTGAAAATAAATTATTTCAGGTTCCATTCGAGCAAAAAAGTAAAACCTACAAAGAATAGCGAATAATTTTAAATTCGTTAGTATCTAACTTTTGGTACAAATTAGAGCGCTTTCTCCGGGTGACCCTTTAGTAAAACCTCTGTATCTAAAAGAGATTAAAACAACTAACCAAAAACGTGCCTTATCCACATGTGCCCAAACAAAAGGGCACAGTTTTCAATTAACCTTTTGGCCGCTGGCCGCCATGGCCGCATTCCACCAGTGACCACCGCTAGATTACCGCATACCACGTGCAATAACATAATAGACAAGGGCCGCTCACTTTGATTTACTTACTGCGCGGCTGACCTTAGACCATTAAAAATGTTCTGTTCTTGTCTGACGGATTAAAACGAATAAAACTTGGAACAGATAAGTTATTTCCTAGCTCCTGGGCAACAGGGGACTATATATAGATAGGTGACTATTTATAAAGATAGGAGTTTACAGTCTACTGAAGGTATAACCATTGATAACTAAAACCGCTTCAACCATTCTTGGGTCTGAGCTTTTCAGCTACCCCAGTATCCCGATATAGGGAAAGTTAACTAATACATATTACCACTAGGTGTGTACCACCCTCCTAACAAGTTGCGTGTTAGTATGATACCGCCGCCTTACACATGCATTTGCAATACTTTCTGTGTTCTATTGACTTACATTATTGACTCGCCTTACACGTTTTGTAGGAAACGAATATAGGCTGTTGTGTACCTCCTTGTTCCCGCCCCAGGCTCTCATTCAGTAAAGTGGTCGGTGGAGTGTGCGTCACGCATAGTTCGCCACATTGTGCCAGTCGCGAGTTGGCAAGTTCCCCATAATGTCACGCCTCGGAGCATGTCGGTTACTACTTCACAAGTTCCACTACTCCGCGCTATTCAACACGAGTTAGCAGTCCCACGCTTGGATTCACATTTATGACAGTTTGATGTTGTATGGCGACAGACGCGTTAAGTTTTCGCGATCGGTTCTTTGTGAAAGTTTTCATAAAGTGCGTGGTAGTAATGTTAATTAGTGTGAAATACTACAAACTACGCTCTATTATAGACATTCAACAATGATACAATCGTTCGTAATTATTACAAATAGAGCAATTACTTACAGGTGCGCGTTTTCCCCAAGCCGAGCTCATGTCTTGCCAGCCGCGTTTTCCCCAGGCAGAGTTCAGGTCTTGCCAGGCCCGTTTGCCCCAGGCTGAGTTCAGGTCCTGCCAGGCCCGCTTTCCCCAAGCAGAGTTGAGATCTTGCCAGGCTCGTTTGCCCCAGGCCGAGTTGAGGTCTTGCCAGGCCCGCTTGCCCCACGCTGAGTTGAGATCTTGCCAGCCCCTCTTGCCCCAGGCTTGCGACATATCGTTCCAGCCGCGTTTTCCCCAGGCTGAGTTGAGATCCTGCCAGCCGCGCTTGCCCCAGGCTGAATTAAGGTCTTGCCAAGCGCGTTTCCCCCACGCTGAGTTGAGGTCCTGCCAAGCGCGCTTGCCCCAAGCTGAGCTCATGTCCTGCCACCCTCGCTTGCCCCAGCCTCCGTGCAGGTTCGACCAGGCACGTTTGTCTTCTTCTGTTAATTCTAATTCATTGTTATCCTGCGAACAAATTCATCTGTTACGTCAGATTCAGATAGATAAAAGAACTATAAGATAATACGTTCTACATACAATATTAACCTCTTCACAACCGCTAAACGAACATGAACTGCTTATATCCTCGACGTGAACAACGAACATGGCTCCTTCAGTGGCAAGAGTCTGCCGCTGCATTTATTCGAATAGAAGCAATAGTCGCCTGCGGGGGTGGTAGGGCGAGGAGAGGGGAGGGAGAGGGAGTCGTTTGTTTCATTATGCTTATGAAACAAACAAACTTATGCAGTTAAACGTTTTCCAAGAGCTGCGACATTGAGCACTTGCAATGCTAATTGTTTTGCAATGAGCCGGCGGCGGCGCGGGCCGACTCACAGCGGGAGCCTGTACGGGAATATTTAACTCGAGACGAGACCACAAATGAAGTAACGTGCAGTCAGGTTTGTTGTAGACACCGGGAGCATTTATGCGGACGGTATTTATATTTATGCTGACGGTATTTATATTTATGCTGACGGTAGATACTATAGTTACGGTGATAGTATAGTTTGCGCGGGAGTTTTATACCGGAAGCAAGCAATACACTTGCATAGTTGGTTCCTCGACTCGAACTCATAAAAGTGCTCCAACTTCTAAAAGTCGAAGCATACAGTTTATCGGTCCACGCTCGCACTTCGCTGTGACTCTTGAAGGTGGTTTCTTATTTTTCCCAGCTCCTTGTAAGGTTTTCTTTATTTGCAAATACTTTCGCTTTGAACTTATTGTTGGTTTGTGTCCCTTTATTTCGCTTTGAAAGGGTACGGTAACGTTTGATGGCTGTTAAATCAAATCATTTATATGAGAGTTTACAAAGTCACATATTAATGTATTGATCCTGTTACATTATCAAATATACCGAGATATATTATTATTATCTATATTATAACAGGTAGGTAAGGATTTAGTTACGCCGGTACGTTCCTCGGACTCGGCCAATAAACCAGCTAATGAGAGTGCTCTACAATTCACTTAGAATAACGTCTCAGTTTAACGGGCGACCTTCGTCCCGTTATTTTGATTGAGTCCAATTCATCGAGTCATCGCTATAGAGATTAACGGCTGAATAGACTAGTAGTAGAAGTAGGCTTCAAGGTTTACGGTAAGGACATTAATCATAATTTTGAACCTGCATTTGTTCATTGACCTTAGGACAGTCTCCACTTATTTCAATTAATTAATAAAAGTACACTTTATTGCACTATTCTCTAAAAAAAAAAAATACTAAAAAAAACCTTATATCTAAATATTAACAAACTTAACAAACAGTACAATAGTCGTCTATTTTAAGAGTTAAGAAGTTGAGTTAGCTATTTATAGAAACATTGTATTTACTGATTTTGACCAGTCTCTAAACCTCTGAGCTAAATATACACCTCTCCAAATGTACCTACATATGTTTGGTCTGCTACATCCCATTTGATCGATTTGCTATTTCGTAAGCTAAGTTAAATTTGTTTTCTTTCGTTCCCTCGGTGCGGTTGGCTTAGGGTTCGTTATTTCCGGGATTGTTATTCATGTAATGACCAGTTTATGTTTAGAACACGAGGTGACGTCACACGGTTTGGGCAAGGAATCTCCTATGTCATAGGGAATAGCCCCCAGGAGTCTCACCTGTGCCGGTGCATCATGCTGCAGGTCCTCGGCAGCGGCCGCCACCGCCAGCGTCGTGAGCGCCGACAACCACAGCGCAGCCACGCAACCACGCATCTGCAACAACCACAACCACCAGTCACATCGCATACTCCTAGTATTGCATAAAAGGGTTCGTAATCCGCATTATGACTTAGATTGTCTAAACTTAGTCATTTATAATGTATATCTAGATTCGTAATAACTGTAATCCGGTAACTAATTGTCAGCAAATGAAAGAACTTCAACCATTTTGTATTCAATACTGATGGATTTAATCGCTCATAAAAAATATATTATTTTCTCCCTTGCTCCACCCAGGTGAACCACGAGCAATGGACGGTAAGTATTGTTGAGTTCAGACATGAGATACATATATGTATACCTTATCATATATCTTCATCCTTATCGCAACAAAGCTTAATCAGTAGGATACATCAAAGATAGAAAAACAGTAGTTAGAAAGATTTATAGTTATTACCTCCTAAGCGGAGAGCGTCGTCGCTGAGCTATTTCAGAGTTAGCACGTTATGGTCTATCAGTGGGTCATCTCGCTCTAATAGCGGGCCGAGCCGGCAGAGCCCGTGTTAATAACACACGGCCTCACAGTTATTATTATACGCACGAGCTCGTGTTATCAAAAGAACACAATACAAATACGGAGCCGTGCGTCACGGGATAGGTCAGGTCGCCCTATGTTGTTCATTCTTTACTACTTTAACACTTTGACTGCTGAAATCACACGGTATGTGTTTTCTACAAGTGACTAATATGCGTAAATCCACACTAGCGCAGCGGCTGAGAAAATACAGATCTGTGTGACTCAGCACAGCCGTAATATTTTTCGAACGAAACGCATGTGCGGCGCAACACAACCGCTGTGTAGAGCGGCAGCACGAATTTTTTAGGTTAAAAAAAAGACCGCAGTCGTCGAAAAAAAAACCGCAGTCAAAGTGTTAAAGTATAACCCGCGCGGGATCAGAATGGGATGGGATCTTGTACTAAAGACTGCAAGCTGGCCGCCGATTCAAGTCTCAATCCAAGATGCAATTTGCGCAATGCAAATACAAGTATCTAGCATCTCAGGGAAACTCAGCTGCATTTTAAGTAATGGAGCACTTTAGTGGTTTTAAAACGAAAAAACCATTCGTATTATTACAAAATTGATGATTAAGTCTTATCTTTGTTACTTTTAGAGATTTAGCTAACAAATGAATTAACTCTGTTTGACTATCTTTACTGAAAATAAGTTTTTCATGATGTAACAGTAGAACAGAATTTTAGTTAACGACATGGATTGTAACCGTGGATATATGCTGTCTATACTAATATTGTAAATGAAATGAAATAGTATTTATTTGCTTAAAGGTATATTTGACTTGGTAGTCGTGCAAATATTTAGTGTTAATTTAGACATTTTAGTTATATAGTACCTACGTTTTTAGTAATCATTTAAATATTTTTTAGACAATATTATATTGAAATGATTAATAATTAGGTACATGTCAAAATTTAAAATTCAAATATTCATCTATACAATAAAAATTGTTTTGAGTGAGGAAAGGTTTGATTTTTTGTTTGTAATGAATAGGCTCCGATCCTACTGGACCGATTTGTAAAATTCTTTCACCGTTGGGAAGCTACACTATCCCCGGTGAACATAGGCTATATTATATTTTCAAAAAAGTTAGGGATCCGTACTAAAACCGTGCGAAGCCGGAAAGGTCCGTTAGTTTATAATATCCAGAGTGACGCGTTCTTATTTGATAATAATTAATACTATATAATTTGACTTGGCGTGCTTATTTTGTAAGCCTATAGAAATAAAGGATTTTTTATTTTGAATTTTTGTTCGAACCCGCACGCAGAACTAACTTCATACAAGCAACAAAATCAAACAACAACGTAAACTTCTCTCTATCTAGACTACTACAGACTAGATACCCCGTTTAGTAGCTCCAAGTTTCCAGTCTTTAAATAATGAAGTTTCCTCTATCGATATGGTTAACAGGTGGTCCATTGTGTACCGACTGCCGGCCAGGTGGCCCGGCTGGCCCTCATTAGCCCCAGTGGCCCAAACTTGATGCACGCACAAAGACGTCTGATCCCGCCATTGTTTCATGTTT
Source organism: Eupithecia abbreviata (assembly GCA_943735965.1). Taxonomy (NCBI): domain Eukaryota; kingdom Metazoa; phylum Arthropoda; class Insecta; order Lepidoptera; family Geometridae; genus Eupithecia; species Eupithecia abbreviata. The sequence goes on along the minus strand of OX030981.1, from coordinate 13,162,310 downwards.
GTGTTCATCTGACATATGTACATGTACATATGTACAGTTACATGAGACTCCATCTTGGATGCTTGTTTGTGTTGTGAGACAAAAAGGGTAACTTCAACGTACAACTAGTATTTACACTTCAACTGGTGGTCTTTAATTAGCCGTCAGCAAACATGCACTGGTCTATCCAGGCATGTTCTATTATGTATCTCATTGGTAAACCTAGCTGTAAGTCTCCAAAATTCTGTAAATAAATAAATATACACATCGGTAGAATAACTTTCTTTAGCTTCGTATTATTTTAATATGATCGTTAGCAAGAGAGAGAGAGAGAGGTCGGTAGGGAAGGCAGTATATCTTAAACATGACAGTTAGAATCGAAGCGGCCAAACGCGGTCCAGTGAGTTGATAAATGCGGGTTCCTGCGAGTACCTCGTATGGGCTCGGTCGATTACGAGAGTGGTGATTCGTCACTCACTTGACAACGTGGGAAGGGGTCTTTATAATATTACTGAAAAAATTTAGAAGTTATATTTTGGAAATTAATTGTCAGGGCAATACTTTAATTTGGTAGGGAAACGATTGATCGATTATCAATAATTTCAAAATTTTAGTAAAATAAAATAGCATTTATTTCGACACAGCGCATATTAATTTGTCATACAGTAGGGGAATGCAGCCAGCGGCTCGGGGACGCGCGCAGACTAGTAGCGATATGGAGCTATTGAGCTCCCTAGATTGTTTGCAACCGTTCGCAGTTAGCTCAACTATTTCAATTGTAAACAATCAGTTCTAATTACAAAACGACTCACTAAAACTAGTAGTTACATCTATAATTATAGGTTTTGGTAAGATTTTTCTTGGGTCAACAGGAATGATGCTGATGATCTAGACTAGATAATGACATGACAATCGGTTTATGGTTAATGCAAACAAGATGGCAGCACCGGCCCATTAGTGCGGATCTCGAGGCAAGGCGTGAAAGCCGATTATGAGGGTAGCTGAAATACGCCGCCCTAATCGGAACATTACGAGTACTTCGGGACTATAAGTTCTATATTCACAACGCCAGCCAACTTTACGGTGAGCCGAATTTACTACAATAGGTTCCCATATCTATTTTTGACATTTATACCTCGCCAGCCCCTTCTAACTTCTTATTCACAGATATTAATATTCATTTTACAAAAGTTTCAAATTACACTTCATTTGCAATCATTCCGAGGTATTTTTTGGTCTAGTAAAAAACCGTTTTTAACACCTTTTCCCATATCAAAGATGATAATGAGCGTGATATCGTTTCCCCAAGGGACCGCCGTCTGTCCTCAGCACAACCGTCTCAGACAAACAGTTGCGTTAGTTATTCATTGGACAATAAGCAGCGGCGTCGCAGATGAATAATTCAGCAGTTCTACTGGCCCACTGTTCTACTGTACCACTGTCCCACTGCTCTACTGTACCACTGTCCCATTGGTCCGCTGTATTGTACCTTGCTGTGCTGCGCAACTTGTCCTGTGAGAAGACAGGTCAGGAATGACTTGTAATTTGTAGTTAAGTACATCAGCCAAGTTCAGAAAGAAACGGGCGACGCTAACTCAGGGCACCTATGTTACCTATTGTATATGACATGTAGACTGGCCGAGTGCACAGGGCGTCTTCTTGTGCACGAGTGACTGCACAAAGACGTGATATGCACTCGCTATTCCCAGACTCTCATAACCCGATGGAACAACAGACTGACACAACCGGGGAGAGGTCGCTCAGCTGGAGCGACGAGTGCCCTCCGAGGCCAGGTCGTGACACGGCTTATTCCCTGACTACTGAATAGCCGCTGTAAATTTTGCAACAAAAACCCCAATAGCAAATATTATTTTTTCCGATCCGGGATTTGAACACGGGTTTCCATTTACTGCGGTTGGACCCACCGCCGCCGCGACACCAACGAGGCAGTCCTATGTATACAAAAATATCAAATGTTGATCCTGTTAACCACTACCCAATCAACTCTTAATACGAGCGTACTTTAGTATCGGGAGAAGGAACGTGACGTTGTCCCCGCGCGCTTTCAGCCCCATTCCCTCCAATAGCGATGTAATCGGCGGTGGTAAATAGATCAATCGTTATTTGACGCCTTCGGAGCGATTCCAAGAATGCCTTTAGAGTTGGCATCTCACTTTCTGTACGAGTTATTGCGTATCACTTGAGATGGAGGGGGCGCCCTAAGGCCGGCGCGGGCGGGGGCAAGGTGACCCCACGTCCGCCACGAGCTGAGCGTGGAGGGGGCAAAAGAAAAAATGGCTTGAGTGACTGGAAATCAGAAAAGTGTGAATGATGAATGAATTATGTAATTTGACCGTGATGTATTTTTAACTATATTAAAAATTATATGGATATAATTGTCTGATTTTGATTGATATTTTGATTTGAAAACACAAAAAGCACCCGGGGAAATATTAGATAGAAACTCTCACAGCTCTCGCTCGACCCGTAGCCTATTTGAGAAGTACAGGTAAAACACCTCGATAAGTAAATCCGTCATGTGTGCCCTCTCACCACTTATCAGATACAATCAATTTAGCGTGTAACCGCCTCACCGCGAGGTGCTTCACCGGGGCGCGCGTACCGGGGCGACTGTACTGAACTGTTCTACCGAGACGTGGATACCGAGGCGAGTGTACCGGGCCGCGCTAACGTCTTGATAGCGATGCGGGGACGATTGGTTCCACTCGGATGCGAGACAAGATGTTTGTTTGTAGCGATACCTACTCCACCAGATTACATCCGTCAGGAAAGTAAACTTGTAATTGATTAGGAATTTAAAGCGGTTTCTCTGGATTGGAGCGCAAATGTGACATGTTTATGTCGGTTCATACGTTGTTATTATATGCTCTGTGATGTCTGTGTTGTTATGTTTTTTATTTTTAGCATAATTTGTTTTGTTAAATACTAGATGCGCTCCGCAGCTTCGTTCGCGTAGAAATCTATGTGTCAAATGGTTTATAAACCTTCCTTTTGAATCACTCTATCTATTATCATAAATAAATTAATTAAAAAAAAACCGCATCAAAATCCGTTGCGTAGTTTTAAAGATCTAAGCATACATAGGGACAGACAGACAGCGGGAAGCGACTTTGTTTTATACTATATAGTGATTAGTTCAGGCTGTTCTTTTGAAATAATAGATTGCTCTAGTCCCCCACATCGCCAGCGCGCCACTAAAGCCTTTCCTTTTGTTACTTAGTAAGTACCCTCTACTTTACAGATGGTTCGGGCTGCACTCACTGCAACTAGTCAGTAAAGCCAAGCTCTCGTCATCCAGAGACATTAACCTCTCTGATCCATTTCGCGAACGCTGACCATTACTCTGCGACTGTGATGTCGCTGAGAGGTCAGCAGTAAACACGTGTTGTACGTCCCCGGGTTGCCTTCTACTTTTCTTAGTCCACTAACAACTAGCGTCTGAAATATATAAGGATTTTTTTCTGGATATTTTCCAGGATAATTAAAAGAATAGCGAACAAATAAAAAGAATTAAAAAGCTAATTTGGACCCGATCCGTTCAGTAGCTTTGAGCCAGACACACCTACCTACAAATCCTCCAGTTAATTAAGGAATATTATAAAGACAAAATAGTGTATACTACCTATGTATTTCCTTTAATTACAGATGGAGTCTAGTCTGATACTAGTCTACTCCTATATCCGCACTTAGACTCCGAGTCTAAAGAACAATAGTTTCTATTCCCACACAAAGCACGTGTTCCGAGAAACAAGGCGGGTCATTAGGTAATATGATACAAATTGTTATAATGACTTATAATTTGGATGAGTTTCCTTTGTGGTCACCTGCAGGCAGCCCTCGTGGCGGCGGCGGCGGCGGCGGCGGCGGCGGTGGCCCACCGGCCTGTGGTCGATAATGCACTATAAATAGGGTATCGATAGCCCCTGAACCGTAGGTTACCCCATACACCCTGCCCAGAGAACACAGACCTCTGACACTGCAGGTAGGTTTAAGAATCCATTCAGGTCGCGAGCTCAGGCGAGGCTGGTTGCTGGTGATCCATCGGTGACGTCATAAGGCTATTTATTAAGCGACGTGTGACAGTGTGGCAGGTCATTTTGTGCCTTCTTAAATAGCTTTTACTTTCGATATACGCGTCACCATATTCTGTAGCTCGCGTCATTCCAACAACAAATATAAAATGTCCATCCGTCTAATCAAAGTAATCTGCTCAACTGTATATTATCTAGATGAAGCCACAAATCCTACTAGTCCTACTAATATTATAAACGCGAAAGTTTCTGAGGATGTTTGTTGCTCTTTCACGCAAAAATTACTGAATGGATTTTGATGAAACTTCACAATAATATAGCTTACATATCAGAATAACACATAGGATACAATTCATAAAGATACAGACTTATTTTGGATAATATACAATAGTATATTATCCAAAATATCTATTCTCACGCGTGTGAAACCGCGGGGAGCAGCTAGTCACAAATAAAATGTCTGTAGACAAGGCCTCAATCTAATTCGCCAACTAGTATAATGAATTTTGAATATTTCAATGACAATGATAAACATCATACTCGTGGCTCCGCCCACTCGCAACATATCATCTTGTCTACTTGAGGATCGTCATCAGGATCAGCATCCAGCTGTCTCCGTAATCCTCGGATTATGGAGATGAGCCCACAAATTGTGCCCTTCCAATTACCCCGCGCGGTAATCTCGCTCGCGGATTGTTGACAGACGCTAGTTCCCACTGTTTGCCGACATCTTGCACGATATTACGAGGATATTACCTCTCGACACACGGAGGTGTCGGAGCTGCAATAATGTACGGACAACATCGGAATTACATCGGAATTGGTGTCATATTGAAAAAAAAATATTATAATCACAAAATTAGGACATAATTATATAGTTCTGGGCAGCTCCGCCTTCAGTGTCGCGTTACAATGCTCTCGAGAAACGTGAATTTTACTAAAAACGTAACAATCTATAAAATAAAATTATTATCATTCTCTATTATCTTTCGTTGTGAACTACTTTTAATATCACCTGTACCTGGTAGGTCAATCAATAAATCATTTCTTCCATAAATTTGTTTTTCATTATTCATTTGTATTGTTCAGATGACGGAAGATGTCTCGCTTCCATTAAAAAAAACTCAAAATCTTCAGCTAATTGCCAAAGACTCGAAAAAATCTTCGGGAAATATTTCCTGCGCAATTATAAGTGTCGGAAAAGGATTTAGAGTTCCGCAAACATTCCATTTTCCTCATTGAAATGCAAATGGGACTAATGGGTGATGATACGAAATTAACATTAGTTACGTTATACAAGGGTCGCTAACACATCGTTTTGAACACCGAGACTAAAGTTATGAGATCCACAAATGTTAAAATACGAGTAAGTTATTCATCACTCTTGTACTCGTTGAAACGATATCCCCTCGGCGCTCGTGGTGTAGTCAGTTATTCAAATCCAATAGAAATCCTGTCCATAAATTCGTGGTTAATACGCCGAGTTGAAATACCACTTGTAAAACTCGAATAATTTCAATTCTGTGCGAAACGAGAGTTTCAAACCCGAATTAACTTTCAAGGCGAATCAGAATAAAAATCCGCGGGAATGTGTCCCACGTAGACACGTTAAAAGTAAAAGTAATCACATCTGCACGCACTCGGCGCCCGCCTCGCGCCCGCCGCGCGCCTCGCGCCTCGCGCCCGCCGCGCGCCGCCGTCAGGTGTGCTCTATTAACATTTTACGGTTCCGCTGCGCTTGTCACGTGGCGACGCGATCACAACAGAACATACATTTCATATCAATCTACTTCCTAGATACGCAGCTCGCGTAGGTACTCGTACGGGCATATAAGCCTAGTCTATAAATTTTAAACAATATATTAACGCGGTCAATTTTCAAAGTCGACTATAAACGTATCTGTTGACCGTCTGACTTCGATCAGGGATTGAGTTTACATAATATTTGCGGTATAAACCGGGTTATAAATTCTTGATCCAGTATCAGTACTCGGACCTATCCGTTTTCCCAGTAGACTATGCTACTGGGCTGGGATTTAGGCATCGCGACACTTCCAAGAAAACGTAATCAGCTCGCTACGATTTATGCCTACGCCGTAGCCTCGTAGACCTGCTACGGCGTAGCAGTGCTACGATGTAGACAGCATAGTATAACATTTTAACATTAATTTTAGCGCAGTACAATCATAATTCTTTTATAATTGGACGATGCATTTTGAATGATTTTAATATCGAGTAAACATTGGATGTTGTTTCATTCAGCTCAAGTTCTGTAATTGGCCGCGAGCCTTCAGACAAAGTACCTAGCTAAGCGCGGAACTTTCGCGCTACAGGCCAATTATCAAGTTATGCAGTTATCTTAATTTGAAGAGAATCTGAAAATAACCGTTTCATAAACTAGCAGAATAGTTCGCCAACATGTACGAGCGCGCTCCAAATATGGTAATTACCCAAAAGTTGAGTTTCGTTCTGTAAAACAATTTGTCCTAATCCTTCTGAACTCGATAATCGTCTGGATGGGATCGATTCTCTCGCTCGCGAACTAAATTAATTAAAACAAGCATCACTCAGCCGACTCGGTACAGTCAGCCCCTGCCTGCACGAGGTCCCTACCCCACGCGTGTGCCTCGCGACTGCTCCTTGGTAGGTACACTAAACTCTCAAACACAATCTCACAATATTCACATGTTTCACAAAAGTTGAACTTCACGAATTCAATTGTTTATTTTTTATTACAATAAGCGTGAGTTTCAAAACTGGGAACGCTCGAATATCATCTTTTGTTTTTGATTAAAAAAAACATATTCTAAGCAACTTACCATTATTCTCGATTTTTAATGACTGTCAGTTGATGCAATTGTAGTTGGCTAGAGTGTGCTTACCTGGAAAGAAAAGAAGGAATGCGTTAGTTTTGTAATTGAAGTTTTTTTATTGTATGGTACGCTGTTATGGGAATCACGAATAATGTTGAATATTAAAAAGTCTATGTTAAGATAACCCCCTGCTGATCGATACATATCACTACATAAAGGTACATATCTATTTCTTTACAATAAGCGGTGAGCTGGGCGCGGTGCTTGCTTGCTCACCAGAAACCATTCTAGTTAAATTATATACGAATTTACTAACGTAATAGAATTCCTGCAAAATAAGCTACGAGAACCAAAGTAGTGAAACACAAACTTTTAATATCTGAAGATTTAGGTATCTAAAGATATTTTATTGAAAAACTTCAGCGCTCTTGAAAAACTGTGCTCAGTTCGCGCAGCGGGGCACACATTGTTCGAGTTGGGAACTAATTAGTGGGATAGCGTCTCAGGTCGATCAGGGTAATGTGCTTACGGTTATTAGTTTTAAACAACAGGATTCTTTAGGTATATATCGGTTATTAATAGGCCAGTATAAAACATCAGGGAGAGTGCACATTGGGTGTTGCGTTGGTGCGCCCATAGGAATACGTGCGTTTATGTGTATGTGAATGTATCGGATCTTATGGTATATAGATACTTAATATTATAAACGCGAAAGTTTGTGAGGATGTTTGTTGCTCTTTCACGCAAAAACTACTGAAATTTTGATGAAACTTTACAGTAATATGGCTTATAATCAGAATAACATAATAAGCTTTAATTTATAAAGATATATTGTATATTATCCAAAATATCTATCACCGCGGGTGAAACCGCGGGGCTAGTAGATAAACGCGAGTTACCGAAGCGCCTGCTTCAAAACGCCTAATGCGGTAAAAAATAAAATAAATAAAAAAGCCTTTTATTCCTTAACCTTAAATAACATTGATCAATCATGCTTATGAAAAATTTGTTAAATCTAATGTAAGTATGTCAAATATTATAGAAAATGTCAGTATGTAGAGTCTTATTTTCAGTGTATTCCGCCTAATGCGTTAAGTGGGTATAAAATATAAGGCTTGTCGTGTTTGCGTGTAAGAATGATTGAACTGAATATCAGAATCGGTCCGCCATTGCTCATATATGTATATTTAAACTGCTTTTAACTTTAGGCACATCGGGCTAAGCAGTGTTTTTTATTAATTCTGCAAAAGAAATGAAATGACTCTTAGCTGTTACTACTGAAACATATTTAGACTGATGTTTTTTTATGTACGTATATAATAGATATTATTATTGTCATGAATCGCATCACGTCTCGGATTTGGTTGTGACTATTTCAATGTCTTCGCATAAAACGCTTCTCTAGAGGTGCGCTTGGAGTTTGTTTGTAAGAGGTAAAATTCGTAATAATTCATAATTCATTTATTGTTTGTGAATCAGGGTAATGGATAGTCAGATACATAAGACTTATTTTAGATCCCTAGATTCTGCCGCTTAGGCGTACAAACATTTTAATAAATAATTAATATTTTAGCTTATACAATATACCATAATTATGTATATTATCTTATAAAAAGCATGCAGTTATATAAATAATCATTTAATTTAATTTAACTTATCATTTTCAATGCATGTCTAATTATGAAAATTTTATTTAAATGATAGATTAATGTACAGCAGGAGATTCAATGTCAATATAAAGTTAAGGTAATCATTTAATAAGCAATGTCAAAAAATAGTACAATCTGTAAATTTCATAATATGGAAAATTATGAAGGTATTGATAATTTCATTAAATAACAATTCAAGATAGGTACATACATAGTCAATTAAGTATAAAAATGTCAAACAATACGGTCATTTAGAAAATCATTTACTGTATAATAAGCTTTTTCAATTAGAAAATCATTAAGTTTTGCACTGAATTGGTTACTGGACAAATCACGAACTACTTTAGGAATTTTGTTATATATTTTAGGCGCCATGCCAAATACACTTGAACGCAACAACTTTGTTCTGCATGGCACGGTGCGTAGCCTGCCCTCAGACCGGCTTCCAATTGCAACATTTTCAAATAAGTCGGGATTATTTTTAACAAATACTGCAACTTCGTAAATGTACAGACACGGAAATGTAAGTAGTTTTAGTTCTATAAAATGACTTTTGCAAAATAACATATATAACACAATTTATTTATAGATTGAATGATTTCTTTGTTTCGATATATTGTTTACTGATCTCCCTCCTTTACCTAGTGCAACCAATCACAGTTGAACTTAATGAGTATGAAACTCATTAAAGACCGCACTGTTCAAGTCCTTATTAAGTTGGTCTAGCCGAAGTCAAGTTACATTTAAGTTACGTTCTAATAGGACCCCTGCGGTGCAAGACTGGGATTCGCAACCTCACCACTTAGTTTATATTTATGTTTAGTAACTTTAACTTAGTAAGTGAAGTGCTCCAACTGGTTGCCAACTGTACAGCTACTCTCTACTGTCTCTCTAACTATCTGTGAACTTCATTATGATAAAACATTATGCTTTTTTATTATAAATATTACAGCAAAAACATCGTCATCCTTGTCTGTGTGTCTGTTCTAGACGCCAATATATTTATGACATAAAAAAGACATTTATAAGTAAAAAAATACAAAAATGTATACCAGGAACAGAAAATACTTGCTGTTTCCTTGTAACAGCAAGGTTATCGATACAAATAAAACACAAGCTTCAATATCTCATAATAGCAAACACGCCGTTAAAAAGGACATTGGACATAAGTTTCCGATTCGAATTCGAAAACAGACGAGAGACCATAAAATATCGTATGAAAATTGTTTGAATTATTGCGATTATACCACTCTCTTACGTGTCTTAAAATATTTTATACCGATATTTTTTCCGTTTCCAAAAAAGCTTGGATTCTTGAAATGAGTCAGTACAATAGTTGCGTCAGTGTTCAGTGAAACGATTGGCAGCAGTCATTGGTCAAGGACAACACAAGTCAAAATATATTACATATATTTTATTAAATTATTTGAAAATACAACGTATAATTTTGAAAAGATACGTAGTAATGAAACGTACTGCTTGCTTGATAGGTATTATTTATGTCGTTGCGGGCAATCGGCGATCGATAGCCTCAATTCAAGAAGTCTTTGTTATCAGTTATTCATAGCGCGGTCGATACGAACACCTCGGCAGAGCTGCAGCTCGCAGGCCACCGACCTATGTGCTACTAATAATCCTACAAAATTATATTTTATTTATGAAATAAATAATCAAACATCCTAATCAAATTCTGTTGGTCCCTGTTAGATAACAAAAATGTGTACAATATTGTCTAATCAACTTAAAGCTGACCCGCCGTCATGAGAAGTGACCAAGTGCCGCTGTACCACGATATTATCAACAGAGACGCTCCGCTCTCCTTATATTCTCCACCAGTGTTTGTTTACTTCTGCTAAATGTATTTAATGTCCGGCTGTATTGTGCTCTGTGAGCAGCAAATGAATGCATGTAGATATAGAGAAACATTTATTGATCAAGCTCAGTTGCAACACAGAACAGGTGAGTAATTTATTCGTTAGGTAGGTTTAGATTAATTACATAGATTAAATTATAAGACTAAATACATAATACTTCAAATTAGGAGGTATTTACCTAACCATCGCACTATGTCTATGTTAAAAATTGGATTCACATTTTTCCATCGTGCAAAATTAAAACTAAAACGGCGTTATTTCTTTCAGACCTCACAGGACACTTGGACAATCCTAATCTTGGAGCACCAGCACAAGTGAGTAAAACGTACGTTCCCACGGGAACGCACCCCTCTCTTTGTGTGTCCAGGTGGTGGTCTAAATATCTAGTTAAATGAGTTGTTTAGGTTGTGTGTACGAACAGGCGCCGCGGGCCTGCTCCGCAAATAAGGAACTGGAGGTATATTAGACGGAGAGATCCCAGGTGGCAGCTGACCGAGGCACTGGCCATATTTACAACGAAACTCTCTGTTAGCTGCTTATCTTTATCACTCGCGTTGTGTGCAATGACGCGGTCGATGGCCTCTGTTTTTTTAACAAACTAAACTAGTAATTCTAAAGTTTAATGTTAAATATACAGATATCATATTTCATATTGGATATTAATTAAAATCATCAAATATTCTGATCGCCACGCAGAACCCATTGTGTGCGGCTGATCCGCGCGGATCGTGCGAATGGATAATTACTCATCTTTGATTCATCAAATAAAACGCACGTGTCCCTAATGAGCCAGGTTACTTTGTTCATTCCCGGACGCAGGGATATTTCCATACCTTCGGTTATTTATTTTGTTGTAATAGTATACCTAATAGTTCGTATGATAAATGTAAATATAGCTTCTCGGTATTCTAAAGACGCAGTACAGGTTAAATAAGTAATTTGGATTGCTAAAAGTAGTGTTGGACACACATAAAATTTATATTAATACAAAAAGAGAAGATAAGAGAGCGGCCATAGCTTTAAGGATATCTAAAATAATAGTTTCTAAAGCGCTCTTAGTTCTTAGTGCAAAGTCGAACCACTTGAATATCGCATTATTGTAAACGGTTGAAGAACTTGGCAAACGGTTGCCAACTAACATTGAATTCGAGTTGGCAAACACATTAGCAACCGGAAGTGAGCTAATTGTGATTGTTCAAGTAATTTACCCGCGGGGCTTGATCTACAGTACTTAAATAGGGATAGCACATCCCTATTTAAGAGCCGGAGAGAGCTGGGAGGCATTTTCTATGAATAGTAAGAAATATCTATCTATAGATGTGATTCCAGTCATCTAATACCGACGACCGATGTGGCGCGGTGGACGAAGGTCCGCCTGCGACGCAGGAGGTTGCGGGTTCGATTCCCGCCTCGGAACAATTGTGTGCACGATCTGCAGATATTTGTTCCGGGTGTTCTGGTCGTTTTCTATGTATAATAAAAAATATCTATCTATGTAATGTATTGTATTATGTATATCAGTTATCTAGTACCCATAACACAAGCTCTGCTTACCATGGGGCTAGATAATGCTGTGTGAATTGTCCAGCATTATTTATTTATTTATTATTTAATACCACAAGCTCTGCTTTACCTGTGGCTAGGTGTTGTGTGGATTGTCCAGCATTATTTTTTCTATGCTCAACTTCCTTTACAGTGTTTGTACTTTTCCTACATGGAAAACAGAAATAGTATATTCTATGGCGAGGCCTTCGCCACCGTCGTTGTCTCGTTAGATCCCGCGGTACTCTCATTATCAGGTTATCCAGTGTAAGGTATGCCGCACTCTAATGACCCGAGGTTGATGAATAGGTAGTGGTATGCTGAGTACCTATCGTATGCTTCCCGGTAAATGTTTGGGAGAACTCGGGAGAGTTCGAGGACCCTTGATTTTAAGCGAGGGCGGCCACTTTCATTCGACAGGGGGTTTAAAACTGTAATCTCTATTCATTTGATTTACAAAATCTCAGTTTTCTAAAGCTTGTGAAGTTCAGCTGAGAGCAGACAAAGCGACGAGTGACACTTCCAAAAAGTTTGAGAGATCAGAGTTCAGCATCAATTTAAATGGAGTTTCAGGTCACGGCTGATTCGACTGGCCCTGACTCTTGGACTTCGACTCTCATCAATCTTCAACGCTATCGACGAATATCAACAAACTGCGAGTAACGGTTCATTCGAAATTAAATCGTTTCATCCAAATATTTTATTTCATTTTAACTAAATTCAGGAAATTAACAGCTAACTTAATGAGTCGGTATGTGACTAAGTACTTAAGGATAATTAAAAATTTCCACAAAAAGCCACTGAAACGAACTAAACAAAGTAACAGGACGACACTGATGGTTAAATTATTATAATCGAAAAGTTTGTACACAAATATGTGAGAAATTCCAACTAAATTACAAATAATCAAGAAGATGTACCGAAAAATATGCCAATTACTATTCTTTTGAGTTTAGTGGGAGGATAAATATCCATATCAACCTCTCTGGTAAGAACGTTAAAACATCTGCATGATCTCATGAAAAATGTGTTCTGCCTGTAGTTGGTTTTACACGTTGGAAGATGAGTAGTCTTAGGGTATCTGTGAGTTTTAAAGTTTGTGTATGTAAAGCAGAATGTGTGCCTCGCAGTCCGGGCTGATCTTAGATTACCGTCGCCGTCTCCCGGCATTCACTCCATCTTTCATAACGAGCAGATCGGAGCGCCGACGTCTTGGTGTCACTCAACTAAAGAATTGCACTTTGATGTTTCGCTACTGGACGAGAGATATTTGCTTTTATAGATCATGTGGTAGTAGTACGAATGACCAATCATAATTAGCATAAAGTGGAACAGGGTCCTCGCTTTTACGACGGGCGCTGGTATTTCAATTGCGTTAACTCGTGTCGATGAAATATCAGTTATTTATGTCTGAAAAGCTGAAGAAAGGTCACTGGCTCTATTGCATCGGGAACTGACTGAAACTTGATTATTTCGTGTGAAATTGTTCTATTCATCTTAAACTGACGACCAATGCGGCGCAGCAGGTGAAGGTTGCGGGTTTGATTTCCGCTTCGAGACAATGGGGAAATGTATGTACGAGATGAAATTATTCCGGGTGTTCTGGGTATATTCTATGTACCTATAATAAAATACTAAAAATGTTTAAATATATTGTATTATACAACATAGCGCGTGGGGCTAACGTGCGTGGTGCTGTGTGGATTGTCCAGCGCTATATTTTTTTTTATTTGATTTTTAACTAAAGGCACTTTCAAACGCGCCACCACCATAATAAATTCAAGATAACATCGTGATGTTATTTGTTTCTTGCAGCAGTGCTCGTCGCCAGCCAAAGCGTCGAGTCCATAAAAGGCTGGTCCCACCATTAAAAGATGTTTCCTTCGATAAAAGGGAAGTAATCAAGACGTGTTTTTGCTTCGGAGATTGTCCTCTATCGGCGTCCCGTGACGCGCCGTAAACGCGGGCTTTTTACAACAAAGGACGTTTTATAGTTTGTTCAGATAGTTTCAGGACGCGTAAATTATTATGAAGTGGACATTCCCGAAGGATGCGGTCTTTTTATTGTGGAGATTACTAATATTTCGTAGAATTTTTGAGGGTAAAGTCGTTAAGACAAAGTTTTATGAGTTTTACAAGGTTTTTATTGACTATAAATCTATTGTATTTGTGTTTTTGTTCCCTTAAATAAATAACGAAGAAGTTACGATAAGTTCCGAACAGAGAGATATTAGTAAGAGTACGTTAAACTGTTTCTAAGTAACCTGCAAACGAGCCTGCAGATTGCTGAATTACAGCGGAAATGTTGCAAGTATTAATAAAAAGCCAAATGGAGTATGATTAAGGTGTAGCGAGGCTAATGAGGTGGTAATGAGGTGCAGCGGCCGGCGACCCGCGCCCGTGCTTAGCGACGAGCGACGGCGCACTCGGCAGGAATGATTCCTTAACTGGAACACTATTGTATTAAAGTCATTTATAACGGGGTATTTACCATGATTTGATATTTGAGTTTTCCTGTATTCATTTTTAAAAGTTTTATCACTATTCTTTTTTAAACTTTAGAAACATAATAGGATAAAAAATATTGTTTAGTATTAGGATATAAAATGCTGCGTAAAACCGTCTCTGATGATCCGACAAAATGCAACAGGCGTGCACCTCATATCAATTGACATGCTATCATGCTATCTGATACTTGTGCAACACTAAAACCTCAGCAGGACGCAAATTTTACTACGAATTAGATGTTTTGCTATAGCCAAATTAAAAAGGAGGAGGTTCTCAACTCGGTTGCATGTTTTTTTATCTATATAATTGCGAAATAACTGAAATAATAGTATACCTATGCTTGGATTGGTATGTTTTCCATGACTAACTGTAACTATATCACATAGCTACGGATCTCCACTGAGCTTTGACGAAGGTCATCCTCAAGGTCAATACCATGTAAAAGCTCGCAACGGGCACATCGGATTAGACCACAAAAATAGATAGGTCGCCTCTTTTTGATTTATTTAAAGAAATCTTCTCAGTCTCAACTAACTTTCAAGCTAGGTTGCCCGGGATAAATCGCTGTCAGCGATAAGGCCGCCTATTGTACTTTTAATGTGTGTATATTTAGATATAAGGTGTTATTTTGTGGTGTGCAATAAAGTGTTCATTCATTCATTATTTTTTTCAATAAATGGAAGCGAACATAAGTATAAGGTACGCTATCCGCTCCGCTCCCCGCTCCGCTCGCGCCGCAGCCGCGCCCTCTTGCGGTAAACATCTCATAACGTTGCATCGCCTAGAGCCCGGCCTCTTAAAGTTTGTGCATTTACTTCTTTATTTGCTTCAGTATTAAAAACCTTCCTTCAAGGAATACTTCCCGTTGAGATATTAAAGCGAGACTACATTACATACCAAAGTACTTACTTATCGTCAGAGAAGTTGAATGCCTTCCTAGCATTGACTCTCTATATAACTTGCAATATATGCATCTCGAAAACAAAACGATCAACTAAACAAATAAATAATGCTGAAACATTACGAGTGTTTTTATCAAAATAACCCCGAGAAAAGGAATATAAGTAAATCGAATTATTTTACCGACTCGATTGAAATAAGTTTGATTTAAACTCCACGAGACCTAAAAAGTGATTAAATAATGAAATAAAACCCCTCGAGCTCTCATGCTTTTAGAATACACCGCGTCGGCTTGAAACCCTAAATCCAGTGAGAACATCCACAAAGCGTAAAGTTGCGCGGCACAGCGCCCCCTCGCGACGTATTTATTCCAATTTGTTTGTTCCGATGGTCAGGAAACTCTTTCGACAATAGCAATAAGTTACGGACGGAAACACAATTAATAACTTTCCAATTAACTTTACGTTAGGGAAAGCGAAGCAGAAATTAACGAAATAAACATAACACGAAGCGTACTGTGTGTCTGCCTGTACCTACGGGGTACAATAAAAAAACAAGCTCCTGCTAGTTTTATGTAACACAGAGAAATATACTACAGGCCCTCTATAATTAAATATATGCAAATAACCATGTATTAGACATAAGAGCTGAACATGCTAGTGGTTTCTTTTTCACTTCTTCCACTAGTGGACAAAAAATTGAAGTGAATAGTAAAATATTTTTATCTTATCTATATATATAAAAGAAAGTCGTGTTTGTTACAACACTTATAACTCGAGAACGGCTGGACCGATTTAGCTGAAAATTGGTGGAGAGGTAGCTTAGAACCAGGAGTTTAACATAGGACTTTTTATCATTTAAACAATTTGACACATAGATTTCCAGCCTACAGATTTTTGAGCCTACAGAAATAAATGCGCTGTTTGTAAGTGGTTCGGCTACTGGTCGGGTGGTGCCAAATTAAAGTTTCCAGGACTTTTGATATTGTATTGAATAAAATTTTACAATGTTGAGTTAGAGTGATGAGGCGAAATCGAGTAGATGATTTGGAATGGGCGCCATATTTAATATAGACAAATAAAGAAAACGTTCGGATACACCGCACTGTCCCGATAGCCGTTCGGATACGCCGCGACAGTAAATAAGCCTAAAGAAATATTGACTTTGACTATACATTCTAAGTCCAACCAGATCCGAGAACTTCCGGTTTTATTAAGCTTACTGTGCGCTGAACATTTAAATGAATCCAGCTCAAAGTCAGTTCAGGAGAACACTGACCACTGCGAAGGACTGACTGTCAAAGCGTATAAACCTGATTAGCAGACGTGTTTGTACCGGGTGTGCTCAGAGGGAGGCTGCGGATATCCCGATGGGGATTAATCTCGGAGAGTAATAAAACGAGAAGGTACGGACGGTGCTGCGGTCTCCGCGTTGTACACGGGCGCGGCGGGACGATATATGATGATAGCTAGCAGTGAATACAGACCATTGTCGCTAGACTAAGTTCTTCTAACTCATTCAAAACCATGAATATACTCGTGCTGCGTAAAGTTACAGGCATCTTTCTGATACTAAAGAATAATACAAAATTACAATAATATGACTTATTTAGCCAGTATTAGACGTATTTAGCCAGTCTAGACGTATTTAGCTAGTCTATTTAGACGTATTTAGCCAGTCTAGAAAACTTTTATCATCACATACCACTTCATGTCCATCCAAAGGTTGCCTGGCAGAGATCGCTCATAACGATAAGGGCGCCCATTGTACTGTTTATTAATTTTCAGATATATTTTTATTTTGTAATTTTTTTAGGTGCAATAAAGTGTACATTCATTCATTCTTGAAGTTGAGCCCTGGAGACGCTCAGTCTAGGCAGAAGTAAAGGGCACTGGGACTTACCAAACCGCGAAGCTTAAGACAAAACCGGATGACGTTTTTTTTCTGGCCACCCTCTGCCTCCTTAGGGCATTAGGACAAGTCAGAGTTCAGCAGTGACTTGGAGCCAGTTGGGAAGGCAAGTTGTGAGCGTATGCCCCACCGCCAGCATTACATGCAGCATGCGCCGTGAGTCGCCTCACGATGCTGAACGAATTAGGATTAGGTCTCTAATGCATTTGCAACGAAGCCTTACGAGCCACGATCGATCCACCGGACATGTTCATTCAACACTAGCTATGTTGCTTTCTATTAATGTTACAAGGAGCCTGCCCGAGGTCGGACAGTAGGTGCCTTCGTGTTTTCTTCATAATGAGGATCACTCTGGGAAATTCAAAGTCAAAGTCAATAGCATTTATTTCTTTTGGCTTACAGAAAGGGCATGCCTATGTTATATTATAAAATTAATCTGGGTAGTCAATTGTTTTATTTTATTTAGCCCAGACGAGCTGAAAGACATCACCCCAAAGAAAATCCTACAGTTCCTAGCAGCTGCAAGGGATAGTGACGAACTATGAACGTACGGCTTCGGGGCTGAAAGGTATAAATGGCGATCACAATAGGCCTATCATGGCCGCCGTGATACGAAAGCCACCTCAAGATATGATAATATTTTTGAGTTCTTGTGCTTACTAACCAAATATGGATCCGATCCATGGAAATAAAGAGATTTTATTTTAACACCCCTACTGCGACCAATTATTCCACTTGCCAAGCGTGGTGATCATAGCAAACGCCCTTGTTTGGTAAGGCTTGTTCAGCAGTGGACGTGCTGGTAAAGCGCCAGTAACATGGAGACTGACCATTACATACTCTTACAAGTTTAGTTATAGGTGTCTTAAACATGCACCTTCCAGACTTCAACGGAACAAAAGACCAGTCTTCTGTATTTCATAGGATTGTGTCCGGCGCCGTATAGCGCCGTACTGCGCCGTGATCAAGAGACCGAGCCTTGAGCTGATTCTATGTAATCAAAGTAAAACACGTGAACAGTATAAATCAATGAGTAATCGAGCCCAAACCTCAGCTGTGCGTACAGTACCTACAGCTCGGCGGCACGCTCCGGGCACGCAGAGCCGGCGCGGCGACGCGGAGGCACGTCTGTATGTTTGCACGCTCGCACGCGCCCTTTTACCGATGTATTCAAATAATGTAGAGGGCTTTTGGATACCTAGGTGCCAACAGGGATAGTCGGAACGAGACGGAATCTTGTCCAGTGAAAACATTAAGTCACATTTCTTATAAAATCCGACCGAGATGGATGGAACCTTGTCAATGTAATTGCTCGACCGCTTACGTTTCGGTTCGAAGTGCTTCTATCAAATAAGTATTTTAGATACTACTGGGCTATCTCTCATTTTGGGTTAGCAAAAAGCATTATAAAAAAAGTCTCTGGGGCGGAAGAAGATCCAAGCTCATTTGTTAGATGTTTCTACGAATAATATTTTGAAGATCATTTGGATTGATATTAAATTTCCTGAATATCAACCTTCGGACAGTCAGTAGTACTGTCTTCAGCCCTAGACCCGTCGCTCCTCGATTCCAACAGCTTCGTATATATTCATTGTTTTTTCTGGACTCGCAATTAGTAAATGTTTCCGCATCATTGCTCGTGTGTTTATTTTCTTTGCCTTTATAATTAACAGAGCTCCTGCTTTCATAACATTTCAAAGGCTGTAAGTACAAATAAAATATTAATATTATGCGAACAGGCGGGCATTCCCGTTCGTTTCTATTAGTGGGAGGAATGTCACACAGACGACTGAGTCTTCCGGGAGATTGAATCTGTATGGGGTGTTCTTACTGATCATACACATACATACATTTGTATATATTTAGCAAGGGAAATTCAAGCGCGTGCGACGCATCCGTTACTTAGTGGGCGTGTACCTTTCCTGTTATATTTAGATTGAGTGCCTACTTGATTAAGTCTGTTTGTTGGTTGAAAATAAATAGTTTTCTTTATTTCTTTATTTCGACAGCCAATTAGATTCCACTAATATTAGGGGTACAAATGTGAAAGTTTGGATGGATGGATGAATGAATAATTGGATGTTTGTTACGGCCGAAGTTTCTAAACAGATGAGGTTGAAATTTTAAATAGGTGTAATTGGAACCTAGGATACTTTTTATCCGATAAATGAGTTCCCTTGGGCATCCACGCCCCTTCGGAATGTATAAGTAATTTAAAACGGAAAATTTATCATGACAAGATTCATGACGCATGAAACTGTGCCGAAATATTCGCAAACTCAAAACTCAAATAGATAAACATTTTACTCGTAATATGTCAAATGATACGTCACAATTTATAAATCATTATATTTTTTTCTAATATAAAAATATAATATCTAATAAAAAATAAAATTATTCTAGATTACGCAAAATTGAAAAACTCGTCGTAGTTATAGAACGTCTTCTCAACGAGCCAAAAAAAAAATCATGGCAAATGTTTCGTTATAAATGACTTTTGTATTAATAACCATGATAGTTTCAAAGTGTTAACCTTAGCACATTCCCAAAGCAACAGCGCGTGTGAAGCGACGGGAGTCTAGTCTAGCAAACTAATAAATCACTCTCAGTTTTCTCTCATCTGCCGATCAAATAGAGAAATTTCAACAACTAAAAACGATTAATAGAAAAAGTTTTGATAAAATATCACGTTTAATTTGAAACTGGCGAGACTGAAGGCTTTGTGTGCCGAAGGACAAGCGTTCCCGGCCCCGTTCTAACACCTCGACGAACAAAACCAACACACGCACACGGACCGTACGTACACCGTGTTCCAGAAACCTATTAGATATATTAAAATATTGTGCAAATAACGTCAATGAATGATACATCGTGTTTGAGGAACCCTTTCTGTATCGCCCCTCCGCGTGACGTCACTCCTCTTCATACTTCACCGCAGTATCCTACTAATATTATAAACGCGAAAGTTTGTAAGTATGGATGGATGGATGCTTGTTACTCTTTCACGTAAAAACTACTGAATGGATTTTAATGAAAATTTACAATAATATAGCTTATACATCAGAATAACACATAGGCTACAATTTATAAAGATATATTGTATATTATCCAAAATATCTATGACCATGCGGGTGAAACCGCCGGGCACAGCTAGTATTAAATATATGTATATGAACGTATTTGAATACGTATGTGTTTAAGTTCAGCTGGAAATCTACTTACATGTCATCTTAAGCTGGAAATTAATTTCTCATTGTAAATACATCTCTGAAACTATGAATTGAAAAGTCTCTTACTATTTCGGCAATTTGTTTTCGTAAACCACAACGTCCTGTCACGGGCCGCTGTACCGTGCCAAAGGGCAAGCTAACAAGATATAGGCTTCCCACGACACCAATATGCAGAGATTCTCTTATCCTCTGTTTTATAAACTTGATGGATTTTTAGAGCACACTGCCGCGTGGTGCATCCACTGTGACCGCAGCAATCTGATTGCGAGCGCGTGCGCCAACGAATTTTCAACTTACCGGCAATAAAGTAAAGTAAAGTAAAAAATCATTTATTTATTTAGGCTTACAAAATAAGCACTTAGACAAGTCATATCAATCCCACCCCACGTCGTCTATACTATACAGATTGTCGACCGAGTCGCTGTTAGAATTGCCGACAGTTTGATGCGTCCGCATGATGCGGATGAGTGCACTCACTTGCATGGCAAACCAAATAAAAATGCTAAATCCGTTTGATGCGGTCTGTGCGGATCGTCCGATGCCGGCAGTGAACACACCCTTAGTTATCAAAGCATCGCTGTCGCCGTTTATTATCTTTGTCATGCGAAGCAGTAGCTTCCTACCGGAGGTAGACTATGAGGAGGTAGGCCTAGGCCTCCCCAAGCGATCCATCACACGAGTCCACCCCCGCGCAAACATGTTCTCCTGGTAACAGCCTACAATAACCGCTCTCAGCCGGATCGATTCGACATCGAAAAAGCAATATAACTTTACAGCCCTCAATTAAAACAACTTGTGTACTAAAATTGTAATGAATCCAATCAATTTACAATAAAATAAAAAGTTGAAGCTCGTTTACCGATTTACATACAAATTGCATCGGCAGATGGCGCTGAAATATTAAAAAATGATTTGAATATGTCCATTTCAATGTGCGTTGGTTTTGTGTCTCGATGCCACCCGTTCACGCAACAACACGAAGCTTTTTACAGACTGTTCTTATGATACTTTTAAATAGTTAAAAACCAATTAAGTAAACAGACATCTTGACCCTCAAGTGAAAGGAGCAAGTATTTGCTGAAAGAACGTTGGCATTTTTCCTTTCGGTCGTTGTAAAAGTTCATTTCACACAATTTTCTACAGCTCCGATAACAATATCTTTTGTAGTTTCTCGCGTCTAATATTGCTTCTCTCGCTGAGACCCAACTCGACTATTTTTAAAACTATTCTAGGGATTGAACATTAAATCCTTTATTAACAAAGAAAATTACAAATAATAGATAAATTGGAACTGGTAGGTATTTACAATTGAAGCGAACTGCAGACTGTTGCAAACAATCTACAAGTAACACTTTTGAAACTATCATGTTTATTGTGTTATTAACACTAAAGTCATTTAAAACGGGATATTTACCATGATATTATTGAGTTCCCCAATATTAATCTTTTAGTCTACAAGTAGCTAGTTCACTGTATATCGATGCCAATCGGAAGCGTCGGGATTGAACAGGTCTTGGGATTTGTCTGTAGATTATTGTTAATTTTTAATATTCTATGACCAGAATCAATTCAGTACCAACCGATGTGTGTTCGCGTTATAATGTGATTCTGTGCATAGGATATAAACAAAACAATTTGATTCAAATCAACACGAATCGCGTCCCGTCGGGCGGCGCGGCGGCGGCGCGGCGGCGGCGTGTCGATAGTGTATCCGGCATTGAGATCGCTTTTCAATGTACGTTTTTACTTGTGTAACTTCATATTAGATATTTCATTTTTATTTGTAATGTGTGTGTGGTGGCGATGGGGGCAATGGCAATAAATGGTATGTCTATACCTATGTCTACGTAGCTACTGATATACGACTGTTAAGTAAAAACCATTAACTGTTACATCGATCAAGTTGGAGGGTAGTCAGTGTTCTAATGTCACCGGGATGCCTCATGCCTGGATGTACCTATACAGGCTGGTGTTTTGAGAAGGGCGATGATGGCCAAGTCCGGAACTACGAGAGTTAGAGAAAAGTCAAAAAAGAAGTCATGCCCTTGATTTATAAGAAGCGTGGAGTCCCCGTTAGAACTGGATGCCAAAAGGTACGCCCTGAACATTTAAATTATGGCTCTTTGAAGATATTCCTCAACCTATTGTGTTTCTAATTTATATCTGCGAGGCGCGCCGCCGTGGCGCGGAAATCTGAGGAAAGGCGTGGGAAAAGATTTTTGTAAAGTTCAAGAAGAAAGAGGATATATTTTAACCTAACGATGACTGCCTTTGAGTTTCTCGTATGTATGAATCACTCGTTTGTTATTTATATAGTTAATGTAAGTCTGTATCAAAGTTGTATCAGTTGGAAGTGCAGCATGCGGGCCGCGGGCCGGCGAGGAGAGCCGCGGAACAATACTGGTAATTAACTGAACAACGTATTGTTCTATTTAAATGATAATTATGCTGGGAAACCACAATTTTATACAACTCCGTGGAAAGTGAAAAAATCTTCTTGTTATATTTGTATCATGTATGTATGAGTCCTGTGTGACCAGTACAACTCTGTTTTCAACTAAACCACATTAGTACACATGTATTTCATGCAATAAAATACTTAACTTTACTTTGGTTCATCATCATCAGCCTATGTTAGTCCACAGCTGGACTCAGTTCTCCCCTGTACCTATTTGGTTAATATCATGACCGATGCTCTTCATTAAAAATATAACAGTAAATATTTCCTAAGGAAAATGCAGATTGAGGAATTCTCTCTACATTTTGGTTTTAATAACAGTAACAGTATTTCCCCTGTGTGAAGAGACAACATCAGCCGTCGTACAATCGCACCATCTCTAAAAATCTTAACATCTCATAAAAATATACAGCGCACTTTTCTGTGTTTAGGGTTGTCGCGAGATACATACGGCGGAGATAAAGTGCCTGTTACGAGGACTGGCTGACACGACCAGAACGCTAATAAAATATCGCTCGTATTATGTTCTTAGGGCTGTCGATGACATGCGTCTTAAAAAACAACCTCACACTAAAAAAATATTAAAATCGCTAGCTTTCTTCTGAAGGTTTGTACTCTTTTATTGATTGAAATGTTCTTTTTGATATCTATGGAGTAGAAAGTGAAATAAAGAAGAAGATCTTTGAGTAGCACCCCTAAATCTGAACGCCCTATGTTGAGTATTTCTTAAAGTTCACGTCGTAAAGATAGCGGCGCATCCTGAAATGTATAGCTCGTGCCGGGCTGCAGCGACCTTCACCGCGCAGCCATCAGCTCGTGACCCGTGTCTATAGGTATGCACCCTTGTATCAAAAATAATGACGCAGCTATCTATTTTTATTAAACGTAGGTAGATAAAATGAAACCTAACTAGCCAACAGCAGTATCGATGGTTCTAGAATAGGTGAGTGAGCACCGACTAAATTATCCTCTAGTTATTCTATAAGCACTATTCTATATTCGAATAAGACATAAATATAATGAATATGGAATGCTCTGGGTACTGAGGTACATATATATGCATTTCTAGTTCCGCTGTGAAAATAATGAGATGCAGTTATAAAAGAGATTCATTAAAAGGTTTTCAAATAAAGGAAAAACGCAGAAATGCATTAAATCTATTCTCTCGCTGGAACGGAAGCGAACTGTTAGGGCTCCCCGGACCTCGCTGCTTTCATACGAACGTATCTTATGCAGCTTGAAGTAACTTAATAATGTTTGCCCGTCCACACAAACAAGCATTATCTACCGTTACCCACGGACATCGAAACTGTTTGTCTTTAAAGTCATAAAAAAATAATGTGTACCTATGAACACAGCTTTGACTTGAACTGGGAAATAAAAATAATACGTGAATCAAAATGTGTGTGTGCATTCTACCACGACAACTTACTGGTGACAACATCTCTAGAACAATGACTAATGTCTCTATAATCGTTAAAAACTAGTACTAGTTAGTGTATGCTTAATAACAAGAACTGATAGTAAATCAGCGGTATTATCACACGACCGCCAACGGAGGAGGGATAAGATTTCTGGTGAAGTGCTCACTAAACAAACAATATTCAAATCAGTTCCGATGTTCTCGAGTATAAGCGAGACTAACGAACAGCAATTGATTTTTATATTATACAGATTATGGTAACAGCTTTTGAGAAAATATAACTGTTCGGTAAATGATATGCTGATGGAATCAAGACAGGTCGCGAAACGGAATAGTCCGTTTATTTGAGTCCTTCGCTCCAAAAGTCCCGGAACAAGCTCAGCCACAATCCTCTCAACCAGTTAGTAGTTCCCGCGACCGCCGCAAGTTGGCATTGGCCACTCTCGCCATGTCGTCTCATTAGCAGACTTTAACTTAAACTCCTTAGAACAAATGCTCTTTAAAAACCGCGCTATTTTCGTGGGACATTTGGGCCTCGTAAAGGCTAGGAGGCTATTTTCGTACGTTGAGTGGGATGATATATTTGGGCAGTTTGGGATAAAACGTGACTTTTATGATAACACTTAGGATGGTCATGAAAATCTATGTCTTGTGTCTCTATCAATTTATTAAAAGAGCCTGTTGTAAAGACATTCTCTATAACAAACAACAGGCTCTTTGTAGGTAGGACTCATGGGCCAATATGGTAAGGGACGTATTTAGTATTTTTCCAATACGAAATAATTTCCTATTACAAACAAATAAATCAAAAGAAGATTTGTACGCATTTATTATATTGACTGAATGAGCGCAAATACGCGGTGCCGCGGGCTACGACAGTGTACGAATACGAACCTCGTAGCATCTCGTATGAACTCGCAACGAAATTGCTACGGGGTGGTGGTGCTACGAAAAGCTACGACGATTTGTTTAAAGGTTTATTAAAAATTAAACAGTTTTTGCTCGCGACTTTGCACGGCTGATTTTTTTCAGATACGAGTTAATGCATACGGTCTACCATTTAACCTTTTCACTATCGCCTTGAAAATATTCACAGAAGTTTAGTAACAAGCTGACAGGGTGATAATATTAAGGGTGGATCATGTTTGATTTTGAATTATTTCGACAAATTTTCAAACAACTTGTACAATTTAAACAAATTAGCTGGAAAACAAACTAAATGATCTCACATTTCGCAGATTAGTTTTTGTGTGTGCACAATTCGTGCTAGGTACGAGTAAATAAGCTAGAGCGCGGATTGCTCGAGAAAACAAACAGCTTTAACTAAGCGGAAATGCAAACCACTATACACCAGCTACTAATTACTTTTAACGGGCAAACTTGGAACTAGAATAATTGTTATTAATATATGATTTGTTCTCGCTAACAATCACACGGGAAGTAGTAGCGTTTAACATTTCCGGCATAATCTCAGCTTAAATGTTAATATTTGCCATGTTATGGTGCTTTATAGCAGCATTCTGATTTATACGAAATGAACTTTCTGATGTAGGTAGATACAAATAAAGAAAATCGCCATCTTTCGGCCACTTCTGTAGGCTGATCAGTAAGAACCTCCGCCTATTATCATATCGTTTGAAATTTATTTCTTTAATTTTAGAAACGGCGTTATCTCAAATCCTTCGTTAATTCGGAGCTAATCATTCAGGCAAAGGGAAAGGGTTTGTATATTTAGCATATTATTTACAGAAGCCTTTTTTCGTTTTCTTTCGCAAGTGGCTTCCTCTTAGACATTGAAAACTGAATGCTGTAACTAAAAAATACCCGCTAGTAGCCGTCATAATTGTAATCACAGGAGTTCCTTTATTATTTTGATAGAAATCATCAAAGTATCGTACCAGTAAGTAATCTATAAGTAAGTTAGCTACACTCTGATTGGTAATCTGAATCGAAACAAGTATCATAAAGTTCGATCTACAGCGTCCTTCATTAATATCGTGGTGAGTGATCGCGGACCGATGGAGACGCTGTCAGGCCGCTGATTAAACACGTCAGTCCCGCTTCAGTTTACCGGCCTGAAGGGCTGGAGGGCCCGACCTAACCCTTCACCCCGCTTCGCTTCTAATACACAAAACACAAGCACTGTGACACTCATGTAGCTGGCAACATTCGGGCTTTAAAACCTCATGATCATGAGGTTTGAGCAATGAGTCTGAACAACTATCATCACACTATGATAAAAAAAGCAATAGTTATATAGAAGGAACATAATCGAATAACAGCGCGATCAAATAATATGTTATGTAGAAATATGAATCAAGCCGTCTTCTATCAGAAAATTGTTAAGTCCAAAATAAAAGCACAACCTTTTTGCAAATTACTATTATTTCATTAAATTGCTATATGTTTCTCATTTCCTTGATCTCGGGAAATAAAGTGCTACTTTAGAAGGCTTCCGTGGAGCCGAAGCCAACAGCACATGCCCTTTAAGAGAGTTAATCTAAAGGCGAGGGCTACACAGCGTTATTACTATTATTATTATTAATTGCCACAATATATTTATTTGTTATTATCGATATCTGAAAAGTTATGGTTCAAATTACTCGTGGGCTTGTATATATCTGTACAAAAGCGCACACGCTCTCTTCACGCGTACCAATAATGCGACCTTTTCTACGTATAAATAAGATATTGAGTACAAATTCACAAGCCCACGCAGAGGACCGAGGGATATCCCATGATAATATTACGAGCTACGAGCCGTGAAACTCCGGGCCAACACTGCGGGACCCGGCCCGCAATGTCTAACAAGCTCTGATTCGGTTTTAAGATTCTTTATTTCTCAAAGAACACATTTAGTTCGCATATATGAGAAAAACAAACCTTTTACTTAGAACCAACATATAAAATACGTAAAAATAAAATCCTAATCTGCTCACATGATTTATTCTAGTCGGAGTGTGTGATGATGATTTGACAATAAATGATTTTACAATAAACTTGCACACGGATTTTACTGCGTTTTTGAACTTTTTGAACTGACAAAGACATAGTTAGGACTAGCATTCAGACATTCAATAACAAAAATTAGGATTCGCTTGTTATATGAGTTCACAGCGAAATAACTTTGAATCGTTACTACGAGTAATAATATACTGCAGATTGCTTTTAACCCCAGTTGCTTTTAGTGGTTTTGATAATTAGCAAAAAATGCATCATAAATATACTGCAAGTGGATTGTGGACTGTGTGGATTGTCCAGCATTATTTATTTATTAAGTGGTGTTATAGCACAGCTCTATGGCTACAAGTCCCTCAGGCAGGCGGGCTATCACTAGTCTATAAACACTTTATCAAACGAATCCGTATTTCATTAATCACCCTGTAAGAGCCCTGCAGCGCTTATCCTATCAATAATTATCGCAGAGTATCAACGGCTGAGACAGGATTGATAGGCGAGGGACCTATTCAGGATCTTCTTAAGATTAGATGAGATCCGCTATTTCGTTTCTTTTCATGCCTTAAGGTTAAACGAGTCAACAGCGCGAACTCGTCGTTAGACGAAGCTTAATGTAAGTTATCTTACTGACACCTCCCGCTACACGCGCTAAAAATAATAAAATAATTTATTCATAGCCACACACACACACAATGTTAAACAGAGTTACAAAAAAGGAAAACACACAAAATAATAGAAAAACATAAGTCGTAGGGATTTAAACTTAAATGATGTAGCTTGTAGTAGAGAGTCCAGAGTCCCAAGAGTAAGTAAAGCTGGTCTAGAACGAACGCTAGAACGAAATCTGCATAATGATTAATTCCTAAAACGACCGCGTAAAAAAAGATGATCAGACTCTTAGTAATGCGTTATTATAGAATGAACTGTTGAGTGTATCTGACTCAATAGTTTATTCTATAATAGCGTTCGTTCTAGACCAGTTTTACTTACTCTTGGGACTTGGATATTTCAACTTTTGAATAAATAGACTATGTTGAAACACTTTTTTTAGAGTTTTCTTTCTCCGTATATTTTTTTTAAACCTAAAGTTGGGCTAGAATCGGTATTGAAATACTAAAGTTTCGAAGCTTTTATTATTCAAATGTATACTTTATTGTCGGTTGTAGGTGTAGCACGTGTAGGTATACAAACATAGATAATGATGACATAAAAAATTATGTTATCCATAGTTTTATATGGGCATCAAACAGTGTAGTAGTTACGTACACTTCCACGTTTGTATGAAAAGATGAGCGACTCGTTTAACCTTAATCAAAATGAAGGGGTAACAAGTGTTATATTATTTAGTTACTGTTGATAAATATATCTTAGTTTTATTTTTAAGTTCTACTTTAGGTATTAAAATTATAGTTGGCCCCTATACTCCTAACTCGTAACTGATTGATACCTCAAGGAATGCTTTGAATTGCCTTATGGCCTTTTAACTTATTCTGAACCTTATCAATTATTAATTCTCCTAGAAACAAGACATTTTGATATTAGTAAGAACTCTCACCGTGCGTGTTCTAAGACACGTGGTATCGCCCGGAGGCCTTTTGGCCAGAGGCCTTCAACTGACAGGCCTCCAATAACAGTAATGAACAGAGCCAGTAACGTTCTAATTAGGGCTATAAAGAGGCGTCGTGTGCCTACTGTGTTATGTAATGTTAACAAAGCGTATTGTTTCAAGATTTGGACAAAACCTCCCTACCTTTGTTCTAGTAACTAGTCAATTAAACTTATTTAGGTTAGGCATAACGTTGTATAGCACCTGTCTTCGCATTCAGGGATATTGTCTTGGGAATATCACCGGTAGAGTCATCATCATTATCATCATGATTCATGTCTGGACATAGGCACAATAAAGCCTAGCTTCGTGGTCGGTGATCTAAAGCTTTGATATATTTTTTTCTGTAGAATAGTTTTATAATATATTCTATAGTAAAAAATGTATTTGATACAAGAATTTTAAATATAAATAATAATAATAAATACCCGTGCGGAGCCGGGACGGGCCGTTAGTGTTATGTAAATGTGTTTTTAGAATATAAAAAGCTTTAATTTATTTGTATACAATTGGTGCCGTGCAGCGCCTCTACCGGAAAGAAAAGTAACTGCTTTTTGTAGTTTGACAGAGATTAAATAGTTTCATACAATATCAATAGTTGTCAAATATTTTTGAGTTATTTTACAGAGGCTATTCTTACGGAATATACGTCTCATTTAATCTTTGTAAGCGAGACAAATATTTTATAACTTTTGTCGACCCCACGATAACTATTTTCATATTCGTATCTTGCATATGCACACTCATAGTAAGCGTCTGGAGGTATGTCGCTATACTTTTGAGAGTAGATGAACTTTACACGTCACTCTAATTACCACTGACACTAGTGAAGCGCAAATGCTGACGCGAAGTTATATCAAAATATATGCAGGTTTTTCCTACTATTTATTAAGGAATATCATGATCACGGAATTTAAATAAATTAATTGATTTCCGTTCAGTAACTTGAAACACTTTGCGTTAACTTTTAACTTGATTTCTCGATAACTTCTAAGGCTGTTAATTCGATCCCATCGCAGTCAATCGCATCAATATGCGATTAATCTAAATAAGTTCAGCTTCATTAATTCACTAACTTAGGGTAACTGTTTCCATCCAATAAGTGTTCAATAAAACGTAATATTAACTTTGTGCTAGTCGATGATGAGCTGGGATTCAAGTTTATAAAACTCAAGCGATCAAACACATCGCAATATAACTTACCGACCACAGTACAATGCAAACCCGTTGAAACGTCGTTTCCGATGGCAAAAGCTAAAAAACCCAGTGAATATTCAGCAATATATTCTAGTTGAATATAAGAAAGCCAACAGTCAATTTTTGCAAATACCATTTAATTATTAAATATGTAGTTTATTCTCTAATTATATTTGACGACCGATTTGTGTGTACGATCTGCAGATATTTGTTCCGGGTGCGCTGGTCGTTTTCTATAAAATTATCTATCTATGTAATGTATTATATTATGTATATCAGTTATCTAGTACCCTTAATACAAGCTCTGCTTACCATGGGCTAGATAATGTTGTGTGAATTGTCCAGCATTATTATTTATTCGATGGTATCAATGAATATTTCCCCTTTCGTAGCAATTACCTGTAATGAGCGGTCTCGAAGGTGGACCGGTTTATACATACGATGCAAAGCTCCAAGTTTGTGACGTCACGACATTCATTAATTGCCAATTGGTGGTGTCGTACGAAAATATAAATAAATATCGATGGGCTGTGTGCGGGGTGCAGGGGGGGCAGCGGGCAGTGGTTGTTATTGCGGCTGCTCTCGTTAACGACTCCTGAATATAATGAACTTCCGCAGAAGATGAATATACATGTTAATTTTAATACGTTAATTTTTAAATTAACTTCTGTAAAATTCATATTTACTCGAAATTCGAAAAATAAGAAATGGATATTGTAATCATGAATGAATAGTAAATCTATAGAAGTGAACATTTCCAGGAGAGGGTGTTTTGGTAGTGGAATTGATTTAGAATTTGAATTGAAGAAGTATGATCAGTTTAACTGTAGCTCTTTGAAAGGAAAATAACTACGTACTTGATGTAAACTCTAGTGTTCCTAAAAACCGTTCAATATTACTTTTGTGGGTCATTTCTACTAATTGATGTTGGAAGTCCCGCGCTTTAATCAATTAAATAAAAACCATTTTGAAAGAGGAGGGACTAGTCGGCCATTTTTATAAAAGTATATATATTATAAACTAAACTGTAAAGAGACGTCAGTCCGCGACATCTGCGCCACAATTAGAGGCTGCTTCATTTATAAGAAAGAGTTTTAATCAGGCACGTTGCTTAGGAATTTGATATAAAATGTAAACTTCATTGGTAAAACAAATTAGTTTAAATTATTCAATTCAATTCATTTATCGCAAAAAATATGCTCATAATACAATAAAAAAGCATAAAGCAATATTTGGTCATTGTTGCGAGGTGTGAGGGAGATAGAACAACCTCGAGCTATCTATACATTAGGAAAGAAAGCTTTTTGCTGTACGAGTATGTTGTGTGTGACGTTCTGAAGTCAAGAAATTTTGACTAATTTACCTTACTAATAATGATGATGATGTACCAAGAGATATACCGGAGCACTGCGCTCATAGACATATTATATGTAATTATACAAAACCAGTGTTTCACCAACGAACAGCAAATAATGAGTGCCGAAACTTAAGCAATATTAATGGCACTGTTCAAATTGATTAGCACAGAAGTTCACCCTTGTCTGCAGGAAATATTTAATTACCATCCCCTTACAGCTCGAGGGGAGGGGGTGAAGATGACGTCGTGACGTAATGAAATATGACTTTTATTGTCACTGCTAAAAGTTTTTCTTTTTAAATTATGCTAACGACGACGGGAGTATTTCCTTTCTTTTAAATTACTTTAATAATTGCTCATTCAAAACTAAAAATAAACGCTCAACCCTTTGGTTTGCACTCGTAGAGTAAACGAAAAAAGCATTATTTTGTGCGTTCAGGCTCGTAGCTCTGCTACGGCGTAGCGTGCTCTACGGCGTAGCTCCCTCGTAGCACCCACGTTACCGTTAACATGAAATGGTTTTCTGATAAGTGGATTCTGATTTAATTATTATTTATGTTTACAATTTCAAAGTAAAGCAAATAATAACCTGCACTAAGCCCCGCAGTGCAATGTTTTCTGAGTGTCCAATCAAAGACGTATTTATAGTTTTACCACACAGTAATCTTTAAGCCTATCTACTATCCCCACCCAAGCGAAGATTATTTTGTTAGTAACAGGTCGGAAACATCATCTGGAATTTAGTAAAATGAACAGTCGAAAACGACCACAATTTAACGCGAAAATAATATAAAACTCGAACATTAACAAAATTAATGACCAAGTGAATTGTCCTCAATTAATCTCAGAGAAAAATCCGAGAAACCCTCGAGAATAATTAGGAGCACTAATGAGAATCGACAGCCATTCACAACTTAACGACCAGCAAATGAATTAGTGATATTTTAAAATAATTATGTTTTATTTAATTTAATAAGGAACAAAATATTTCGTGGAAGACGTACGTACTCGTATTATTTCCAAGTTGCGTTCTCGTATAACTGATTTTACCGAGTCTTAGTAAATAAAATGTTTTGCGTTTTGATACTAAAAGCGAGCTCCGCTAAAGCAAGCTCTGGTTAGTTTGAAATGACTATCTTTAGCTTACTTACGGAGTCTAAGTCACTATCTGGCGATCCCAGGATTGCATATACATATGTATGTACATACTTCTCCAAGTCCGTCGCATGTAAATATTATATAAGTTATTGATCATCTGTATTTACTATACAGCAGCATCTTTGACGTACTTTTAAACTGATTTATTTATTCTACACTTTGATAAATTACTATTATTTTTTTTTAAACCGCATGTCTGTCTGCTTTTTTGCGCAATCCCCTATGGTGTTTCCTATGTATGTCAAAACTGTCTGTTATGATAAAAATGAATGTTAACTTTTAAAATTTTTGGAAACTTAACGTCTTCAAGTGTAACATGTACGAGTACCTATACCTACAGTGGAAATAAATAAACAAACTCGTATTATAGGTACTCTAAAATGTAACCTAGCGTTTAGCGTAGTCAGCATAAGAGATTAAAAATGTGCACCGTTGTCGCTTTTACTTTTGAAGCTGTGCGGATTGTCCAGCATTACTTATGTGATTGTCCAGCATTACTTATGTGATTGTCCAGCATTACTTATGTGATTGTCCAGCATTACTTATGTGATTGTCCAGCATTACTTATGTGATTATACCTCGTATTTGTGAGCAATTTTGCACGAGATACAGGTTTTACCCAGTTCAGGCGCAAGTAGTCTTTAGAATTTGAGTTATTATTATTCTTATATTAAATAGTATGTAATTTTGGTATACCTTATTATTATTATAAATGATATATTTTATTTTTTAGGAGCAATACCACATATAACCATGTGAACAACGCGCCAGTGGATATTGCTATTCTCACAAAACATCTCAAAATAGTTCGACCATGTATGTAATGTATGCTACAGATTTGTAAATTACTCAAAATATCCTCGAGTGATTTTGATGATTCAAAAACAATTATTTTCCTCGTATGTATAATTTTAAACACGTCGATAAACAGTGCGATTCCTCAATCGTGTGTTTAAACGTTCTCGATAGGAATCGGTAACTTTCTTGCCCCGTTATCGGTAACCAATATAATAAGTATTACGCTTTAAAGATGAAAAAGTTCGTCCCTTACGTATGATCAAAAGCTAATACAGCTTTTGGCGAATGGGCACCTCAAAGAGTAGCCAGAACTGGCACGCAATAGAGACAACTGGAAAGACAAAAAGAGGGAGGCTTTGACAGGACACCGGGACCAACATTAAAGGGCATTAAAGCATCAGTGCCGCCGCAGACTGACTGACTGGCCACGAGCCGGCACCAAAAAGGGTTAGGTTACTCGAGACATTCTCCAGACACCGTAATTAAGGATATTTAAGGTAATTCAAAGCTATTCAGTTATTATTCACATACATTTCTGACGAATTTATCAATTAGCGGCAATTATTGTGTTATTTTCCTTGTTTTTTTTTTCAATGGTACTACGGTCCGTTATCCCAACAATATACCTACTTGCAAGTAAGGTGCAGCGACTTTTAGGGCATTTTAGATTAATTAATTGTTTAACGGAATAAAGAGATTCGATAGTAGAGAATTAATGCAAGTATGTGTATCGGCCGTCCGTCGGTCTTAAATAATTTGTAGAGTTCTGTGTGAAGCTGACCTTTAAAGTCCCCTGTAATTGGCGGTAATTTAAACTTAATTCTGAAGTTTCCAGGCGTCCCTTCGATTAACTGGGCATTAATTGCCCTAATTATATTACCCTTTAACATAAAAACCATAATTTTACCAAAAAGCATAATTATTAATCGGCTTTTCACAACCTATCGTAGAAAGACGAATTCTATTGAATAATCTGAAATTCACTTACCGTATTTGTCTCGACGTAAACTTTTTCAGGTGAGGAGACGTGCTCCTGCCGAAAGCTGTTCTGGTCACTGGAGGCTTTCAGCCGCTCCGGCCTTTTATACGGGTTGGCGGACGCCGGAGAGGGGCGGGGCCGACGCGCGCACTCCACGGAAACTCCACCCCATTTTGGATCCTGGTCGTGACGTCATCATGACGTCATGACGATATTTAGACAAGCTCTCCACCTGAGGGCCCAAAGAGATGGGAGCAAGGTCATTGCCGCAGTGTACAAGTGTACGTTACACTAATTATAAACTTAAAACAACTTAGTCTACACTTGTGCTACTTCCTTATCCGACTATATACTTGTTAAAGTCACTTATTTATAACATTGCAGTTACATAGTAGGTATTATTATTAATTCTGTGTTTTTAATTTAACGATCCGTTTAATAAGTAGTCGCCGTGTTGGCGCCGCCGAGACAGGCATAGCCTAACTTTATTTGTCTGCAATATGTTAATCATCTGGTACCCATAGCTCTAGCTCTGCCGATTTTGGGGCTAGATGAGGTTAGGTATCAACGAAGGCCTATGTCCAGCTGTGGAATGGTGAAGGCTGTTAAGTTGAGGTGATTTTTGTGATGCCTTGTGAAATATTCAACACTAGTGCCTGACCTAGGCTGAGCACACGTAATGTCTGGGGATAAAATGTATAGCCTCTATTTTATTCCAGGAACACAGGTACCAGATACCTCCAGCTATAACGACCTCTGTGGCGCGGTGGACGAACGTCCGCGACGTATAAGGTTTTAGGCTTGATTCCCGGCTTGAAACAAGATGACCTAGTAGATGATGCTCTGTGGATTGTCCAACATTATTTATTTATTATGCATGATGCAAAGTTTCAGCAGCGTTCGAATTAACAAACATACCACCCAAACTTAATGTGCATGTGTATTATAATTAGTGTGATTATTTATGTCCCTCGTCGAAGCTATAACTCAGTGAATAGATACTGAAAAGGCTGAAAGAAGCGACTTAATATAACTAAATGGAATAGCTGATCGCACCTCGATGAGCCCGCTAATGAGATTACGTAGGTGGAGGAGATTTCACCAAGTTCCAATTGAAACTGAGGAGGGTTTCATTAGAGCGCGCTGGTAGGGTGAACTTGGATGCTTCCTGCGGTACCTTGTAGCTGGATTGACATGAACAAGGATTACCTATACTCCTGGAACAGGTGCCTGAGTACCTCTAGCTACATATCACGTACGTGCTTATCCTAACACTAAGGATTATAAATAACCGATTTCTAAAGTCATTTAGAACGGGATATTTACCATGATTTGATTTTTGAGTTATCCAATATTTCGGCACAGTTTCATGCGCCAAATCAAATCATGGTAAATATCCCGTTTAAAATGACTTTAGTGTTAATAACCATGATAGTTTGAACCGCTTCCTACTGGTCGGTTTAGATCTATTTGGGAGCGTGTCGCCTGTCAAATGTAATATTTATATTGTGAAATTGAATTTATTGTTTATATATTACACCTCTATGACTTTTCCTAGTGTACAATAACATGTATGAAAAAGGAATAAATGAATTGAATTGACTTTTCAAATGTGACGCTACAATAGTCGTAATAGAATTGTATGTCTGGCGTGCGCCCTCACTAAAGCTTTGGTCTCTTGTTCGTAACGCACAACGCTGCGGTATGCGGCACAACGTAGCGTAAACGCAACGTCGTCGTCGCGTCGTCGACT
The DNA here is from genome assembly GCA_943735965.1 of Eupithecia abbreviata. Lineage (NCBI taxonomy): Eukaryota > Metazoa > Arthropoda > Insecta > Lepidoptera > Geometridae > Eupithecia > Eupithecia abbreviata. The sequence continues at coordinate 13,126,165 of OX030981.1, read as the reverse complement.
GTCTGTGCGGATAAGCGGTCATTTGATTTTTACACTCTAGCGTGATACCAAGACGACCGACGATGCTACTTTAGCAAAAATACTGTACAGAGCAAAATAAAAGCACACAGTAATACAATCACTAATACAAATGAAATATTGAATAACATGTGATAATATAAGGTGACTATTTTTAGGGATAACTTTTTTCGTTTCATAAATATATTTGAATTTGAATTTAGGATTAAGTGTCCGGCACCACATAGCGCATACCGCAGCGTTCAGCGTTGTGATTAATTTAAAATAATAAAATATGTTTCGCTCAAGTTATATAACTTTGGTGAATGTGTGAGCAGGCCAGCCAACACGCAGTGAGGACTCGCAGCCCTTCAGGCAGGTGATATATTCCCACTTCGGGACAGTTTATACGCTATGCAAATGTTGGCTTATCTTTTAATTGACTCGTCGGCGTCGACTCCCCGACTCCATCCCGTTAGAGTAGCTAGATATCAACTTTATTTATTACGAATTGTGGAAATAATCGTAAGATATCATTGTATCTATCTCACAGCATCAGGGCTATCATATCAGCTGGATATTGTCCAGCTGTGGACATGGGCCCCATCACATGTGTCTTGGATAAAGACAGCTATTTGCTGTCAGCTGTTAAAGGTGCGTGTTCACCTCCGGCATCGGATGATCTGCACTGACAGCATCAAAATAAATTTTGAGCTTAATGGTGCCTATAGTGGACGCACCATCGCCATAAGCTTGAATGGCAAAAAGTCAAAAGTCTAAATTTATTTCTTTAGGCTTACAAAATAAATAAATAATGCTGGACAATTATAAATAAATAATTATCAAATAAAAATATTTTACTGTTCACTTAAATTTTTTGTCCACTAGTGGAAGAAGTGAAAAAGAAACTTGAAATAGAGAAATACATTTTATTGGTAAAACCACTTTACATGTCAAATTTTCGTATAAGTACAATAGGTACATTATTGTTAAAATTGAAAATTAAATAAAAAAATTAAATTAGAAATAGTAAATTAAAATAAAGTCAAGGTTTACAATTGTAATAGTTCGTTCACAGAATAGAAATTCTGCTCGACAAGCCAACGTTTATGTCTTATTTTAATGCAGTATTTACAAAGGAAGCTTTGTATTTAAAAAGGAATTTTCAACTGATTGGCTATCCGACGCCACCCTCTGGTAAGAACTTATTCTGAATCATAAGCAGCCCAATTCCTGTCCCATACAATCTATGTTCTAGCCAGCTTGGTCGTTTCATGTGAAGTAACACGCCAGAGTAGCCTTCGAATCTGTAGCGGTATCTGAAGCATCTATAGTGTGAATGTTAGATTTGTTGGAAGCTGGAAGGTTCGCTGAACTTCTCTAGTGATAAGTTCACCTTTTCCATTACCTCTCGTGTTGTAAGTTCTATTATTTATTTATTTTAAGCCATTACTGTCCCACTGCTGGGCAAAGGCCTCCCTTTTCTTCTTCCACTCCTCGCGATCCAACGCTGCAACAGGCCATGATGGAAGATGTACCTCGAGCTCGTCGCGCCATCTCATCCTGGGCCTTCCACGTCGCCTCTTAGCGTTGGGTGGGCTCCACTCTGTGGTGGTCTTTGGCCACAAGTCGCTGGACATACGGCAGACGTGTCCGGCCCAGTTCCACTTCAGGCTTCCGGCTGTCTGACCAACCAACGTCAACGATGCGTGTTTTGGAGCGTAGTATGCTGTTCCGCACGCGGTCTGACAGCTCGACTCCTAAGATGCTACGCTCCATGGATCGTTGGCAGACCCCAAGGGCGGACTTTTGACGATCGGTTAGAGACCAAGTTTGAGCGCCATAGGTGAGGATGGGAAGAATGCGTACGTCCATGAGTTTCTTTTTAAGGGATAGAGGTAGTTTGCCCTTCATAAGTTCTTTCATTGACCAATAGCATCTCCAGGCGTTTTCTGTGCGTCTTTCGATCTCTTGGACTTGTCTCGCCTGGAAAGAGACTATTTGGCCAAGATAAATGATGTTGATATACATGTTGTAAGTTCTACGTTTGTTTATATTTTTGTTCATGAAAGTAAGAACTAATAGCAAAGTGAGTCCGGGAGACAGTCTAGTACCAGGTCATAAAGCGGTGGTAACGCGCGAACTATAACCTTCAATTAGGAGGCTAGTAAAACGAATGAATATAGTTTAACACCCGACTTTACGCGTCAGAAGTGGTCGTTAACCGGCAGTTAACCGCTAGTTTACTTAACTGTTTGTAATTGAAGCTGAGTAGGAGTGGGCGCAGATCTTAACTTTTTATAATCTTTGCATGAACCCAACAGGTTCTGTTTTTTTTTTAAATGTTGAATAAGAACTATTAGTCATTGTTGATAATTTTATTTTGTTTTAGAGATATTTTGTTTTTTATTTTTTGCTGACAAGTGTAGTTTTCATTAACAGTCAAATTATAATAAGTATGCCTTTTGTCTATTATTTTACTAATATTTTTTGGTTGACTGTACTAAAATTAATCCAAAGTAAAAGTGGTGTGAGTTGCAGAACGAAGAGTATAGCTTTTTTACGATTCGTCAACTCACACCAGTTGGGACAAGAATCATGGTGTGAGTTGACGAACGATGCTTTATTTGCCTTTTCCCCGCGATAAATACCTATCCGTTAAAATAGTTGTAATTATGTGTTCTGACCGCATACGTTTTAAAATATTTATGTTGAATAAGTTACAGGAATCTAGCAACACAGAAGCTAATAAAGCCTTCACAGCCGAATGCCGGTGTAAATATTAATAACGATCTGATTCATCATCATCATCAGCCTATATTAGTCCACTGCTGGACATAGGCCTCCTCCAATGAGCGACATAGCGACCTGTCTTCAGCTTGACGCATCCAGTATCTACCTGCAGTCTTTCGCAGGTCGTCATCCCACCTGATCGGAGGGCGTCCTACACTACGTTTACCGAGTCGTGGTCTCCACTCAAGAACACGTTTGCCCCAGCGGCCGTCGGTTCTTCGCGAGATATGGCCGGCCCACTACCACTTCAGCTTGCTAATTCTCAGAGCTACATATGTCGATAACTTTGGTCGTCGATCTGATAGCTGCAATTGTGTAGATTAAAAGTTGATAATATAAGAAAAAAATAGGTAAAAAACTGTCTAAATTAGCGGAGATTCAAATGAAATGAAGATAACTAAACAAAACTTTCTTTATACGTATAACCTTCTTTCATACAAACTTTCATTCTTTTTGTTTAATGACCTTATGAAAGTACCTACAAGTATAAATACAATAATACAAATATATCTTATATATCTTACAAATATCTCAAAAATAGCAATGTTACAACCTCAATCTCAACCTGTAAGAACAATCATCCCGCCCTAGCGATGCAAACACTAGGCGGGCGGGCGTCTCACGTCGCGCGAGCAAACTCATCTGCGTGTTGACAGGGCAGATTGCCGCCCACGCTACGCATGTTTGCCTTCTAGTATTATAACCATGTTACATGGTTACACACACCTACAGTACCTACGCAGAGTGTGACAAATACGAATAATTGTGTAGTGTATCATGCTGTCGCGCTAGCTCATCGTTGAGGCTGTGTGGATTGTGCAGCATTGTTATTATTTATGAGGAATTTCAGATTTCTGTAATTTTATTACTTTAGGTTTTAAATTAGCAAATAGCGTGAGGAAGATGAAAGTTCGTTTTCCACAATATAATACGAAAAAAAGAAATGAACTTCCTTAAGAAATCGATATTTTTATATTTTTTTTGCAAATTCTGATAAAGTGCAATAATGTCTTGTTCGATGTCACGGTAACAGCGTAAAATTTTGAAAATGATTCTTATTTTGTTTTTATATTAACTGATTGTTACGTTATAAAATTCAATAGTAACTTCTTTCATTGAAGTGGTACATTCATTATTATTAGATTTATTTTATTTATCAAGGACCTCAAAGGTCTAGTAGAAGTAGGTACCATCCCTGACGATTACTTTTAATGACTATTCAAGATCTACGTTTTAACTCTAGCTAGTGATTATCAAATATCAAAATCATGTTAAGGAAAATATGTGCGATTATCATAGACCCTGGTACAGTCAGCTCCAAGATTGAGCCTCTCTCTCTGCTTGTTATTAAATCCCATATAATTTGAAAAATCTTAAAAATAATCGAATTTAGGGGATTTGAAATAGGTCTTAGTTTTTTTTTAAACAATCAAATTATAATTTAAGGTATTGAATGTTTTCAACCGACTTCAAAAATGGCAATCAAGGGTGTTCTGTTTTTATGAATGTTTGTTACTCGATGTCTAACCAACTGCTATGCAAATCAGGATGCTTCTCTGACTAGGTATGTAGGTGTAATAACACCGTGTCATTACAAGGTTGTGATTACAAGATGCTTCTATAAAATTAGATTAATATATTCCTAAACATTCTGAGGGGAAAATTAATGTTAATTTCTTCTAACATCAAATTAAATATCGTTACGCTCTACCAAATAAAAACCAGGGATTTAGATGGTACTTGTTACTGCCGCGGACTGTACTTGTTGTCGGCATGTTTAGGCTGGCCTGCACGTCACGTCCACGTAAGCACCTCCTCTAGATACGGCGTCGATAATGTGCAGACCTGGGCCAGAGCTATCTTATCTGTAATTGATTAGATATTAGAACGAGTCGAGTCCCCAGTCTCGAGCCCGCGGGAGCGAGGGCCGCTCTGTGGTGATACTGTTTATGAACACACGTAAGTCGGTTACTATATTTTAAATCTGGCCTATATTATAATGCTGGTACCATATGGTCGTTCGTTTCGTGTTGGGACAAGATAACATTTTTGTGGTTTTTAATTTTTAAAATAAGGAAAAGTAATTAGCCGCAAATCGAAGACTACGTTCTCTTAACACTTTGAGTGCTGAAAACGCACGGTATGAGTTTTCTACAAGTGACTAATATGCGTAAATCCACACTAGTGCAGCGGCTGAGAAAATACAGATCTTTTTGACTCAGCAGAGCTGTAATATTTATCGAACGAAACGCATGTGCGGCGCAACACAACCGCTGTGTAGAGCGGCAGCACGAATTTTTTAGGTAAAAAAAAAGATCGCAGTCGTCGAAAAAAAAACCGCAGTCAAAGTGCTAACTTACGAAAAAACTAACTTCGATTCGTTGGTTAATTTAGAACATTTGGGGTCACAAGAGTTTTTGAGATAAAAATCAAGTTTTTCCCAAATGCTTCTAATAAAAACAAGTTATCAATGCAGAAAGAAAATAAAAAAATTGAATTTTGCGCCAATACGAACCGATCAACCTTTACCTTAGACATTCACTAGAGTGATCGACTATATCAATTACTGAACACTAAAGACGTAGAACTATCACCTAACAAACAAAGTTGGAACCAAATTCAAATTCAAAAGATTTTATTTTCTTTAGGCTTACTTAGACTAGTCAAATTTTATACTAATAAATTATTACATATCAAATTACATTATTTTAATATAAATGTTCACTGCCTTTTTAGTGATTAATTGTTACTAATTTACGCTGCACAAGCACACGCCAAGCAACATCAACCCACGCTAATCCGAGCTTGTGTACAAGGAAGACATACAGGGAATATATGTACATATGTACCTAATACATACAGCCTACGTTATACAATAAATAGGTTCATCTTGTTTCATCTTACATGGGTGGAAAACACCCAGACAGGAACAATATATCTGCCTTAATCACTCTATATCTACTAATTAAAAACCGCAACAAAATCCATTGCTTGGTTTTAAAGATCTAAGCATACATAGAAACAGACAGACAGTGGGAAGCGACTTTGTTTTATACTATGTAGTGACAATGAGTCAGACAGACCACCTTGTACTCAGGATCCCTCGTCAAGTTCTCACCGTGTACTCACGCACGTTACCTCTTCATTTGAACTAGTGCTTCAGATAATTGCTAACAGATGAAGGGCTCGCGTTATCAGACCACTTAATCTATTTGTTAACACTTTATCCATATGTAAGCTCTGAGAATTAGCAAGCTGAAGTGGCAGAGGGCCGGCCATATCTCACGAAGAACCGACGGCCGGGGTAAACGTGTTCTTGAGTGGAATGGAGACCGCGACTCGGCAAGCATAGTGTAGGACACCCTCCGGCCAGGTGGGATGACGATCTGCGTAGGACTGCAGGCAGATGCTGGATGCGGCAAGCTGAAGACAGGGCGCTATGGGGCTCATTAGGGGAGGCCTATGTTCAGCAGTGGACTACTGTAGGCTGATCATGATGATGATGATGATAAACAGATAAACATTTTATTCATAATTTGTCCAATTATATGTCACACTTTATAAATGAATGATTTCTAATATAAAATTATAATATCTAATTATAGTAAAATTTCAAAATAAGATTATTCTATATTAATCGTTTAAAAACTCGTGGTACGTATAGAACGCCTTCTCTATGAGCCAGTTTTTTAATTTTAATTTGAAATTATCTACACTCGGTGCGTCCCTAACCTTGTCTGGGAGCTTATTGTAGGTAGCTGGTCCCATGACGTGCGTCAACCTGTCCGATTTGGCCAGTCGTCTTGCCGCAGGCACCAGCCAGCCGACCGCGGCATTGCGACTGTTGTAGCAGTGCATCTCCGCTTGTTTCGAAAACGAAGAAATGTTTTGACGGACATGCACTGCCACCTGGTAAATTACCATCGATGGGAAGGTCATGATGTGTAGCTGAGTAAAGTATGGTCTCACAGATGTTCTCTGCGACACACGTACTATAGTCCGTACGGCTCTTTTTTGCATTCTGAAGACGCGTTCCCTTTCGGCAGCGCGTCCGAAGAGCTCGGCGCCGTACTGCAACAGTGAGTGTACGGTCGCAAAGTAACACATGCGGACCATATCAGCGGGCACCAGACGATCAGCCTGCCCAGCGCGTAGCACGCACTGCCAAGCCACTTGCACAGCTTATCCACGATAATCCATTTGCATAAATAACGTATATCTAGCGCCCATTTAATTATACATTTGTTAGAAATTGAGTTGATTCATTGTTTGTATATATTGCTTTAGTAGTTGGTGTTTTCCAAATGATAATGTTAACGCACATATCTACGACATCTAATCATTTCTCTGTTACGGTTTATTGTAACTCATAATTCTCTATTATTCATACATCTGTTATCTATTCCGTCATACATACAAATAAATAGAACTGAAGTGTCTGTTTGAAATGCCATATGTTCATAGCAGGATACATGGTAGGTATTTATAATAAAACACAAATTAAATTTTTCATTTATTCGTCTGTCTGCTAACCTCCGAAACTGCTAGGCCGATTTTGATGGGATCGGCGCGGCGGATAGCTGAAGTAGCTTAGGCTACTGTATTCTCGATAAATAATGTGGTTTCACGCAAAAACATTAAACCCATAAAAATTAGAATTTCACGCGGACGAAGCCGCGGGCACACTTAGTCGAGTATAAAATGCATCGAGTTTGAATGCCAGGATTAGGAGTAATGGGTACGGTGACCAATCATTTGTTTAAAGGATACTTTTTATAATTCCTTTATTATTTCGATAACGATAGTTGAAGTTGATCAAGATTTAAATATAGACGATAAATGATAAGAGGATACCTTTACATTAAAACCTATTGCTGATTTAGGGTGCATTCACACAGAATCCGTCAAGGATACGTTGTTTTTCATGATGGCGTATGTAGTTTGTGTAGACACAATGCCAATAACAAAGAAGTCAAGTTACTCCCATTCCACCTTTGTTTGAAGCTTGCAATCTTGTAGTACTTATAGAAGAACAGTCTGAGAACCAGCCCTGTTTGGTACCCCGGTGGAAAACAGCATAAAGCTGAGACTGATGCTCCGATGCACTAGCCATGGTCATAACGTTCTTCTTTCTTTCTTCTTCGGTTCTTTGAATGGAACTCTGCAAGAGTCTCTATATTTTAGAACTAGTATGTATCGAATGCATCGCTTTTGCAGAACAAATATTCGATTGCAGTGCCCCAAAACATAAGTCCTTAGGAGAATGAACAAAGTAAACTTCCATTGCAGCTTTTTCTCCTTCTATTTCTGTTTTTTTTATTGCATACGTTATGGAGCTCAGTTTTTTTAATATCTCGTCTACATGTTAATTTAGCATTTAATCATGCACATAAAAATGTTATTTTGTCACTTATGGGCACATCCATTTCCTCTAGTAATCTGTCACTGTGTCCCTTTGCTCCTAGGCCTTGGCAGAGTTGTGGCAACACAGACACAGCGAGCCATAAAAATAAGAAGTTGAAGTTGCTCCTATGTCAAATATGTTTGCCAATAATGTAGAAGCGAGTTCACATACTCTACCTACAGTACCTATTCCAGATCTAGAAAAACGGATCCGCTGTATGAACATACCCTTCGTGGAAAAATCACCATGAAACTGAATGATTTGCAAAACATTATCAAATGTAACCCGATTACACCTAAGGTAAATTGTATAAATGCATATGAATATGAAATCTATTTCTGACAGGCAAATGTTCAAAGTATTATAAACTAGTTCCTGCCCGCGGCTTTGCACGCGTTGTTTCTATTGAAACGATTAAAGGTTATGTAATTAATTACATTTGACGACCGATGTGGCGCGGTGGGCGAAGGTCCGCCTGCGACGCAGGAGGTTGCGGGTTCGATTCCCGCCTCGGAACAATTGTGTGTACGATCTGCAGATATTTGTTCCGGTGTTCTGGTCGTTTTCTATATATAATAAAAAATATCTATCTATGTAATGTATTGTATTATGTGTATCAGTTATCTAGTACCCATAACACAAGCTCTGCTTACCATGGGGCTAGATAATGCTGTGTGAATTGTCCAGCATTATTTATTATTTATTTATTATTAATTATATCCCATGGGTACAATTATATTCTCTGTATTCATTCCTAAAACTGATCCGTTCATCAGTCTTGGCGTGGAGAAGTTAGTTCTCACTTCTACACGCCAATTTTATATATTGAATGTTTGGATGGATGGTTCATCCATCCATCTAAACATTCAAACTTTCACATATTTCGCATTCATTGGTGTGATGAGTGGGGTAAAGATAGATCTTAACCACAATAAAATCTAAAAACCTGCGCTTACGCATTCCAGCGTAGCCTGCTCTACCGTTCTCAAGTGAGTGGAACGATCTAAGCGAAACCATTGCTTTTTCAGGGAGTCAAACCTGCCGCTCTTTTACCAGGGACTTTATCATCATAAACAATTTATTGTCCACTGTATCTAATAAGCAACTTATTGACTCTATTCCTAGGAACTTTCCCCATAAACCAGCATAATGAATGTCCTCCCGGTGGTTCCAGATCTCACAGCATGGCTGCAATGAAGCGGTTCACATGGGCCGAGGTGGCGACACACAACGGCAAGGGCGGCGCCGGCGTCTACATCGTCTACAAGGACTCGGTGTATGACGTCACCAAATATGTTCATGAGGTAACAGAAACAACGAAAAAAGTGTATCACTACATAGTATAAAACAAAGTCGCTTCCCGCTGTCTGTTCCTATGTATGCTTAGATCTTTAAAACTAAGCAACGGATTTTGATGCGGTGTTTTTAATAGATAGAGTGATTCAAGAGGAAGGTTTATGAACTATTTGATACATAGATTTCCACGCGAACGAAACCGCGCGGTGCAGCTAGTTTAAAATAAACAAAGAAAATTACAATCGAAGAACAGAAACCAGTTAGAAAAATTACTTTTTAATGTTTATAATTTATTTGTTTTGAAAAACTTAAAACTGACTTCGAATCCCTCAGTTATAAACAGTTTTTTTGTTAGTTTTGCGGGATAAATACTAATACCTCGGGAATACAATTTGTATGGGATCACCTCTCAACTATACCACTGCAAAATAATCATACAAATCGGTTCTAGAGTTAAATTAATTAATTTTATTCTAGAATTCCAAATCGGTTCTAGATAATCCAATCCAAATGCACAACAATCTATTAATTGTTCTTCTAACTTATTTTATCAAGTAGTCGCAGCTAGATGTTTTAATTTTAATATTTTTAAAGGCCTTGTCTCACCCCATTTCCGTTTGTTACAATACCTAAGCCAAAACCTTCATAGGCGCTGTACGAATGAGCTTGACATAAAATTTATCACATGCTGTTCGGGACTAATAGACTTATGGGCATAAATCTCTCAATAAAGTCCAGGCGCCAAATATAAAACCTACGCACTGAACCGCGGCGCCTTCACTTATATCCATGGAGACAAATAAGTCATAATTATGTATCTGTAGGCTTAGTCTGTAGGTATGACGTAAGATGTTCCACTCCGTACTATCTCGGGATCATTTTCAGTAGGTAGGTGATGACAAAGAATCTTTAAAATGTTGCCTTAGGCTCAACAAAAACCAAAAGAGCGTCGAAGCGCAGCGAAGCGGAGCGCAGTTTCAGTGTCATATGCATTTTAACTTTATTTTCGTCGAATTCGCCGGAATTCCCGCGGCGCCACGGGCATCCGCGCTGGGAATCCGCGATAATAAGTTTTATTGTAATGAAAATAAAGTTAAAATTCATATGACACTGGAAACTGCGCTCCGCTTCGTTGCACTTCGACGCTCTTTTGGTGTGAGTTGAGCCTTAACATTGTTCGGGTAAACGGATATGCATTTAGCTGCGCTTGCAGTTGAATGCGTATTTGCTCGCGGTCACCTAAATTTACACCACTTACCAATCTCAAAGGGCTGTTTGGATGGACCAGCACCATCGATCACAACCCCCAACCATAACCCTTTTAAAACATTTGTTATTTTTTTATTTTGGCTTACAAAATAAAATCATAAACAAGTCAAATTATCAAAGATATTGTCAAAATAATATGGAATAATTGAACATCATACATTACAGTGGTCCAAAGAATTTCCTCCTTTTTTTGAAGTCAGTTAATTCATATTCATTCATGTGTTCTGTCGCGTGCGTGGTTCAACAGCGATGTATTATCATGCTCTAATAGGATCGCTTCACGTGATGTTCTGTTTGGTTGCAGCACCCGGGGGGTACGGACTCAATCCTGGAGGTGGCCGGCCAAGACGCCACCAAGGACTACGACCAGGTCGGGCACAGCTCCGACGCGCGCAGCATCATGGCCAAGTACAAGATCGGGGAGATTATAGAGGTAAAGTCTAGCATTACATCTATTTAACAGGTATTACCTTATACAATAGTGTAGTCAACATTATAAATCACAAAGGTCCAGGAGCCAGGTACAAATTTGCATAATCATTTCCTCCCGAGCGAAAATTCGTAAAATGCATTAGGGATTAATATTATGAATACTCGTGACCGTCAGCTGCGATTTCAGATATTAAAATTCGCATATTCCAAAATTCTGATTCTAACCTTACTCCATGGGAATAATGTCGTCATCGCCTCCCCCATACGACATGGAAGTCATCCAATGACATGAATAGTCCGTAATGAGCAATAGCATTAGCACGAAAAGCAATATCCTAAACAAACCAAAATGTCTTTCGAAGATACGAGAGAATAGCTCCAGATTTGTAGTCGGGGGTTTTAATGTATTAGTCAATTACTCCACCAATACGGATTACGGCTCGTAATTAAGAACGCTAAAACGTAGGTTTTATGTAACGAATTAACACCAAGTTAGGCAGTCACCTTGTTATCTTCATAGTTACACGTGTTAATTCGTACCAACCACCCACTGCTGGTAAAATGTAGTAGGTAGAAAACCATTGACTTCTATAAAAGTAACGCACAATTGTTAGAAATGTATCGCTGTTGAGTATGTAATGTACAAAGGGTATCGGTGCTTACTAACGGGGTGCCCCGCCGACCACTTCCAGTAATCGCTACATTACTCGCGCGGCTGAGCGGGTTTCGATGTAACTGCGCGAGCCAGCAGCCATTGCACCATCCTGCAGTATCGCGTTAAATCTTAGCACCTTCTTATTCTTAGAGAACACACAAACAATAGGAACCAAACAAAAAGGAATATTTGTTCTTCTGATGTTATTCCACGGCCTACGCGGCGTAGCTTTGTAGGTCTATCCGAGCAGGTCTACGTAGAATTATTGTTACGAGATACCTAAACTTGCGTAGCACAGCGCGACAAGGAATTATTGAATTTGGTTGTTTTATTGTTTGGTGGCATCTCGATAATTATACATTTAGGTATTTACCGTGACAAGCGGTGTAGCCAGTAAATCTAAATCCCTTGACTTATATTCAATGCTTACAAGTGTTTACTCTTTGTCAATATGAACCATCTCTTATGACGAAAATTAACGAATAAATCTTAGCGACTGAAAAGAGATTGCTGAAGTTAAGTATTTTTATAAGGAGAGTTTATTTATAAATATACCAGACGACAGATTTTTTTTTCTTTGAGCCTTTGTATTCTCTACATCTGTTTAACAGATGTAGTGAATTCAAAGGCTCAAAGGCCTCAATCTAGGCAAATCTAGAAAAAGCCAGCTAGTACTACGATATGGGTTGACTAATAAATATAGGCAAATAACCATGTATTAGACATATAAGAGATGAACATGCTAGTGGTTTCTTTTCACTTCTTCCACTTGTGGACAAAAATTGAAGTGAGCAGTAAAATAATTTTATTTGATAATAATTTATGTATAAAATATGACTTGTCTAAGTGCTTATTTTGTAAGCCTAAAGAAATAAATGATTTTTTACTTTACTTACTTTACTTCACTTTAATCTTATGCTACAATATTCCAGGAAGAGAAGAAGTTCGATGCGAATGGCAAGAAGAAGAAGCGAGTGGTGACCGCCCCCCCGGAGACGGCGTCGCGAGGCCTCTGCAGCATCATAACGTGCGGGCTGGTGGGGTAGACCCTACCGTTCTACCACAGGACTCTAGGATAGGACACCACAAGACTGCCCGGGATAAACTCTACCTTCCTTAGAGCGAGTTCACATTAGACGTTTTGAGCATTATACACATTTATAATCAAGGACGTTTTGCTCCTATGACGATCCATGTTCAGAACTTTTTTCTATTGAGCACATTTTGCTCCGAGCCGATATTATGACTTGTAGGAAGACAATAAGAACCAATTTTTGGAAATAATCATTCTTAGAAGTTATAAATGTGATTCATAGTTTTAGCAATAATAATTTTAAAATCATAACTAGTGGTTGTAAAACTTTGGTGGTGATCGTTTGTATGGCAAACGCAAAACAAAAGGTATATTTCTAAAGTCGGTTAGCTTTTGTTTCAAATTTTTAAGAACTGGCGCGATCCCCTTTTGTTTTTCATAATGCGGGGTCCTAGAAACGCGCCAGCTTTATTAAACCTTCCATAGAAGTTAGCTGTTTTTAATATCTAGGTTTATGTCGAAGTGACGCGACGTAATTAGTCCACAGTTCCAATATTGCCAACAGTCGGACAACTAAGTATTTTATTTAATATAGTAAGCTATTTATTTTGTTTTTAATAAAAATAACAAAGAATTATTCACGATTTCATTCCGATTTTTCGTTTTAGGAAGATTCCTTTATCAGAATTTTGGTAGAATCCCTGCGCGGTCAGAATGGGCCGGAACCTTGTCCACGTCATCCATTTCTCATACAATCCGTGCATTGTTGAAATTGTATGGAAGTATGGAATCTTGTCAAACTAAACTACATGTTCATCGCTTTTGTTTCAGTTCCAAAGATTGTATACATTCTGATCGCACGAATTATCCGGTATTTTATCAGAAACAGAAATCCAACCCGCACCCTTATCACATCCTTTAGGCTACAATTTACATCACACATAGTATAAAACAAAGTCGCTTCTGTCTGTCTGTCCTTAGATCTTTAAAACTACGCAACGGGTTTTGATGCGGTTTTTTTATTGATAGAATGATTCAAGTAAGAAGAAGGTTTATAAACCATTTGACACATAGATTTCCACGCGGGCGAAGCCGCAGGACGCAGCTAGTAAATGATAAAATCCCTGAAGAACAGTAACACACACACGTGAAGTCTGAATCGGATTTAGGCAGTGAGTATGTCCCGCCGCGCCGCGCCGCGCTGAGCGCGAGATGAAATATTGGCAATAAATGAGATGCTACGCTGACAGGCTCCGAGTCTGCAATCTGACGGCTGCCGATACATCAGGGAAATTTGATAACACACGCCCCGACCCTGGGGAGACTGGTTCGGCAGGCCACTCATTTACCTACTATAGGAACCTATCCTATGTGAACTATTCCCGGCAAAAGCGAAAAGAGACCTAAGTTTAATTATATTTATAATTTTAATGATAATTGGTTATTGTTATCATATTAACTATTGTAATTGTTTAGAATCGTGCGAGTTAATAAATAAATAATTATTAAATAGGATAATGTCGGCTCAGTGGTGATACGTGTTTGGCATTACCTACCAAAAGTATTAACTACCTATTGCAAATCAAAACTAATGATTTCTTCATTATAATAAGGATTCTATGCATGCTAACACAATTCAACATAATTTTCTCAGATCAAATAATATTAATCTGACTACATAGAACACTTTACAATGAAAGTTAAAAAGAAGGGTAGGATGAAGCTCAATAGATACCTACTTACCTGTTGCAAGACATTTGAATCGATTGAAGCCAGTTGTTCAAATGTGATATGAGCTTAATTAGTAGTGGCAGTGGGCCGGCCATATTTCGCGAAGAACCGACGGCCGCTGGGGCAAACGTGTTCTTGAGTGGAGACCACGACTCGGTAAACGTAGTGTAGGACGCCCTCCGACCAGGTGGGATGACGACTTGCGAAAGACTGCAGGTAGATGCTGGATGCGGCAGGCTGAAGACAGGGCGCAATGGCGCTCATCGGGGGAGGCCTATGTCCAGCAGTGGCCTGATATAGGCTGATGATGATGAGCTTAATTGACAGTAGGATAGACAGACACCACGTTTCCATACAACTTCCTGCTCCCCTGGGCCCACGCTCCAGCTTTGGGTGACGGCGTGGGAGTGGACAGTGGGAGCCGTTAGTACGCCCACGCCCACTTATGATCTGCTTTTTGAAACTTTTTAAAAATTCTATATAATATAAAGATGTTACCAAAGAAACCTCAAGAGCAGGTTCACATTATGTCGGACCGACACGACAGTTTTCATTGTCTTATTTTTTATTTTATTGTTTCAACAAAATCAACAGGCCTTAATCTTAATAATTTAAAACTTAATAATCTAACTTACGGTCAATAAGAGATTTACACTATATAAAATAAACTAACAAAATACCAACAGTCTAACGTTAAACAAACAAACAAAGTACAACTTACATAAATTATAAGACAGGTAGGTACAGTAAATTAGGAAAAAGATTTTTTTGAATTAGATACAATTAAAACACACATAGGTAAAACAAAAAAACATTTAATTAAACAAATATAATAATTAAAGAGTCTAGCCTGTTAACAATTATGCATAATAAGTCGAATACGTTGTAGTGGCAAAAAGTTGTCGCACACCAAAAGCACCGCAGCCGGTCAGTCAGAACAGCAAAAAAATGTGAATTCAAGTATTGGATTTAACTTGGTGGTTTTCTAAATGCGTTATACATTATATTGATTCGATGACGAACAGTTCGCCGGTCTTATTGTGCTGTGTGGTAGCGGTATTGGATTAATGTACGCAGAGTTTTATTGAAACGACAGGGGTGGCGGATACATATTGGCATACCTTTTTCATTAGCACTGTTCGTTCACATTAGAGCGGCCAGATAAAACTGATCTTTGTTGTTCAAACAAAGTGTGAACACTTCATTGTAGATCGTACAAACACTTGTCCCGAGGCGGGAATCGAACCCAAGCCTTGCTGCGTCGCAGGCGGACCTTCACCCGCTGCGCCACACAGTCATCAAATTCTACAAGTAAGTAGTGGGTGTGGGATATAAATCTTTAGGGAACCCTGAATAGACTGATATGACAATCGTTTTAACTTTCACCAGACAGCACTGTCAGCAAATGTGAGGATGTTAATCGATGGCACTGGCCAGTCGAAAGACATTATAAGTTGCAAGAAGATAAAACCCAGAGGGAGTCCTTTTCATTGTAGATTGGAGCTAATTAGTATCTAATCTACTGATCTGTCTCTATCGGCTCGATTTATATTCACTGGGATGTCTCTAACTACTTCGCAGAAAACCATTTTAAATATTTGGATACTGAGGTAACCAGAATTCTAGGAATGATTCACTTATATACCTATCTACTATTTAATCTTCTTCACATGAATTCCCTCCAAACCATTCAGACCCGTGCGGTCTCTGCGCAAGACGCAAGTATACCTATTTATTCACTCTTTATATACTTAGATATTTTTTTAAGCTCAGTAGGATATGTAAAAGTCAATACAAAGCTCCAAATAACTGACTCGCCTTCTTATTTCGAGCCTTTGTGGAATAGGCACAGTCTATATACATTTATAATTGTATAAGATAAAAAAATAACAGGAACCTTTGTAGGAAAAGTCAGTCAAGAAGAGAAATAGGCAGGTACCTAACTAGTATCCAACAAATAACATTTTGCTCGGATTGGACTATCGTTGTATCCACCCGCATCCAAATACAATATGAATGTTCTCCAACAAGTGCAGTTTGCGTGCTCTTCCTCGCATAATACCTGCCTGCCGGAGCCTTATCAAGCGCTTGACGAATACTGTTAGCAACGCTAAGGTTTTTGCATATAAATTTATTAAGAATCCCCAGTTCATTTATCCTATATATAACACCTATTATTTATTATAAGCTTTTTTAGTGTTCTTGCAATAGTTTTATTTGGTATAGATTACACAGAGATACGATACGAAGATGCCTTTGGTGGCCACCAAACTTTAATTTCGCATCTCTACCTGAAGAAAGGCATTAAAAAAGCTTACAATACAATCACAAAATGCCCAATGAAATTTTTGATTATGTCCTTTGTTCAACGTAATAATAAGATAAAATTATGTGGCAGCACCAGTGTGCCTCGGGGTACCACCACCTCTATGAACCTAGCTTTATTTTACAGGACTAGCCTGTGGGTTTTCATCCGTGAACTATATTCTTGTATAGCGCCATCTATGTATGTGCTAATAAACGTTAACCAAAGTACAAGAGTAACGTCACGGCGGCCGCGGCGGGGACCGAGATGGTATGTGACCGGGTATGAGGTTCATACCTTTCCCCAAAGATGACGCCTTTACACATATATTTAGAGTATCTATTGAACACTAAATTACAATAAACAAAATATTTATAGGTAGTAAAAAAAAAAAAAATCTAAAATCCATAATCATAATAATTGTCGATACTAAAAATAAACCTAATAATGCTGGACAATTCACACAGTATTATCTAGCCCTAGCCCCATGGTAAGCAGAGCTTGTGTTATGGGTACTAGATAAATAACTGATATACTTAATACAATAC
Source organism: Eupithecia abbreviata (assembly GCA_943735965.1). Classification (NCBI taxonomy): domain Eukaryota; kingdom Metazoa; phylum Arthropoda; class Insecta; order Lepidoptera; family Geometridae; genus Eupithecia; species Eupithecia abbreviata. The sequence goes on along the minus strand of OX030981.1, from coordinate 13,108,702 downwards.
ATACATAGACATATTTTATTATTTGGACAGACAGTACAAAGACATTATAAAGAGTTACAATAAGGAAATTATACATAGCAAACGACCAGAACAACCGGAACAAATATCTGCAGAGCGTACACACAATTTTTCCGAGGCGGGAATCGAACCCGCAACCTCCTGCGTCGCAGGCGGACCTTCGCCCACCGCGCCACATCGGTCGTTATAATATACCTAGGTATTAAACTGTACCTACCTAAACCATATGGTTTAGGTACAAATGTTAGTCCTAAAAGGTATGTACCACCATTAAATTCCATGGGTATACCAATAACTATGATACAGATCAGGATACAATAGTTACGTTACAACCAATATTTGAAATTCAGAAGTAACTACTAAATGGGACATGTGTCCAAAATTAAATGTTTTGTACCATATTATTCATAATTTTAAATGCTTACAAAATAAAGAGATACCTACCTACAACAAATCCATGACGAGGCTGAAATTAAAGTCGCGCTTATCCAAATTGTTTATTCAAGCAAATGAACATAATAATATGAACAAATTATAACATTAAATTTATCTACTTAATGATATTTACATTCCATACATACCTCTCTTTCCTTATATTATTTTACGATTAATCTAAAGAGTACATCTAGGACACTTATGCTATGTATAAAAATGCAGAACACAATTTCACAATCCCCATCATGTATTTAGTATACATATTACATACATATATTATTTTAAACAGAAGTAAAAAATATTTCCTAATACATTTAGAACACACAAGCGGTCACACCTATAAAATTTGTCTGCATTTTTATGTCAAGTTTCATATTGAACAAAGTTATTGGATAAACACTTATCAATGAGTTTAGTCATAGATGTAAATAATATACTGCCCTCTCACACTTAAACATGATATAAATAAAGTATTGTTCAATGTTTTAACAGGCACAATTTGTATTTTAAGGCTTTTTAATTTATTGCAGTTTAGTTGGGTCTATGGGGCCTTAATACTGCAACTAGCCTCTGACCGACTCAACCTTTTAAAGACTTCATCGACCCAACATCTTATAACAAACAAGAATGCCAAAAAATACTAACATAAATACATCACACAAAACTTACAAGTGCTTTTCTATTATATAATAATGTGAAGCTTAACATGAGTCATATATCATGTTCTTAATGGCTGCAGAAAATCATCAATCACTTGGTGAAATTAATATAGCTCTCTATTTCATTATGTAGCCACTAAAAACAGGGTATCATTTGTGTAATACTAATTATGTATTGCTTAATTTAAAGGTATTTTTCTAGTAAATTAGGTACCGACTAACAGCAATTAGTTGAACTGCTGAGAATAAGGCTTGTGGGAAGGGACACCACCTCCCACAGATTTGGCAATTGCATTTCTGAGAATAGCAAGATTAAAATGTAACTTAATTTACAGATAATTGGTTTTTACGGAGCACACGAATTAACACTATAACAACATGTTTGCATAATATTTTAAAACAACATTTAAGTAATAGCAATAATAAAATCTATTTGTCAGAATAAATAACTTTTTTACAACAAAACCTCAGGATAACTCACTCCTCATGGTTTGATTATTATTAAAAAGATATTTGCTGTTGTAGCTAAATATTTAGAGGCACTTGGTCTAGTTCTGTAGGTCACATACTAAACTCACAATTTGCAATTAATTAGGTAATTAGCTACCTACATCACTTGTGATCGTAATATATTATGCCAGTTCTCCAACAGGTTTTAATCATACAAATTACCTCTAACATTAATATTTTAGAGTATGTAAATAAAATATAAATTTAGTAAAAACTATTAGGACATTCTACACAGACCCATTTAACATACAAAAACTCAAAACTATAATTTTTAGATTTTAAAATAATCATATGCTACAGAGCGGGCACCACCGCACACACATTACAATTCACATTCAAGAATCCAGAGTTCGTTCCTCGGTTACATTCACCTCACTGCGGCTGAGTCGATTGTTGCGCCTGGCTGGCAGACTTGGTGATCACGATGGTCTGTTTGCCGCCCACGCCCGCCTTGCCGAGCTGCAGCATGTTGGAGGGCAGTGTGATGATTTTGTTGCCTCCCACCGTGTTGGCGGACACGAGCTTGACGATGGTGGCGCCCGGCGCCATGCCCTGCGTCTGCCCCTGCGCCGGCGCTCGGTTCTGCATCATCGCCATCTTGGGCATCGTTGCTACCGTCATGCCGGTGGAGGTCTTCACCAACGTCACATACTGCGGCTGCGCGCCCCCCGCGCCTCCTCCCGCGCCCGCCGCCTTCTTGATGATGACTGGGATGCCAGGCGCGCCACCCGCCTGCCGCAGCACCGTGCCGCCCGCGCTCGACACCACCGCACCACCCTCGCCTTGTCCCGGCTTGGCCGTCACTATCTTGTACACGGGCTGCTTGCCCTGCTGGCCCTGCAACGCGCTCGCCGACAGCGTGACAGCCTGCGTCGCGCCGCCCGCTGCCAGCTTCACGGGCGCCTTGCCAACCGGCACGCCGCCGCCAGTCTTCACGAGCACGTTACCGGCGCCGATCTTCACATTTCCGGCGCCGAGCTTGAGCGGTACTCCAGCGCCTCCCGCCACCTTCTGCGCCTGTGCAATCTTGCCCTGCAGCCCGGAGCCAAGCTTCAGCGGCGTCCCGGCCAGCTTCACGGACTGCGTGCCCGCGCCCAACTTCACGGTGCCCACGGCACCCGGGCTGGCGCTTTTCACCTGCACAAAGCGTGGCGCGCCCTGCAGCCCGCCAGCGGAGGAGGTCAGCACGATCTGTGCCGGCCCGCCACCCTGCGCCGACGATACGCGAACGGCCGTGCCCGCGCCCCCGCTAACGATGCGCGTCACGCCCTGCGGCGTCACCGCGGCCACCTTGATCTGCTGCGAGGGTCCCGCCGCGGGGGACTTGGTGGTCTTCGCTTGGTACGTCGTCTGCTTCAGGGCGGGCGTGCTCGGAGAGATCTTCACCGTCGCCCGCGGCTCAGTCTTGATAGCGATCTTCTGCGGCGTGGAGACGATGGGGGTCGGCGCGGGGATGGCGGCGGCGACCGGGACCGCTGCCGCCGGCGCCACTGGTAGTGGCAGAGATCGAGTCGGCGTGGCTCGTTCGATGAGGGGCGCGGCGGGCGGTGGCGACGCCAGGCCGAAGGCGCGTGCCGCGTCGGGCGTGGTAGGCGCAACGGGTGAGGCGGGCAGCGGCGCCGTGACAGGCTCAGAAGTGGAGGGGAAGCGCGCCGGGGTCACCTTGCCGCACTTCTGCACCTGCAGCAGGTAGGTGGTGACCGTGTTGAGCGCCGGCCAGCACAGCTCCAGCGAGGTAGTGCCGGCGCGCACGAGCGCCACACGCCCGGCCTGCGGCGGCACGCCCACCTCCAGATACCACAGGTCCTTGCAACAGATCTGGTTGTTCCATGTCTTTCTGTAGCCGTCGCGCCCAGACCAGATGTACAGGCGAGTCTGGATGGCGACGGCGCTGTGGCCGGCGCGCGCGCGGGGCACGCACTCGTCGAATTTGTCGAGCGCGATGTTGTCCCACGTCATGTTCTCGAGGTTCAGGGACGCCAGGGTGTTGGTGCACTTCCACTCCTTCTCGTGTGTGGCTAACTTTGATTCATCTGGTACGAGGGGCACCCAGCCTCCGTATATGTACATGTGATGCCCGATGACAGTGGCAGTGTGCAGGGAGCGCGGCAGCGGCGGCGGGCCACCGACATCGGGCCGCGACCAAGACATACTGTCCACATCCAGTACCCAGAGATCCCCTAGGCGCGAGCCACTCATGCCGCCGTAGATGATGAGGGATGATTTAGAAGAAGTCTTATCGGTGTATGATACTCCGCTGTGCGACTCTCGAGGCGGAGGAGATTGGCCGTAGGTCAGAGGGATATCCCACACTGTCATGGAGGAGTTGGGGTACAGTTCGAGTGTGTAGAGGTCGTTGAGGTACCGCGGTATGTTGTTCTTGGGGTCGTCGCTCTCGTTGGCGAGTCCGCCGAAGAGATACACCTTCCCATTGAGTAACGTGAAGCTGTGGCCGAGGCGCGGACATGGCGGGAGGCCCTGCTTGGGCGGGAGAGGCTTGAGTCGCTTCCATTCCCATCGAGAGGCCTGTAGCTCGTAGAGATCATTAGAATACTTGCCGTACTCCACCATGCCGCCAAAAACTAGAAGACGAGTTCCGTCGACCACGAACCCGTAGGCGGCGCATCCCGGGGGAACTTCGCCCTTGGTGACGGGGACGAACCATTGGTTTGTGGTGGTGTTGAATACATGAAGCTCGTGAACTATACCTTCGTTTCCACCGCCGAAAACTATCATCAAATCTTTTATGGCGACGGCGCGGTGTCCATGGCGAGGACGCGGTTGGGGGCCCGTGGGATTGTACACTTTTTGCCACTTAAGTACAGCGTTTTCCTTCATTTTTACTAAACATTTGTCAATAAAACTTTTCACCGTATGTATCTCTCGGGATGCGTATCCACAGCATAGACAATGAGAAACGTCGTAAATAGAGCTTTGCACAAAATATTCGGGCTAGTTGAAGCTACATACGAGATTCAATATCTTCTTTCTTTTTCTCACTCGTTGAATGGTCCTATGAGTACCAAAAAATCACCTTACGCAGCTTCGAGTGTATAACAAAAATGGCGTTAGCAACAGAGCTGCCAACGTAACAAAAATAGAAAGGACGGCGTCGGAAACGTCAAAAATTGTTTATGACATTTTTGTTTTATAAAAAATTTCGCCAGAGATAATAAATAGCCGCTTATTATGAGCACAGACTGCACTGTAGTCGAGTTACAAAAATATACTTAGGGCTATTATTTTTAAAAGTGTCTCACTTAGAAAAGTGTCTCATTTATGTTTAAACTTTTAAATTATGATGATAAAATGATGATAAAATACAATGTATTATAATTTTAACTATTCTTATGAAAAATTACATGTAAATTAATTTTACCAATAAATTGTATTTCTGTATTTCTTAGATCCTATATGCGAAACAGGAAAACTATAACTACTATGACAGAACATCGTAGTAGTTATAGTTTTCCAGTGAAACGTGAAACCTTGACGAAAACGAAAATAAAAATTTGACGAAAATGCTGGACGCGTAGTGGACGCCATATTACCCTGTGGTCCTTATGTCAGTTGTTTGTGTACCTTACAAGCAACTTAATGAAATTGCTGATCACAGTTGAAACTTTTGTAGTTTACGTACTCAGCCGTAATAACATTGCGCTTATTAGTTCATGTTGAGTTCATGTCATGATATTAAAAAAAACAGATTAATAAACCTGAAAACTTTGATTTGTATTTAAAAATTATATTTGTTATTACGAGTGTGAAGTGTGAACTAAAACTATAATAACATGTGTCATTCTGCATAATATGCACCAACAAAACGATGCAAACTATGCCCTATTTTATCGTCAGAAAATGTGTTAAAAAAATTTTTTTTTTTTAACTTCTATAGCATTTCGCGAATTAACTTACCTTGAGCCAATAATCGCATAGTATCTTAATTTTTCTACGGTAAAACAGTTTCATTTGCTAGTTATTTAAAATTAGCAATTTCACATTTCACATAGGGGGATAAAAAAATGTGCATATTCCGTAATTAGGAGTACCTATCACAACTTGGCCTTAATGCCACTTAATTAATAGCTTCACTTTAAAAATGGTACCTATCGTTTCAGAATTAAACTTTTTGGAATTATACCTTTGATGAAAGAAACTACAGATGATGCGTGTCAATGTTGAAACCAATTTATCAATAACTCCATGCAAATAGCCAAACCACTCGAGCACTACATGCTCGCATTAGAGTTTCGTCAAAATAATAAAGACGATTTTGCGAAATTGTTATACCAAAGCGATTGGTCAGCATAAACCGAACAATCAGTAGGATTGGGTAATCCTAGTTCACAATTCAGTTCTCAGCATTATTGTCTATGTCATCAAATTTCTTAATCAATCAGAATGCTGCGTGAAACGGACCGTTTTCTAAGTTGGTATTGTAGGGTTGGTGCGAGTAAAAAAGCGCGGGAAACCCAAATGTCATGTTAATGTCAGTGTTGAATTCGTGTTGTCTTTTTCTTCAAACTTACATCTCTGTCTACGGGGTGCGCTGTGCGTGGCAGTGAAAGCATTTTGTATCGTGCATGAATAAGTATGAGTGGTCATTGCTAGATGGCGCTGTTATCAATTTATTTGTGACTACAAGTGACTGAAATGATCCTTTCTATGTACAGCGCTCTACGGCAATTAGGTAACGGCTGATAGCTGAGCAGATTCTGATAGTATGGTACCACTTCTATAGTAGAGTTCCTAGATCTTCATACAATTTTGTAATACCTCGTATGTACCTAGTAGGTATCTACTCACTTTATTTAACCGACTTCAAAAAAGGAGGCGGTTCTATTTCGGCTGTATGTTTATCGATTAAAAAGTCGTCAACAATGGTCCGATTTTAATTATTCCTTTAGAAAATAATCCCAAGATGTGGTGTGTAAAGTTATCACGATAATCCAAGTTAGCTGTGGCCGCCTGTAGTTGTGGGAACACAAATGCATGTAAAAAAAATCTACACCTATTCTATACTACTCGTATGCGTAATGTAACATTGTGTATGTTTCGATGTTAGGTGGCCAAGTTTATAATTATAAAAACAAAGATGATGCTCCCATCAAATTTTATTGCGGAGGGATTACGTACCTAATGTTTTTTGAAAAGCATCTTCCCTGGTCGGTTTTTTATTTTCATTTCTGGATAATCCGGATCACGGCTCGACCAGCTCATTTCAGAACCAATCAATTACATTAATTTGGATTTATTACACTTCGCTGCATTACAGAATAAACAAAACCATGACGCATAGGTACTATTATAGGCTTGTTATTTACCTGTCAAATCATCTAAGGTACTAGGTACAGTCAACCAAAAACAATGTTGAAAAGGCTCAACCTTCCAAATGAGTTGGAAGTTGATTTGGAAAGTAGATAACCTTGTCAAAATTATCTTTTGCGGCTTAGAATAACACTCTGAGTTTTGCGGCGCCTTCCATCTTAATTACTAATAATATTATAAACAAATCTTTTGGCTCTGAAACTTATGGACCTTTTTATATTTTGATAATTCTTTTACCGTTGGGAAGTTACACTATTAATTATTTTTATATGTGTGATATTAGAATTTAATGCGAGTGAAACCGCGGGGGTACTAGCTAGTTTATAATAAACTACCCGAATCGCTAGGAGAAAATACCGCGTTGAGTGACTATAAAGTCACTCAATATCTATTGTATTTATATTTCTAGTTTTAAGATTACCAGTTTTATTCAAAGTTAGAAGGAAATTCAAAGTTACCCAACTTGACTGTACCGTTTTCTTTTTAGTGTATTTTCCATTGATTCAAAAATATTCCACTCTACATTATTTATTATATTATCTATCATACAACACCCATGTAGGTATCTTACTTATATGTATTTTATGCAATAAAATATTACTATACCTACTTTAGTTTACTTAACTTTGTAGGAATAAGAAGAGGATTTTGTAACCTAAGTCGTTGTTCAGAAATTTTCGAAGATGACTGTGCGTCCTGTACGTACAGTAATATTATATTCTCTGTATATAGTTTAGGTAAAGTTTTGTCATCGCTTTCCGAATTCCGTTTGTTTTTCGATAATGTGTCACGTCATGTGTATTTTTTTTTAGACTAAGTAGAAACTTATGATTTTTTCCGAACCACGCACAATATACCTACACAGGAAAGTTATTTTTCTTTTTTCTCACAATTTTTATACCTACTTACTTATTGTAGATTAGTTCCAGACTCAACTTGTATAATACTAGGTACTGCTATTTGGTTCTAATTACCCATTGTATCTTAATCTTCTTTCTTGGTAGTGTTTCTTAGTTCTTAGTAGACTGATGTAATGGCGGCGGTTAAGCGGTTAAGCGGTGGTGGGTTCGATTCCCGCAAGAACTTTGTTGGTGCCTGTTATAGCAGCAACTATTTGCTCTATGGTTGCGATGTGTGACTTTTCATTTAATTTTAAGCCCTTTTTATAACGCTTTTATTAGCTTCACCTGTACGTATGTATGTTTGTTTGTAACCGACTACTTTGGATTCGATTTTGACCCACTTTGAAGTCATATTTCATTTAAACTTAGTAAACGTATTAATAACCGATGACAATACAATAATTTGATAAGATTAAACTAAAACATAGAAAATAAATAATAGTCATCTAATTAGTGACGAAAATGAAAGGATTACCGAGATTCCCACTGTCCCTATCTACTATCTAGCGAAACCAGAGCCAAGGGAACGGGCTTGGTAGAATCAGCGGGGAAAGAAGACCCTGTTGAGCTTGACTCTAGTCTGACATTGTAAGGAGACATGAGAGGTTAAACTAAAAAATAGAAAATAAATAATATTAAAAAAAAGTAAAAAACCACGCTTTTATACATATACCGAACTAAAAAGTAGAAAATAATTCAAATTATGGATAAGAGTGATAAATAATATAAATTATTTTTATTTAAAAAGCGTGGGGTTCATAGATGCCTACATGGATTTACAAAGAATTGATTTGAATTCAATTCAATTCAATTCTTTGTCGTGATAATTTGAATTATTTTCTACTTTTTAGTTCGGTTTATTTATAAAAGCGTGGTTTTTTAGTATTTTTTAATATTTTTAATTTCAGATTAAATATTTACATTTTGATACTATAGGTATGTACATACATATGTATTGCTTACAAATTATAGCAGCCGTTCTCAAACATTTTAAGCGATGATGGAACGAGGTTTTATCCTACCTGTTTACTTGGTACCTACTAGCTAGGAAAAAAAACCTACTTGGAACATTTTATGCATTATATTTTCCTATTTTTTGTTAGTGAATGTTTGTTAGGTGAGCGAGCATTAGCTGAAAGCCGTCGGCGAGCGCCAAACGACCACTTTTCAGCGAATGGCAGACTCCGCACGGCAGTTCATTAACACATTACCTACAGGAAGCTGGCAAATTTTACTAAGAAGGTAGGATACAATACAATACAATAGGTACAATACAAAAATTCTTTATTGTATACCGTAATCAAATTAATCATTACAAAAATACATTATATGCGACAGGTACAATGGGCGGCCTTATCGCTTAGAAGCGATCTCTTCCAGGCAACCTTTGGATGGAAAGAATTATACGAATTTAAGAAAAGGCAGGGGGTGTACCACAGTTTATCTAAATAAGAATACTAAAAAAACAAATAATAAATATTACAAATTCCAAAATAAATAACACACTACTTAAATACATAAATAAATAAATAGTAAGTACCAATATTCATAGGATATTAAAGTTAGAAAAAATAAAATTATTAGGTATATATATTTTTAACCTCAATCGTAATATTTTTGGTAGTACTTACCTTCTACCAGCCTCCTACCTACTTATAGCCTTAGTATTATGTAAATAAATAAAATAAATCAATCGATTTGACGGCCTTTGTGCGCGGTGGACGTGGATCAAACATCAAAGTGCTTCTAGCATTGATGTTACCTATGTAAAATCTCATTGAGTAAGGCGACTATGGCGACTATGGCGTGTTTTTATCGCATATTGTCAACGCGATAGTAGGTAGTATGGCGAATATACAAGCAATAACGCATTGCGATATTATCGCGCGATATAAACACGCCTGTGGGGAGGGGCCATCACTTATAACTTAGACTTATATTTACGAGTATTATAGTGGTTTCTTTGTCACTTCTTCCACTGGTGGACAAAAAAATTAAGTAAACATTAAAATAATGTTATTTGATAATAATGAATAGTATAAAGTATGACCTAAACTAGTGCTAATTTGTAAAGCTAAAGAAATAAAAAACTTTTGATTTTGATTTTTGTTTATAGCGCACAGAACCGGTCCCTCAGCATAAAGCTTGTGTTCCATCACAGCTGTGGGCGGGCGCTGTCCTTATTTCACGGCTCGTTTCGTCTGCGGCAAGATTTATAGCGCCCGAGATAATATCTACCACTGTCTGTTTAATTTGACAATATTTCACATTGACGCTATTTTTTAAAGTAGGTACCATCTTTTAAGAATAAGAACATATGTATGTATTAGAATAATTTAAATATTTGCAGACTGTTGTAAACAATCTACATAGCTCAACTCATCATCATCAGCCTATAGCAGTCTACAGCTGGACAAATCCCCCCAATGAGCGCCATAGCGCCCTGTCTCAGCTTGCCGCATCCAGCATCTACCTGCAGTCTTTCGCAGGTCGTCATCCCACCTGGACGGAGGGCGTTTTACACTACGTTTACCGAGTCGTGGTCTCCACTCAAGAACACTTTTCCCCCATAGCTCAACTGATCCATATCAATACCATCGTCCCCAAGACGCTGCAGCGCTGGCTGCATGTCCCCGCTGTATTGCAATGCAGATGCGGTGATCAGTCTCAGTATATTTACTTTTGTCGATACCTATATCCGCTGAACAATGAATGTGTTTGTTATTGTATGCAAAACAAGGTGTTTTGAAATACAGTCCTAACGCCACGCGAGCTGAGCATGTATTTGTGTTCAATAAACTTTCCTTTCTCGAATATTTAAATAGGTAATTCATGTTGTTGTTGACTATAAGAAAATAAGTAATAACCAAGTATTTTACAAAAACAATGTTAGTTTATTCCGGTTTTGTTTCACCAAAAGCTCGTTGTATTTTTGCAGTCGTCCCCGTAGCACTGTAACAAAATAATACATGTTTGTTTACTTAGGTGCCTATGCCTACCTAGTTAACTACCTACCGATGAAAAAGTATGTCCATCTCCGAATTTACATAGAATAAAGGATTATAATGGGTATAAGAAAATGGGGAGATTAATGGTAATTCCTATATTGTCCAAAATTTTATTTTGTTCAGATAGTAGGTACCTACTTATTTTCGTGAACAGATTGTCCGAAATGCCAACAAAAAGGCTCTGGTGGAAGACCAGCGTTGGTTGCTAGCTGCTAGTCATCCAACTCATGCTGAGGCAGAGGCCAGGCAGTGGCCCATGTACCTACATTTATTACTATTTTTATGTTGTTTTGAATTCTAGAAAATATGTACTTAGGTCTGATTGTACAAATAAATTCTAAGCAAATAAATCTATTCTATTCCTTCTTATAAGTAATTTAACTTATTTTTTACATGTTTGTTTCCGACCAAACTTGTTTTATTTTGTATTTAAATGTTTTGTAATACCGACACAATGATTACAATTGTATTTACAATTTGTATTTGTGAATAAATAAATGAATCAAATGAAATGAAATTTATCACAAAATCGAAGTCAAATAAATTCTCACCATAGCTTTACACATCATTCCAAAACACTGAAAACACACTCCGATTAGGCTCTTGCTCACAATTTAAAAGTAATTTACTTATCTATAATATATACATGCATATACTTTTATTTAGTAGGTAGTACCTTAGACTGGCACCCTCTCCCACTGCACTGAAAAAAAAACTTTTTATAAAATATGCTCGTATCTATGTCATCATCATCATCATCATCAACCTATGTTAGTTCACTGCTGGACATAGGCTTCCCCTAATGAGCGCCACAGCACCCTGTCTTCAGCTTGCCGCATCCAGCATCTACCTGCAGTCTTTCGCAGGTCATCATCCCACCTGGTCGCAGGGCGTCCTATACTACGTTTATCGAGTCGTGGTCTCCACTCAAGAACACGTTTTCTTACTCAGACAATGTCGCCTGACTATCGGCTAGTGGTCTGTGTGCCTCCAAATAAACACAAAAAAAAAACTTTCAATAAATAATTTTATTGTTTAAAAAAAACAATTTCATAATAACCCGACTTCTAATTCCTTCGTATTTAAACTGGTTTTTTTATGTTTTCGGGAGAAATACTTATTTCGAGACCCTAGAATCTTTTGCCATCTTCGATCACCAAGATGTATTGGTGATTGAAATTTCCCATACAATAGCGAAAAATCGACGAACATAATAAAAAAATGCAATGATACAGAGAAACATAGAACCTCCTCTCCTGTTTATCGTTTCGTCGGCTAACGAACTACAACATTTAACTTCAATATAAATGCAAATTTTAAAACGCTTTTCTCAGAAGCACGTGTAAGGTTCACTCGCACGAGAAAACAGAAAATATTAGAAAGTTTTAAAGAGCAGATGTTTTTACAGTTTCATAAATAAATGTGTTTTTTCAAACGTAACGATAATATCGGAATAATAATGCCAGCAGAGAGTAACAACTCAACAACAGCTCCGTAGCCTATGAACATACTGCTTATACTCGACTCACTAGTCAAGTTAGGTACTTCTTGTTCATACCACATATTCTTAAAGCCCTCAACGAGTAACATAGTAAGGGTACGTTCACACAGCAGTCTGTTCTATTCTACAAGGCCTTTTTTTTAAAATGCCGTCGACCGCAGATGGCCATGACAGCGTTACCGGACTTTTGGCGGACGCAGAAGGCGCCTCGCCGGTAAAATTAGGTTGGGGATTCTACAGGGCCGTTTCATCGTATCCGTTTTAATACGGTGATTGCGGATGTAGTTGTATGAGCGAGCGAGTTCACACACATGACAGTATATTGAATTCAGCTGTGCGGCACGGTCACCAAGCGCTGTGGACGTTACCTCAAGGAGCGACGGATAAAAAAACGTTCCTGTAATTCGTTAATGTGTGAACAATCAGTCATATGTGAAGTAAATTAATATTGAGCATAGAATAAGTACCATATTATTGAGCATAGAATAAGTACCGTACAATTTCCTGCATAATTTCCAGTCTTAAATATAATAATTAAAAACGGTGATATTTTCTGATATAGGAAACGAAATGACTCACACGACATAATAATCTAATTTGTACAAGTTGGTTCTCCTCTCCTCATCAGTAGTCGGGTGTATATCCCTCTGCATGGAGTCGATTACAATCTTTATAAAATATGTATAACAAAGTATTTTATCGGACAACAGATGATATTTACGGAGTTTATAATGACGTACAGTCAGCGTAAAGTAAAGCGCAAATAATCATGCAAAAGAATTTTAAGAATCATAAGAAGAGATGCCAATTTACTTCATTAAGCGGTTTGAATGAGTACATTATTATTTCTGGTTAGGACGCAATAAGTTTAGTATAGTGTTGAAAGTAAGTTAATCACTTCTTACTTTTATGTAACCATATTACATCATCTACTATATACGTATGTATGTATAGCTAACAACAATCCGCAATCCTAGCGGCTTTCATGAAAATGTTGCTGACGCTACATTCACGTCCATCTCGTTAGTCGATAATGTCCACCCCGTTGGTTGGAAGCCTACAAGTTTCCGCGCTGACTGTACCTACGTGTCGTCGGATACGTGACCGAATCAGCACAATATTATATTTATCAAAACTTGGAAATAAGTTATTCTGGCTAGACTGGCTCCTGAACTCTGACCCAAGGACCAGGCCGTTTGGAAGTTCTGCGTGGCCATGTTTTTAATTCACCGAGCAATCTTTCAAATAAGAATCGAACCTGCAAAATTTTCAATTCAATTCAAAACGTTTTATTTCAGACATCAGTTTATAGTAGGTAAACAGTAAAAGTGTCCATATTTGAGCTTAACCCGGCGAGCGTAAGGTCGGGTAAAATTTACCCGAGGTAATTTTGATTCCTCGATTATTTCTATTTCGCGTGGTTTATTGTGCTTTAGGTCTCAATAGCTGCGCGGGGGGAGGTAAGGAAGCGACGAGTGAGAAGGCTCAGTCAACCGACGCTCGAAGAGGAAGTAAGACGGTGTCAAAGTGTTCAGCGGGTGAATTTTACCCGCCTAGCGCTCGGCGTTACTATTTTTCACAGGCATTATTTCGGTATCTTCCACCTTATTTTTGTTTTGCGTTTATAATTTCAGACTAAATATTAAGTATATCTTATGAAGAAGATCAAAGAAGATTATTAGATCTCTGGGATGGCTCTGAGGCGGAATCTTCGGGAGATTCTGATAGTGAGGTGGAAATCGACCATATTTGTGCGAGAAGTTTTGAAAGTGATACAGAACAAGAAGTGAGCGATGTGGAAAATAATCTGCAAGAAGAATCTGGAGAATCTGAAAACGTCGTGGAAAATTGCAACGGTAACAAAAAAGTTTGTTATCGTTGCAACAAATATTTATGCATGGAACATTCCATTCTAGTATGTGAATAATCTGCTGATTTTCAACAAGAATAACTAAAGTCTGACTAGTTATATAAGACAAAAACGATGGCTGTTCGTTTAGTTATATATAAAACTCTAAAGAATGTTTAATTTTATTTAGTTTTTAATGAAAAAATGAATGTTATGTGACTAAAGGTAAAATTTCCATGAAAAACGTTGATTATAATAAAAATAGGTATAACTACTAAATAAATTCGTTTTATTTCTAGTTCAGAGTAACAAATACATAAAAAGATGTTCAAATAAACATAAAATGTAATAAAACCTGGTTATAAATTATAATTAAATAAATTATTCACTGTAACAATTCGGGTGAAAATAACCCAACCTTACGCTCGGTGATACAAATCTGAAACTTACGCTCGCCGGGTTAATTATATAAATTAAAATTAAAATTTAATTAACTTAGGCACCTAGTATATAAATACAAGTCACAATTAAATAGTTTGCGTCGCCCACTGTGTCACCAATAAAGTGTCAGTGACATTGGTCACTGACACTTTACATCACTTTGCAGAATGAAACAGATTACTGTGTCATTCCGCTATCCATGGCTGTAATATGACAATGGTGTCGTTGATTAATTGCCATAATGTGTATTTGTCTTTTCGTTCATGTAAGGAAGAATACTAGAGTAGGCGCCCGGGTGGCATGCGACTCTCTATTTAAAGCTGATGTCCCACCGCGGCGCACGCTGTGCGTGGCCACATGCTCGAGCAAACAACGCGTGTGGCAATGACGTCATTAATCTAGAATTGGTTCGTAGTATGTTAGTGAGTAGCAGTGGACGTTATCTTAAACATTTTCTTGCAAAGCGAAGCTGAAGACACCCGTGTGTACTGAGGCAGCGCCTTTATGTGATATCCAAATCCTGGGCGGACTAATATGTGGTTTTAATTATATAATTTCTAAAGTTTCTTACAGATGCAATACACTTGACTCCATTGCACTGAAACACAAAAGCGAGCTTATTTAGTTTTATACGGGCTTACGATCTTTTTTAATCAGTTTCAAGCTATTAAACATTTATTACCGTAGCGTCGCAGTACGGCCCGATACACTGTAACAAACATTACAAAGTTAATATTACGGCAATTATATTCGGTAACGATTGCTGTCGGGATTGCGGAAGGAGAAACCATGGTAGGTAGTAGTTGTACTCCTGTTTCCGCACTTAGACTCCGATTGGTCCTTTGTGCGTGGTAAGAAGAAACCATTTCGAATGCGATAGCAATCCATAGCAGATCAGGTCACTCAGCTATGGTTACTTTCATTTTATTGATGTAACACAAAATCCACAGCTCTCTTTAATAAAAGCAAATTAAGTTAATATATCACTTACAGCCAATAACAGGATTCAAATTATATTAAATTTAAACTTTCCTACACATCATTAAAAACCAAATCTTTTTCTGGTAAAATGAAACTAACAGTACCTATACTTACTCATAATCTCAAAAGTCATTTATATTAACTTTTATTTAACATTATTATTTTGATTTTTGAATGTTCCAATAAAGCGCTAAGATCACGGAAAAACAATAGGTATCTACTAATATTATAAAGAGAAAAGGTATGATTTTTTGTTCGTTTGTAATGAATAGGCTCCGAAACTACTGGACCGATTTGAAAAATTATTTCAACGTTTTGGGAAGCTACACTATCCCCGGTGAACATAGGGTCCTATATTATATTTTCAAAAAGTTAGGGATCCGTACTAAAACCGTGCGATGCCGGGAAGGTCCGCTAGTTTATTATATTGGAAAACTAAAATATGTATAATCGTAATATAGAATCATGGCAAATATCCCGTCATAGATGATGTTTGTGTTAACAACCATGATAGTTTCAAATGTTTTGACAGTAATCACTTTCGAAATATTTTTAACTCGCAGGTTGGTTCAATGCTTAGAGCTGAGCTGCGGTGCTGGTTTAATAACTTAGTAGTTATCGGCAGTTTGGCCGAAACACAGAAATACTATTACTGGGAGAATCAATAGATACGTCAGGTCGAATTGAGGACATTTCGCTGTGACTACTAATGTTAAATAATCATAATCAGAATAGTTAGTATTTGCTGAAATGTCCTGTCAACTACCTAAATTTCCGCAATAAACTATTATACTATATACTGTAAGAATAGTAATATAAATACTTTTATCTTCTATAATATATAAATTATTCGCTGTATGTGTTGCTATGCTAAGCGCAAATCTTGAGAGCAGCTGAACTGATTTCGCTAATTATTTTTTAGAATATTCCTTGAAGTACGAGGATGGTTTTTACTGAGAGAAAAAAGAGAAAAATTTAGAAAATTTCCTGAAACAAATGACAACCCGGGCGAAGCCGGGACGGGCTGCTAGTTTCTAATGAATAAGTCTTACTCATTTGACAACGAATGAATGCTCGTGAATGCGGCTCATAAGGTTCAATATGCTATGACAATCATCAAAAAATCTCTCTGCTCTAAGTGTCCATTGTTTGACCCTTAATGATCTTGTAGGTCCACCATACAATGTACGTTTCATTTTCTTAGCCATTTGGTTCAAAGCGCGGTCATATCAAAGATTTATGAATTGAGAGTCCGTTGGCCGAGTACGGAAGGTAGTAAATATGTCTACAAATATATAACTGAACAAGGAGATTGGAGTCCTTATCTGCGTCGCGCAGGTCTCTCAGCCGGTGCTAGGCTGGTGATTTACTGACGTTTTGAATAATAATAATAATCCATGGTCTCGGGAAAATGTTTGCCTTTGTTTGTCGTTCATAATCAATAAGCAAGTTTTTGTCATGAAATGAATTCGTGAATTAGATGGGTTGACGAACCTTTAATGATAATGAAAAATACAGGGTTTAAATAAATAAATAAAGCTAGACAATTCACACAGCATTGACTAGCCCCAAGTTAAGCAGAGCTTGTGCTATGGGTGCTAAATTACTGATGTACTATATAAAAACAATTAAAAATTCGAGTTAAAACCTTAAAATCCGTTAGATTTAATTATACCTACTCTTAGCTATATAAATAAGATGTTTTGCCGGAAAATTCAAATTCACTGATATTTGGTTGCGAATAAACAACAGAAAATGAACCAATAAACGGTAAAATAGTATGAATCAAACTGAATCAACGAGTTGACTTACGACAATGGTAGAATTTAGCTGAGCACCTAGAATTTTTTATGACACTAACCTCCCAGATCAGTAGGAAAAAAGCTAAAAAGTACTTTACGACTTGGTCTATCAGAAGACAAAAATCGTATGACAAATCGTGCGCGTAACTTTTTTACAACTTGTATAATTTAACGATTCTTGGTTCATCCCACTTCCGAACTGACTCGATGAATCGTTTCTCCGGGCGATCATTCCAAAAGTTTTCTAATATCTTATCTCTGAGGTGCTCGATGACGCCGTTAGGTGTGTGTACTTACGCCGGCAGAACAGGAAAGCTCGCGGCACTGTGAACAAATCATTAATGAGAGATTCAGTATTTATTTCACTTGATGTCGTTAAAGTTTTACATGATAATTCAGAGTATTTCTTAGTGATCGATATTGTGAATTATTAAAAACATGTGTTTAATCAAGGATAATGATAAATAACACATAATTTTTTAAAAGAACGACCCTTTTTATATTTTTTTTAAAAGAAGTCTTTCATAAATTGTTACTATATAATAAATGTATGTAATGTATGAGAACTAAGTGTAAGGCACTTAGTTCTAATACATTACATACAGGCACTGTTTACTAAGTTACGTAATTTACTTATACTATATAAATTATCTATCTATCTATCATAGAAGAAGGTGCTTTAGCAGTGTTGCCGATCAACAAATAAAAAACCCGTCTAGTACTGTACCCAGGTCGGGATACCTTACTTACCGATGCTATGCATTGGGTGCTTTGGGTGCCATTGAGCTGAAAAGTGTAAAATATTTTTTAGTTACCAAAAAATAATTAGTCTGAATCTCCAGTAAAATAAAATTTCATTATCTCTCCTGCCGTGCCGTCACCAGCCCAACTCAGTAGCGATCAATTAGTGGTCGGTGCCGTCAAGCAACTGAAAATGTGTCTCGAAGAAGCAGTGGCGGTAGCTTCATACAAGCCCAAAAGCCGGGCTTGCCCTACTTCAAATTCCATAACGACCGAAATCATTTACTAACCTAAAATGTTCGCGCGCTAATACATTCATTTGTTTCTTTTTTATCTGTGACTATCTAGTAATTGCATCCGAACGCGCCGGCCAAAACATATCGCGCGCTAGACCGCGCGTCTAGCGCGTCATGCATCTCGCTCACACTCATGGGCTTGCAACGGGGCTTCGCGGCCGCCTATATCTGTGCCGTTCTATCCTATGGCAAAGTGCTAAGTCTATAGATATAACTATACTAGGTTTTCGTAGCGATTTGTTCGAAACCATAAGCCGGGCTTTCACTGTGAAGTGTGCAACAAATAGGGTCAACGTCACGAAGTTCGTAGTAAATATTCGTATTCATTTGAATCACTTTTGTTTAGTGAGTGAGCAATTAACTGGTACAATTTGCATTATCGTTCTAACTTTCGAGATTATTTGATTTAGGAGTTTAAAATGAGTGTAGATACAGATAATATTGTTCCTTGTGAGAATTTGAAGTGTGTGAAAGTTTTAATAGGCGAGGAGAGGGTGAAATCTTTATCTTTCACGGAGAAAAAAGACCTGAAAAAAGAACCTACACCGGTTTTGTGTATTTCGAAAACAAGTAAGTCTCATAAAAGACAATTTTGTAGATCAGTGTACAAAACTCATTGGATTGTTGGTTGCTCCCATTCCAATAAATTGTATTGCTGGAGTTGCATATTTTTTTCTAATGAGAAAACGGTTTGGAATACGTCTGGTTATGATGATTTAAATAACTTATCTGGTGCCATTAAAAGGCATCAAAATACGTTTTATTTCTTAGTTTTTGATGTGTGTACCAGAATGCGTGGGGTTTTTATTTGCTCACTCATGAACATGAAAAGGCTTTTTCAAAGCCGCCGAAGGTATGTCGTTACTGACATGTTTGTGATTTTCTGTCTAGTAGTAACATGCCTTCAGTGTGCTTTGTTAAAACTCGCCGATGGCAATGAATATGAAGACTGAAGAGCGAAGAGTTGCAAGATTTTATGGAATTTAGTAATTGTCATGAAAACTTAAAAAAAAAACGAATCCTAAACAAAAACGTATCTCGGGCTTGCCCTATTCTCAAGCACTAGGCACGCCACTGCGAAGAAGCACATTTGCAGTTGCTTGACGGCACCAAGCAGCAGAAGTGATTGCATATAAAAAGGGGCGAATTGTCGCCATTTCTTGCAAAGGATCGTACGTTTATAAAAGCAGGACATTTTGGAACGACGACGTAAGCGCAGAAATCAAGTTTTTGCTTATTTACAAGAAAATTACACATTTTATGAAAAAACTGCTTCAAGGAACCAAATAAATAATTAAAACATATCAATCATATCCTTTCAACAAAAGGAAATTCACTTGGAACCTCCCGTGATAAAAAGGGTCACCCTGTCACCATACGAGTATCAGCATTCACCCGTCACCTCCAGCCGCCCGGCGATGGGGTCACGTAAGCCATGACGTGGTGAATGGCTTACCTACTTCAATTCCGAGGAAATTCAATCCCATAAAAATTGATTGCGCGCTAGTTTCATCAGAAGTCTTATAAAAATCTATACCTTTATGTTAAAATTATTATTTGGAAAAGGTTTCATGAAAGCTTTGTATAGTAAAGCCAATGTTGTGGAAAAACCTAAGTGGGTAACTTCCATATTTTTGTCATAAAGCTCTACAGATTTCTGAACACTACACTGGTTCTCAAATAACGTCCCGGGGCAAGTCTACCTGGATGGGAAAACTAGATAAGGTAAGCAAAACTTTTCGTATAGGCAAGTCACCTTTACAAGTTAAAGGTAGGTGCTACGATTATATTCTAGAACAGCATACAAACAGAAATATTATAATTATTCTTAAGCAACACATTCAGGTAGAAAATAGCATCTGTGCCACCAGAACACTAAATTATACGCACAAACAAAAAGGAGTTTTCAACTCACCCCCGCATAGCACTCTTTCCCGTTGCACTGTAAACATAATCTCTGTTTATATGTATACCGAGGCAGGCTGGATCGGAGGCAGCTTCGTGCCTAACGCTTAATGCTTTCAGATTTACGAACCCACCTCGTGTTGTATCCCCCTACCGTGTGGGTTACATCATCTATTTAAAATCCTTTTCAGCTCCTTTCATCCTTCTTACCTTAGGTACTTTTCTTTAGAGCATCGCAAAATCATTTACGAAATCTCGGTCGATGTACTGTATTAAAAGGTCAGGTAATTCCCTTATAATATAAGGACTACCTGATCTTTTAATCCTGGAAAGTATGTTATACTTTCCACCTTAGTAGATTTTTAAATCTTCTTCTATTTGGACACAATACAATTGAGTATATTGAAACGGAAATTCGATAAAAATAAATAAATAATACTGGAAAATTCACACAGCATTATCTAGCCCCAAGGTAAGCAGAGCTTGTGTTATGGGTACTAGATAACTGATATACATAATACAATACATTACATAGATCGATTTTTTTTTATTATACATAGAAAACGACCAGAACACCCGGAACAAGTATCTGCAGATCGTACACACAATTGTTCCGAGGCGGGAATCGAACCCGCAACCTCCTGCGACGCAGGCGGACCTTCACCCACCGCGTCACATCGGTTGTCAAATAACTTCTACAACAAATTATCGAAGAGTGTTGAGAGTTGTTGAGAGAGTTGAGATTGTTTAAGATGTATAACAGAATTTGACCAATATAGAACTATTTGTCGGGGTGACGAATAAAAACAAGTTCGCCGTGTGACCAATTATTACAAAACTAAGACTTATTAGAACTAAATTTACATATGACAGATTTTAATGGTTTTTGCTTTGTGAACGTAAGACATTTTTATTGCAGTGACGAATTGTTGCCTGAATCGACACCGAAAGCTAAGGTATTTTATCTTATCTCGCAAAGCTGAATTAGTTCTTCATTCTTGCATAGTTTGCGGTGACTCCCACAGCTGGACCTGCGTTCCAGCCATGCAAGTGTTCCCAGCAGATGTCAGTACAAGCAGTAATACGTTGGGAGACTCACTCGTGCGTCGCAGTCCACGGGGAGCTGCAGCTGCAATATTCACATTCACTTCAATACTGTACCATTTATTAACCATTTTTATAAAACCAAGCGGAACTAATGAACAATTACCTACCTAAGTATAGCAGACAAAGTGTTATAGGTACTGTTCATTACAACTACGTCAAGTTGTTATGAAGTGGAAAATAAAGCTGAAACGGTTCATAACTTGAAGAAACAAGTAAGTATACTGCGGTTGAAGAATATGAATGACGTGCCAGATTCCAGGCAGGAAGTAACGGGATATTAAAGAAATATTTTATGATGGAACGTTTACGATATCAAATATGATTATGAAACGGTTCCCTGTGCGCTTACAACGGACGTTCAAACATGCGGCTGTCGGATGGTTAAAAAGAATATTCAATGAAAATATGCAGTCTATCTTATTTAAATACTAGCTGCACCCCGCGGTTTCACTATGTATGTTTCAAATGGTTTATAAACCTTCCTCTTGAATCACTCTATTTATTAATAAAAACCACATCAAAATCCGTTGCGTAGTTTTAAAGATCTAAGCATACTTAGACAGCGGGAAGCAACTTTGTTTTATACTATGTAGTGATGTATTGGAACGACCATTTTGAACACAACTCAAATAATAATTTAGGAACCAGTTAAGAACCTCAGGCTTAATTTTGCTGTTATTTTTCAGGCAGTCGGAGATTGTCCTTAAAATTTTAAAGAACTTACACTATATAGGCCTAGTTTTGCCGCTGTGATATCAAAGACTCAGACAGATGTGTCTATGATTTATGGTAGCAACCTTACAACCTTAAATCTCATCGCAAACGACCCTCGGCCATGTCTAGGAGTACCCTCTTGTGGTATCTTTGCACCACTCTGTAGACAATACTGTTGAAAGGATTAAACAAGGACCGGTCATTGGACTCTCCACCTCTGCGGTTGACCAAAATGTTTGAAAATGAATTTGAGCGGCGAAATGCAAACAATATATTATTTACAGCGATCTGTCAGTACGTCTATCTGTACAGTGGGCCAAGTCGACTCGAGTCTGGCTCGAATTGCGTAGTTTATTGATCTCTGTCCGTTTTTGCAAAGAGATTCGTAAGATCTTTAGTTTTAATAGCTCTAAGTAAAAACTATTATCTGGTAAACTGGCAGCTTTGTCCGCATTTTATCTTACATTTTGTGGATTTTTGGGAAAAAGGTCCCAGGAAAACTATACGCGAATTTCATTCTGATCTGTTGAGCGAACGAGTCGTGAAAAAGTTGAAAAAACACAGACGTCCTGCCTGTGTTTTTTCAACTTTGTGCGATATATAAAATTACTTACAAACGAAAGTCGTTTATAAGGAATATCACATTATTTATCCTAATTTTAATATTTACTTACTTGGTAGGCATTTAATAAACGCTGAAAGAACATTGAATGCTGAGCCGGACCCTTTTTATGCTCTCGCTGATAATTTCGTAAACTTTTTACTGTTTCGTAATTGAATTATAATTTTAATTAGTGCCTACTTGTTTGTATTGTTTAACATTTTTTATCATTAAATGTTTGTACGATACGCAAATATTTTGGAATTTTTTCATCGGCCAACATAAATTGAAAATTGTTTATTTGTATAAAATAACTTATATAACAACGATCTGCAAATATTCGTTATATAAGTTGGTATCGGCCGTTGGCCAACTTTGTTGGCTGCCAACTTATACAACAAATATTTGCAGAGGGAATGTTGCCATCAACATTCCCTTAGATCGACATTATTGAGCTTGCTTCTGTAAGCCAGCCCTACACCGCCCTGTCGGCGGAGGCCTGTCGGTGAAGCCACATTGTCAGCTAGGGCTCCCCAACACAATGCGTTACTATTTGCTCAGGAATTAGCAATCTCCCGCTTGTGCTTGTCGGTTGACACTCCTCGGTGATTGCTCTGCCACACTTGCTTTGTCTGCGTCTACCTAGAATGCATCTCCCTTACGTAATACGAGTACTAATACCTCTTCAACATGACCTCTGAGACTACAGTTAGTGGCAAAAGCAAGAGCGGGGACGAGGGAATGTAAAAAGTTGGCAGCATTTACAGTTTACATGAAAATAAGCTTTTTCATGACGTTTTTTCGTTTTTTAGAAGCTGTGTATGCTGGAATCCTCTTTCGTTTGACTGATTTATAATTAATATTATGATTGTATAACCTGTTTGAAACTGCGCTCATGCAAAGTCTGTTCCAAATTACCTGAATTTCTAGAGTTTTTTAATAATTACATTTATTATGTATAGTTCTCGTATACCAAATATGTACGACTAATAAATTAGTAGTTATTTAAAATAATAATAGTGTTAAAAATGTGTTATTTAGTACTAAATGATGGGATGTGTACCTACCTAACTTCTTCTTGTTTCTTGTATTTCTGTTAAAATCACACTTTTTCATGAAGTCTATTTCTGGGCGTATACATTTCGTAGATGTATTGCGTTAGTTATTACAGTCAGAATATTCATTTCTTTAAATAATTCCCTTCACCCAATAATTCCCGCCGAATCTCTTGGGTGGTTATTTTATAAATTGCGCGCCTTGAGGCAGAAGGTTTATTAATATCAGTCAGACAGACTTGTGGCTTTTGGGCTCGAGGAGGTGACATCATTGCATTGTATTGTTCTCTCCGTAGATGCAAACTGCTAATTGGTCAGTTCTGCGTCTTGGAATTCAACGTGACCGTGAATTGGTCAACCTCAGCGTCTTGGAATTGCAACGTGACCGTGAATTGAGCTCCTGCTTCACGAATGTTTCTAGAATAGATCATGTTTACTGTAATACTGTAGGTAGGTACTGATGACAAACATAAAACATTCCGATACATTTACAGTACAGTACAAAGCTCACGAAAATAAACAGCGTGAGCACAAGTAGGCCTCTATCGCATTAATGCTCTATTGACAAGACTGTTGTGGTTATTTACTTACAAAATTTTAAATGAGTGATCGGTTAAACTTTCATTTTTTTTGTTTCAACAAAATCAACAGCCCCTTAATAATCTAACTTACGGCCAATAAGAGATTTACATTATATAAAATAAACTAACAAAATACCAACAGTCTAACATTAACAAATCAAACAAACAAACAAAATACAACTTACAGAGATTATAAAACAGGTACAGTTAATTAGAAAAAAGATTATCTTTATGAGAAAAATTAGATACAATTAAAACACATAAATACAAAAAAAAAAATACTTAAACTAAAACTAAAACTACTTAAACTCAAATAACATTTTCCAGAAGCTATTCCAGTTTTTACTTAAATTACAAAAGAGGATTATTGTTCGAAATTCCAACTCACGTTGAAAGAATATTCTGACCTAGCGGAGTTTAGTTTGCAGCTTCGAAGTTTACGTTTAGTTAAATGTTGGTTGTAAGATAAATAGGAAGTTTGTTGAATGAATACCTAATAAGGTTTTTACTAGATAATACCTATAGTTATTTTGTTCAGAGATAGTTCCTACTTGCGACAATCCTGTAGAATACGTATAATCTACCTCTCAGAAATTGAGATACTCTCGTTACGTTATATTGGAGAACTTATTGGCTCTGAGGCAGACCCAAGGTCAGGGCTTTACAGGAATATTGGCAGTCTACAATGGGGAGGTATTACATTGTGCTTTGGAATCCCAGGAACCAATCCAAGAAGCCAATAGTTGGCAATTCAGTGCCGTAGAGTATTTTGGTAGTTAATTCCTAAGTTAGGCTATTATACTAAATAAAACGGTGCTTACACTGAATCTATGTGTTCCCTTGCGATCTATGACTGCACCATGTCTTACTCAAACATGTCAATTACAGAGGTAATTAAAATATGCTGTTGTCACAGCAAAAGGACAGTGCCACTCAACTATTATTTGATAATGCTTGTCAACTCACTCATAGATTCGTTTTTATCTATGTGTGAGTTGACAAGCATAATTATAGATTCAGAAACTTTTGAAATAAAGTCAAAAATCATATCTATGTAAAATCATATAAAATCATATCATATCTTTATTTCGTATATGCTGTCACATATACGAAATAAAGAACCTAATAAATTATTGGTAACTTCTGATATTGGAGGCCGAGTGTATCTATTTTGGGTCGCGTTTTAATGAGACTCGCTTATAACTTTTATACCATGAGTAAGACATTATTAGTACTGACGACCCCAGTGGTGCAGTCGGCGAGGGACGCCTGCGGCACAAGAGGTTGTGCGTTCGATTCCGGTCTTGGGAAAAATTAACGTTTGAACGATATCTTTATCGATCTACATAATATTTGTTCTGAGAGTACTGGGTGTTTTCTATAATAAAAATAATCTTTGTTAATGACGCTGTATGAATTGAGCACCATTAAAAAAAGAGTTTGTGTTTTGTTTGATTTGATTAGCTAATCTTGTTTAGAGAGTGGTGCCCTACTGTACCACACGACAGAGGTTGGACGTTACTTGATACGTAGGTATGCATCGTTTATATGAAAGGTGGGATTTTGTAAAAATCCCACTTGAGGGGGAAAACTGGAATTCAAAACACTCAATTCCAGTTTTCCCCCTCACCGTTTTTTCTAATTGTCTGACTACCACTTACGTACCTAGCTCCTTCCACATCGAATTAAATTCTAATATTTACGTACATCTCCCAGTTCACTTCTATCCTGTGAACACCCTCACAAAGTGAGACACTCAGCGTTCTGTAAAGTTCTACAAGTCTCGAATAATGAGCTCATTCGGGAACGAGATCCATGTAAGACGCTTCCGTCCTTTTATTGTGTTATATATTTATTCAAATCATGTTGAAATCTTAATTCTAAAAACGTGTAAGTGTAAACGTGTTTTTCTGTGGAGATCACGACTCGGAAAACGTATTAAAAGACGCCCTGCGACCAGGTGAGATAATGCAAATGAGCTGGTGACCAGTAAGTAGGCTGAGTCTATTTGACTATATTAACGAGACATGTCCGTGATCTCTCATCTCTATTATTATACGTCACGATAACGTGTCGATCATCATCATCATCAACCTATATTAGTCCACTGCTGGACATAGGCCTCCCCCAATAAGCGCCATAGCGCCCTGTCTTCAGGTTGACGCATCCAGCATCTACCTGCAGTCTCTACGTGTCGATACTATCCTGAAAATTAAATGGAGTCAGGGCTCCCTTGATACTGGTGAGTATTTCTATCCACTCGACGCCGGATTGACAAGTTTATTGAATGACGAAGTGTCCTGCCACGTCTTTGTGCACGACACTCAGCGAAATTAATCACAGCTGGAGTGCTCCTTTGTACTTGCACGTGTAATATCTATTGTGTCTAGGTAGCTCTAGAGAGAGTGCTCTACCAAACTAAATCGAATGACGTCGTAACTCGAAGGAACTGAATTGATATTCGATGACATAGCCTGAGTCAGCAGAGAAAAGTAAACCCTACGGAAAACTCGATAACATTTCAATTTGATAACTTGACATCCTCTCTCGTTTTGTTCCGTATTTTTCGGAATCAGCGGGCTGAGTATTGCCACAGGTATTGCTGAACATATTAAGATTACGATACACGTAATTGAGAAAAGGCTTAGAATGTTAGCAGAACACAAACGCGGAGTCGCCAAAAATGCGATAAATACATCTCATTTCCTATTCGTATTGGATTTTCTTACTATCGCACACAATTAGAACAAGTAGTTAAAGTAGTACATACTAATAAAACCGGCCAGTTATGAGTCGACTCGCCGCCCATGGATGTTTCCGAAGAGTATAGCTATTTTACGATTCATCAACTCACACCAGTTGGGACAAGATTCTTGATGTGAGTTGACGAACGACTCTCCGTACCGTCGTATATAATTATTTCGCAAAGAACATTAAAAACTGATTTAAAAAGATAATAGCAAAAAGCCATCATGACGCGGTCACCCATCCAAGTACTGACCGCTCCCGACGTTGCTTAACTTCAGTTATCTGATTAGATTACATTTGCCAACCAACATCGTGTAAGTGCATCACTATAGTATAAAACAAAGTCGCTTCCCGCTGTCTGTCTGTTCCTATGTATGCTTAGATCTTTAAAACTATGCAACGGATTTTCATGCGGTTTTTTTAAATAGATAGAGTGATTCAAGGGGAAGGTTTATAAACCATTTGACAAATAGATTTCCACGTGGTTGAAGCCGCGGGGCGCAGCTAGTTTTTTCATAAAAATGAAACCGTTTGCAGCTTTGGAGTGAAACTACTTCACTCACCATGACATTGCGGATCCCCACCAGCAGCAGTAGAAGATGTGCGAGACACCACATCACTGCAGGCTTCACTGACCTGGGGAACGTATAGGTACATATGTAGACGAACATTCAAACAACATAACTAACGCAATTGAAAAATGACTAACACATAGAGTATTGTGACTTACTATACATAGGTACTATAATAGTGTATGTGTTCATAGTAATATTATAAAGAGGAAAGGTTTGATTTTCTGTTTGTTTGTTTGTAACGAATAGGCTCCGAAGCTACTGGACCGATTTAAAAAATTCTTTCACCGTTGGGTAGCTACAGTATCTCCGGTGAACATAGGCTATATTATATTTTCAAAAAAGTTAGGGATCCGTACTAAAACCGTGCGAAGCCGGGATGGTCCGCTAGTCCGCTATAAATTCATCATTAAGATATTAATACAAGATAAAATTTATAAAGTAAAGTGTTAAAAGAAACCCCATTTATTCATTGCCGAGGAAAAGGCATCAGCCGTAGGTTACTTACACTTACCGCGCATGACTTTCCCTTCCTAAGGCTCAACTCACACCAAAAGAGCGTCGAAGCGCAGCGAAGCGGAGCGCAGTTTCAGTGTCATATGAATTGTAACTTTATTTTCATTACAATAAAACTTATTATCGCATGAGAAACTCGAACGAGTCGCGCGGATGCCCGCGGCGCCGCGGGAATTCCGGCGAATTCGACTCGTTCGAATGTTTGTGTTTGAAAAAAGTTTTATTGTAATGAAAATAAAGTTACAATTCATATGACACGAAACTCGAACGAGTCGAATTCGCCGGAATTCCCGCGGCGCCGCGGGCATTTGCGCGACTCGTTCGAGTTTCTCATGCGTTAATAAGTTTTATTGTAATGATTGTTAAAAGTTAGGGCACTCCACACGGCTGTGTTTGCGCCTTAACGAATTGTATTCAACTATAATCGAGACGAGTAATTGCTTAGTTTCGTATCGTAGTTTCTATGTAAATCCAATAATGGGACGCAAGGACCCGTGTTCATTATTCCCCAATTTCAAGCAATTTGGGATTAACAATGCAGTGATTTGTAATCCATCAAATTCAGTGAACCACATTATTTGCCTATTACTTAGGTAGGCAAGTGGTTATGACCTGCCCTCATTACTACCTTAGATAGATAGATTATTCTTTATTGCACACCTAGTTTCCAAGAAGAATATAATAGAAAAAACATTTATTTAGACACAGGTACAAAATACAGGCATAGAAGTAAACATACAAAGAAGTTTATCATGGGGGTAAACGTCACAAATAGGTGATATTAAGACTAAAATAAGACTGCCTCCATGACCCTGCGCCGAAATACAACAACGAACAATGTAAAATAAAAAACTACATACAATTAGCGGTCTCATCGCTCAAGAGCGATCTCTACTAGACAACCACCTTATTGTACTTTAGTTTTTTTATTAGTATATTTTATATGAGAAATCATGATTTATGAATTATGACGTACAATTTGACATATTATGAATAAAATGTTTGTCTGTTTATGGCACTCCACAATCAAATAAATAACCTAGAAAGGTTGACATGAGCCATATCCTACAGTTTTTCATTTTATATCCAACGCAAAGTAACACCCAAAAACCCCGCTTCAAATTAAAAGTTTTGTCTTGAGTGACAGTTGTTCCACCTCGAGCCCAAGGGACTAAAACAAATGACGGTATTTCCGATTCTTGATTTGTTTAAAACGAGACTTACCCCCTCCTGTCGCCGGTGCCAATGAGCAAGCGGCAAGCTCTGCTGATTAATATTGATTGCTAATAGACAATTTCACGGATATTGGCGAATCCTCCACGCCCAAGGAGGTTGAGATATACCTATCAGCACGGGTTTTGCGTCTTGACCTACGCAACTCATTTTGTATGAATTTGCTTATCTCAATATGGTATGATAAAAATATTTGGAATATGTGATATTGTGATGTTTGTAAGTATTTGGACGTGAATGCGATGTCGCTGGCAAAATGTTTGTCGTGGGCAAATATAATAATATTTTTTTATTTGTTGACAGAACTCAATCATGTAACCGGTCTCAACTCCAAGAATTGGAGTTAACCTTTACTACTCTAACTATCTGCTTAAGATGGGTATAGAGGACATCATTCGAGATGTATCGACCATTTACATGATTTTCAGGAGCAACAAAATACTTTCTAAATTCTTTCGAAGATAACAGACCTGAATGCAATTTTCTGAACGAACCGAGACCGAGGGGTTTTGAAACAAAGGTGAGTTGAATCAGCAGTGATTTTGCGGAAACTAAAGTTGTTAGCGAGCTGGAAATGTCGTAAATAAACCGCGTCCCGCCACCCGCCCGCGCCTCAGTTGACGTCTATGTCCGTTGGGGTTCGGTTTCGCAGTTCTGGTTCCCACGTCTCAAAAATAATGAAAAGTAAATTTTGTAGGTTTTTTAAGACTTCTATTTTATGGTAATGCTTTTGGAATTTGATTCAGTTCATATACATTTTGAAAGCTGAAAAAGAAATGAATCATTCAAATGACAGCACTGGTACAGTTTATTTCTAAGTGTTTCCGACTTGGTTAATAATTTTATAAATTATTAACCAAGTCGATTAGGAGGAGTTTTGCAGCTGAGGGGATTTGAAACAGACTGTTTCAAATCTCCTCGGTTTTGTTTGCTATGAAAGGTTTATAGTTTTTTTTGCTTATTTTGTTTCAGGATGTCTACTGATATGGATTCGATAGCTTGTAAGGATATTGACATAGTCTTATTTGCTGACGACACTAGTTTAATAATTAAGGACAAATGTAATGTTAATCTTAGTCATAAGTTGAAAGAAGTCATAGTTGATTTAAAAGAATGGTTTTCCGTAAATAACCTACTGCTTAACGTTGACAAAACTCATGTTGTAAAATTTGGCTTAGGAGCAAAGGGGAGTACTAATAGCGCTATGGTTGACACATCACTAGATGAAATGGATGTACCAAGAAGTGACAAAATTAAATTTTTAGGAGTATGGCTTGATACAAAGTTAACGTGGGAAACTCATATAGACGAGCTATCAAAAAAACTGAGCTCCGCAACCTATGCGATTAAAAAAATTAAAGAAATAGGCGGAGAGAAAGCAGCAAGGGATGTTTACTTTGCTTATTTTCATTCTCTTATGAGTTATGGACTAATGTTTTGGGGCACTGCAGCTGATTGCAATCGAATATTTGTTCTGCAAAAGCGATGCATTCGATACATACTAGGCTTAAAATATAGAGACTCCTGTAGAGGTAAATTCAAAGAACTTAATATTATGACCATGGCTAGTGAGTTGATTTATCAAAATATAGTCTATATGCTAGAAAATATTGAAGATGTTGTAACAAATGCAAAGGTTCATCATCATAACACTAGAAATAAGGCAAATGTAGTGGTTCCTCGGACCAGACTAAGTAAAATTTTGAAAAGTTTCAAATGTATATCTAAAAAAATTTACAACAAAATACCAATTATTATAAGACAAAAACCAAATACTGTATTATTAAAATATGTCAAAAACCATTTAATTAAAAAATGTTACTATACAATTGACGAAGCTATGGCTGACACATCTTTATTTTGTGAAGAAAATTCTGATATTTAATAATAAGTGAGATCTAGGTACATTGTACAAATTTTATGTAATGTTTCGACATGTCTAAGTGCTTTAAATAAGTTTAAAGATGAAATAAATGACTTTTATGACTTTTATGATATTACTTATAATTTCTATATGAATTATTATAAAATTCCGTCCTTTCTCTAAGTCTATCTCAGCGAACAAGTATCGCTAAGCTTATAAATCGTAAATCATCCAGCAGTGGACTGCTATAGGCTGATGATGATAATGATTATTCAACTTATACATAATTTGTTACAAGTTCCTATACATAATTTAGTAAGAAGACTAATTTGTTTAAGATCTTTAATATATATAATTATGTACCTAGCTATTAAGATTTGCTCAGTTAGTAGGTACAAATTTAAATTAAATATTACGAGGTCTGTTTTGATATCTTATATATAATAAATACCTTTATTAATTCGATCTGCTCTACTTTATTCTACTCAAATATACAATGTTTCAACTCACCTCGACCCCTGTTGAACTCACCTTAGTATGAGGGGAGTTGAAACAATAATTCTTATTACATTCAAATTGAGTTTTTGACACAGAGTGTATAACTTTTTTTGATTAAATCATTTAAAAGTTTATGAAATGTAGTATCGATTAACACTCAATTCATTCGGTTAAGGTTGATATAATTTTTTAAACGAAGCAAAACGTCAAAACTGTTTCAACTCCCCTCGGTCTCCCCTAAGATTGAGCTAATCGTACCACTTGGTATGCCAATTATCAGGCATATAAATTTAGCCATAAAATTGTAATTTTGTGGATACGCCGATAAGGCCTTGATGTTATACCTGCTACATTTTATTGACTTACGGTAAAAGTCCCTAACTGGTAACTGCATACATACGAGTACATAATTTTACTAGCCGCAGCGTAGGCAAGGTTTCATTGAAATTAAAGGAAATATTCTAATAAAACAATATCGTTTCATTGAATTTTAAATCAGTGATTTAAAATTCAATGAAACGATATTGTTTTTATCGATTTTGTTTTTTTTTAGGAAATATTCTAATAAATGTTATTAGAATATTTCCTTTAATTTCAATGAAACCTTGCCTACGCTGCGACTAGTAAAGTTATGTACTCGTCCATCATCAGCCAGACATAGGCCTCCCCCGATGAGCGCCATTGCGCCCTGTCTTCAGCTTGCCGCATCCAGCATCTACCTGCAGTCTTTCGCAAGTCGTCATCCCATCTGGTCGGAGGGCGTCCTACACTACGTTTACCGAGTCGTGGTCTCCACTCAAGAACACGTTTGCCCCAGCGGCCGTCGGTTCTTCGCGAAATATGGCCGGCCCACTGCCACTTCAGCTTGCTAATTCTTTGAGCTATGTCGATAACCTTGGTTCTCTGTCGGATGTATTCGTTGCGAATCCTATCCTTCAGAGAAACTCCGAGCATAGCTCTTTCCATAGCTCGCTGAGCGACTTTGAACTGGTGGACCAGCCCTATCGTGAGTGTCCACGTCTCAGCTCCGTAGGTCATAACGGGTAGGACGCACAGGTTGAAAACTTTCGTTTTCAAGCATTGCGGTATGGATGACGAGAAGACTCGACATAGTTTCCCAAATGCTGCCCAGCCTAGCTGGATCCTCCTTTTGGCCTCCTTCTCGAAACTGTTTTTACCCAACTGCAGAATCTGCCCAAGGTAAGTGTACTCTGAAACAGTTTCGAGAAGGTGACCATGTACGACCACCGGCCTTGGATCAATGTGGCCATTGATCATGACTTTGGTTTTATTCAAATTCATGCCAAGACCGATACATCGGGAGGCTGAAACTAGGCCGACCAGCATCCGGTTCAGTTCCTCAAGCGACTCCGCCATTAAGACGATCATCGATCGCCATCAGCGAATGTGAGATGTACTCGCCGTTTATGTTGATGCCCTTTCCTTTCCAGTCCAGCAACCTAAACATATCCTCCAATGCGCAAGTGAACAGTTTCGGGGATATGACATCCCCCTGCCTCACTCCTCTGCGCAATTGGATGGGATTAGACTGCTGGCCCTGTACTTGGACACTCATGGTGGCGGCCTCGTAGAGACATCTCAGCACCTCGATATAACGATAGTCTACTTGGCATCGCTGTAAGGAATCCAGAACAGCCCAGGTTTCGACGGAGTCAAATGCCTTCTCATAGTCCACAAAAGCCAGACACAGGGGCTGATTATACTCTTCGGACTTCTGTATAATCTGCCTCACTGTGTGTATGTGGTCTATGGTGCCATATCCTCCGCGAAACCCAGCCTGTTCCGGTGGCTGGAACTCGTCGAGTCTCCTGGCGAGACGGTTCGTGACCACTCGTGAGAACAGCTTATAGACGTGGCTCAAGAGTGAAATGGGTCTGTAATTCTTAAGAAAGGTTTTATCTCCCTTCTTAAAAAAGAGCACCACCAAACTCCCGCTCCACGCCTTTGGAGTTCTCCCACTGTGAAGGACGGTGTTATAGAGGTTCTGCAGCTCCTGTATTACAGGAGCTCCTCCGGCTTTAAGAAGCTCTGAAGTAATTCCGTCCTCACCGGGGGCTTTTCCATTTTTAAGCTGCCTTAGAGCTAACACGATCTCGTCTTGACTGATGTCAGGCAGTTCGTCGGTATAGTGGCGTGTCAGGGTGGCTCTGGAATCTCGGTCATCTCGTCGGTAACGAGGGGCATGTGCAGCGTATAATCGGCCATAGAAATCCTCTATCTCGGCGGATATCTCCGGCTTTGACAATACGGTCCTCCCGTCGTGCGTTTTAAGCTTTGTCAGGTGGCTCCTGCCAAGCTGCTGAGTGAATACTTTGGACCCTCGGTTCCGCTCTATCGCCTCTTGAATGAGACGCGTGTTGGAGCTTCGAAGGTCGTGCCGTACCATCTTCGCAATCCGCTTGTTCAGGTCTGACCTCTCTGACAAAGTCGCTTGGGTGGTCTCCCGTCTTTTTGTCATCAGCCCAAGAGTCTCATCCGAGAGTTTGGACTTCTTGCCAGTACGCTGCTTTCGACAGAATTTGATGCCCTCGTCCCTCAACGTTTCAACTAGATTGTGTAGGGTCTCGTCAGCGTCATCAGTGGGTTCCAAGGCAGCAAATCTATTCCCGAGAAGCTGCTGAAACTTCTCGGTGCCCGCCATGATTTGGATTGGGTCAGGTCGGAGCGTGGACTTCATCAGACGGTTTCTTTCAAGCTTCAAGTTGATATTCAGAGAGCCTCGGAGGAGTCGGTGATCAGATCCGGTATTGAACCTGTTGATCACTGAGACATCTCTGAATATGTACCTACTATCCGTCATGATGAAGTCAATCTCATTTTTAGTCACAGTGTCGGGGCTTTGCCATGTCCACCTCCTTTGAGGCTGTTTCTTAAAGAAAGAGTTCATTAAGAACAGCCCTTCCTTCTCAAGGAAGTTGACAAGCATTTGCCCCCTGTGATTCCTGACTCCATAACCATGCGGGCCTATTCGGGATTCGTTGCCAATCTGGGTTCCCACCTTGCCGTTAAAGTCCCCCATAACAACGTTGAAGTGGGCCTTAGTGCTGCTGCCCGCCCCCCGGTGTATGTCCCTTAGTCGCCTCCTACGACACCCACGGGCAGAGTTGGGGTGGTGCTATTCTATCTAGGCCGACACCACACAGCCATGCTATGTACTCGTATGTAAGTCTTTTTCAATTAAGTCCTTCCCTGAAATTATGAAAAATTGTCCAAAGTAGTCAGAGGTTAATAATTTATAAATTAATGAGCTTAGCTGTTGTCGGTGCAATGTCGCAATTTCCTCCATAATTTCCTCCAGCCCAGGATTGGTGTTTTGAGGATTTAGTCAGCATAAATAATATAAAAACTTCTCAAAGTATTTCTATCATAAAACCTGACCCGAGCTGCCAAGTCAACATGCTTTATATTCGTTGCAACGAAAAGAAAATAAAAAGCCACTTCTTTTTTCGTTATCGTCGTAGTAGTCGTTTTTGTTATTTATTTGATTACCGTAGTAAATCTGGAAAAATCTCGGGAATTTCATTAGGATTGTGTAAACAAGGGAACAACCCACCTTGCCTATCTTTATTCCAAGCTCTATTTTTATTCATCTGGGGCCGGCGAGTCCTATCGAACTTGTAATATTAAGACTAGCAAACCTTACCCGACAGCTTAGGCTACTTATGAAAAAAATAATTATAATGATTATTTCTGTACATGAGTTACAGTTAACCAACGTGTATTATACTTGGTGTTAGAGATCCCCGCTCGACTTTATCGTAATGTTACGTAAATAAATTATCAGGAATACAAAAATAAATAAATTAAACATGTGATATTCTACTTGTATTACCTACCCGCAAGGGGTGTTTTTTTCGTGTATGTGGTTGTTTGCAGGTCGGACTGGCCATATAGTTAGGGTGGTGATTGTCGGCACGGGCCCGTGGTAGAATAAATAAAATATATTTATTGCAAAAATAATCATTACAAACCCATAACATAATTAATTTGTCTGAGAAGGGAGAAGGCTAGGGCCCAGCTCTGAGATAAAAGGGCTCGCACTAGCTAGGGCTTGGCTATTGCAACTTTTAGGTATAGACGATACTTTATACATATTTAATTATAAATGACCATCCGAAAATGTAACAAAAATTTCGTCATAGATACTCTTTCTTACTTTTCACCAAACATTCGAAAGTTCAGAGTTGAGGCTTGGGATTTGTCATCAAACCCCAAGGCGGTTCACTAGAAACTATTGGAAAATAATACTAAACCGCCTTGGGGCCCACCCACTATTTTTCCAGTCAAATACAACATTCACATCTTCAAGGTAGGAGTGAACAGGTGTCTTCTAGACCATCGTGATACACTGACCACAGCGTCACCTCCATCAGTCGAGATGGTCTTCATGCGAAGGTTACACAAACGACACTAAACAGAATCATTACGGGTCCCGGATTGTAAGTTGTCCCCCGGGCTCTTCCGGCCCAATCCGACCCTGATTGTTTGGGATGTTTTATTGCCTCGGGCCATCAAAATACTCGTCTAAAATCCAGCTATGTTAAATTTAGAAGACGCTTGGCCTCTCAGTTAGCAAATGAAATAAATTTCAGCACAATAAGGTGCTGACGAGTTTTTTTCAAAGTATTTACCAAGGAATAAAATATTTCTTTTACTCTACTTTTATTGCTTTGAAGATAAAATTACAGAACGACATTTGCAATTTAATTTTATTGGAACCATTAGTTTTTCCGATATCGTGTTCTCTCATTAACTGCAAGTCATTGCATACCCGGTATATATCAAGGATACCCGAGTATATAGGGTACATGGTACCTATAATTAGTAGGTATAAACTTGTGATAATTAATTAATTAGACCGAAGGAATCTCCCTTGTGATTAGCCTGGTTTTTATGTCTTTTTACACCTTTGGGAAATATGCTGGACGTGACAACTGTAGGGAGCAGTAAGAGTGAGTCGACTGTTGATGAGGGTCTGAGAAACACCAGACTGGTATATTTTGCCGGGTAAAATGAACCTGTCTACGAGTTTTATTTGGTCAAATTAAAGCTAGGTCAAATTATGTCAAACCTAATTGGTATAATTGGGTAGAGATATGTTTTATACGGCCTTCACTATTTATTGTAGAATACTTTTTTGATCTTTTTAAAACTTCTTTAAGCGCGTTGAGCACTTTTTCGGTGAATTAAAATCATGGAACTCGCGCCATCATCGTCACCGAACGCTCTCCTAACTGTGTATATATTATACAGTCGTGGTCAACTAATTAGGGACATGCAAGATAGTGAAGAGCAATAACCGGTTATGTACATATAAATATAAAACCCTATTGATTTCTCAGCACCTATTATTTGCACAATTTGGTCCGATTATTATGCTATAAATGGCTGTAAATAAAAGAATATTAAATATAAAAAAGTATTTAATATCAAAGGTTGAACATGTATTCAATTTTAAGGTATAGTTCTGTAGCTGGACATTTAATTAAGGACAGTAAACTATAATGAAAAATAGAGTTAAACAAAACTAATAATCTGCAGTATTATAATATCTTTAACAGCTCCATTTTATTACGTGTAAAATCAGTACCCAGTAGCAAAACCTTTGTTAGTAATTACCGCTCGACACCGATGTGGCATAGACATTATCAGTTTCTGGCATGTTTCGACAGGAATGTTTGCCCATGCCTCACAAAAAGATTCATTAAGTTCATCTAAAGTTGTGGTACGATAAGTGGCAACTTTTTTCTTGATTTCGTGCCAAAGGTGCTTGATTGGGTTAAGGTCCGGGCTATTTGCTGGCCAATCTAGCACCGATACTGACTGACTGGTAAGAAACGACTTGACTGAACGGGCGGTATGTTTCGGGTCGTTATCATGCTGAAACGTCCATATAATAGGGAGATGCTCCTCAGCATAGGGAAGCATCGTTTCCTCCAATATTGCCTTGTATTGATGTTGGTCTAAGTTACCCTGGACTTTCCTCACAGGTCCCACTCCACGTCCAGAAAAT
Source organism: Eupithecia abbreviata (assembly GCA_943735965.1). Classification (NCBI taxonomy): domain Eukaryota; kingdom Metazoa; phylum Arthropoda; class Insecta; order Lepidoptera; family Geometridae; genus Eupithecia; species Eupithecia abbreviata. Next base: position 13,070,803 of record OX030981.1, on the reverse strand, counting down.
GAACCCCACATTTTAATGTTTCCACCGCCATGTTTCACCTGCTTTTTTGTGAATATTGGATTCATTTCCGCTTTTACTGGACGCCGTACGTATTGCCTTCCATCTGAAGAAATCAAATTAACCTTGGTCTCGTCAGAGAATAATATATGTTGCTATTGGGCGTAGGTCCAATGTCCATATTTACGTGCAAACGCCAAACGAGCATTTCTATGTTCTTTCTTCAACAACGGTACTTTGCGAGCCACTCTTCCGAACAACCCTGTTTCTACCAGAAGTCGTCGAACGGTCCTCGCTCAGACACCAGCTCTTTCGTCTGTCCCAAACACTTCGTGTTTAATTAAAATAGAGCCTAGAAACGGATCTTTCTTAGCTAACCTGGTTATCATTCTATCTTCTTGCAGAGTTGTTTTTCTCGATCTTTTTGTTCTGGGCACATTTAAAGCTGTGTTATTGCGTCTGACATGTTGCACTGCATTGTATACCATAGTTTTTGAACAATTTAAATGTTCTGCTATCCTTCGGTATGGCCAACCATGCTCGACAACAAACTTCATGATAATTTTTCGTAGTGTTGGTTCGCAAATTTTATTTTTGCCCATTTTTCTTCAAAATATTTTTCTATGCTTAAAAAAAAATCGGGATTGCCGCCAAAACTACCACGAAACAATAGCAGAAGAAATAAAAAAATATTCAGATTAAAATTTTGGAAAATAGAACGCAATATCTCTGTGTCCCTAATTTAATGGGCAGCCAGCATTCTTTGAACAAATAGTACTGTGATAATCTATCAGCTATACTGTAAAGAGGTTCAATGTTTAAGAATTTGTTATTGTTTGTATAATCGGGCACATAAATGACTAATTATACTTACATGTAAGAGATATGGAATATGGTTAAGACTCGTTGGAAAATAAAAAATAAATTCACAATTCGGTTTAACTAAAGAGTGTCCCTAATTAGTTGACCACGACTCGAAAAAAGTACACACGACGATGTGTACTTTTTGCGTGAATATAAAGCGTGAAACTCGCGCCATCGTCACCGCACGCTTCGCAATATAAATAATATATAAAATTACTTAGTTTTGACTTCTATAGGCATTCCCCAAAGACTGCCCGCATGTTTTATTTATCAAAAAGTGTATTAATATAGCCGGGTCGAACTCGTCCATTGTTTTTCACCCAAGAGTTCTGCGGTATGATAACGAAGCAGCGAGAACCCCACGTCCGCTGCCAACCTTCGTCAAGCTCCGTGCTGACTGCACATTTCCTCGAGGATTCACGCTTCCGTTGGGTTTGCGGACTTACCAAATATCAAATATCAAAGTGCTATATTTCCTTTATATTTACCTTACATGACTTACCTTTCTTGAATCGTCGGTAATTAATACCAATTTGAAGCCCTTTTTCAAACAAATATGGATCATCGTTTATGTTTTGTTGTATGTATTGCCGTTCTCATTGTATACAAATTCTATTCCATAACCTAGTTTGTATGATCGTTAAAAATAAATATATTAATAGCCTTGGTTATTCCATTGCTGGGCTAAGAATCGCGATATTTTGGAATACGGGAAGGCCATTCTCTCCAGGTATTGCGATCCTGTGCCACCCCGTCCAACACCAATTCAATACCAATCAGCCAGGAATTTGCCCGAATCTATAGTAACCTAGGTACCTAGTTTGTGATTTCGAGAATTAAGTTGGAGCATCCACAACAATGAATCGAGAACAGATCCTGTTCAACAAAGCCATCAGCCGGGTGAACTTCTTCCTGAAGCTGTCTGGCATCGCCCTCGACTACGACGACGAGCATCGGAACATATTTCAAGTACGTTAAGGTATTCCATGTTAAAAGATAAAAACCGCAACCAATAATTATACTCGCGACATTATACTTTTCACAATGCGTTCGGTTATGTATAGCAATCTCTAGATTAGTGTATGAACGCCCAGACGTGTTGTGGCCAGCACAGGGCACGTACATAACGAAATTGATGTCAGTATACCCAAGTGAAAAGCGTACAAAATTGTGTGTTTTGTTGCACAATTGAAAACTTTGAAACTATCATCCAAAGTATTTTGTATTTATTCTAAACACTTACATCTATTCTTAGATGACCTAATACAATAGATATAACAGGCAAAATAATTAATAAAAAACACAATAAGCAAATTTTTTTTTAGAATATTCCATGAAAGGATGGTTCTTTTCTTACGGAGAGAAAAAAGAGATTTTTTAAAAATTTCCTGAAACAAATGACCACCCAGGCGAAGCCGGGACGGGCCATTAGTAATTCAATAAAAATATCAAAGATCAAAATAGAAATAATACAAACAAATGTCAATAAGTAAAATATCTTGTAGATACAGTCTCACTTTAGTTACTTTATTAATGTCTAAAGACTGCGATCCTAAAACTATCAGGGAAACGTTCCAGCGGCTGTACTACCGCTGGTTCTTCTGCCTCAACGTGGTGTGGAAGGAGACGGACTCCCTCGGGTTCTTCGGCACAACCAGCCAGCTCACGGTCCCAGAGATCACCTACATGGTGCCGTGCATCACGCTGTGCTTCCTCGGGGAGTGCAAGTCCTTCTTCTTCATCAGGGAGCATCACCATGTGGTGGACCTGATCCGGACCTTGAGGAGACTGCAGGGTATGGGGAGGACTAGTGGGGAGGTAAAATAATTAATATTAATATTCTTATACTTACTAATATACTTTTTATGCAATTAAGGATTTTTAATATAATTATTGGATTATTAAAAAAAAACTAAAAAGCGACGGATTTTTTCCTACGGTAAAATTTTATATCATCATGCCAAATGTCAATTTCCTTAGGAAGTTGACATTTGGCATCTAGGTGAATGTCGTTTAGGTTTTTGATTTCCGAACCTCATGAACTCAAGAACTTAATACATATATATTTATAAAATTAAATATTTCTACTCTATTCTTGGATGTTACTAGACACGCAAAATAATAAAATAAAATAATTAAAATATCGATGGGATCAAAATCGGGCCCAAATAGTTCGTGTAGTATACATATTGCTATTGTTGCTTTGGCTAGACACTCTATCGCGCGATTCAATACAAAAAGATAGCTAAGTAGGCACCTAGTAACTGTCTAATTTATCCAGGTGGAAAAGGAAATGACGCAGAGAATAGTTCCATTCCTATCTCGAACCAACAGCACCCTCCTAGTGATGGGCGCAGGAGCGGTGCTGACGTTCTGCGCAGGCCCGGCGGTGGTCCTGGCGCACCACTACGCCACGAGCGGCGAGTGGCGCCGGGAGCTGCCCTTCAGTGTGTGGTACCCGTTCGATGCCTACGACTACAGGGTCTGGCCGTTTGTGTGGATGCATCAGAATTGGACGGGTAAAACAATATTATTCTTCAGACTCCTTAATTCCTGGTTTGGTACAAAATAATAGAATAGAATACAATAGAAAAAACATTTATTTGTCCCCGGTACAAAATACAGGCATACAATAAACAAACTGAAAACAAAGGATATATCAAAAGCATTCCCAGTTCTGACAAAAATGAAACCAATCTAGAAGAATAATCTTTAAAAATTAAAAATACAAGTACAGGATGTTTCAACCTAAAGGATTAATCGATCTCTGGGTTTCCAATCTGTATGGAAACGTCCGCGCGTCCCCCGTGTATAAAGGTTATTGTTTTTCCATACAAGAATAAGTACAATTACACACTAAATATTTAAAAGAACTTGACAAAATCGGTCACCACTCAGCATAATTTATGCTATGACAGAAAAATATGAATTAAAATATGACCTGTCTAAGTGCTTATTTGTAAGCTTAAAGAAATAAAAACTTTTCATTTTCATTTTCATTTTCAGAGTAGATCATGCTATAGCGTGCGCTGGTCTTCCGGTGACTTGCATGAGGTGGCTACGTCATACACATTTACATTTACTTTTATTTACACATAAAACGAGAAAAAATGTAATGTAGTAACTACACCCGCGTTAATAATTTCATGGCCAACAAATTAAAATTGTACGACAATCGATTGAGACCACTGGGGACACGCAGGGGGTGAGGCCTGCTGTTTGTGCTTGGCGCGTAATATTCGAATCAAAAACGAAAAACATTCTGAGACAACCTTATCTTTATAAACTTGCAACTATGTGCTTGTTAACCTTAAAATTAATAAATATAAGTTATAAATTAAGAACAAAAAACATTATATTCAAATTTATATATATTCATATAAAAGGTCCAGCTATGTAGAAAGATAGGTGTCTTGGTCCTACCTTAGAGGCAGGAAGAAAATGTCACATAACTCCACGGCAACGTAAAGTTTAATTACATTTGAGTATGAATAAGCTGTAACAGTAATTAAAACATCGTATATACTTAAGTCTAATTGAATTAGAACAATGGAACCATTACCGCGAACTAAATTTAACACAAACGTCACAAATTTAACAGTTCAGAGCAGGTATTTAAACTGAAAAGGGGCAAAGAAGGCCTCCGGTATAAAAGGCCTGCAAATTAAAAAGAGGGATAAAAAGACGACTTTTATCAGCAAAGGAGCAATTATAATTCACGCAATTATCATTCGGGGCTTGGTCGGTAAGAATGGTGAGGCGTCTGATTGATCTACTATGTGGCTGGTCGTTTTCTGTGTATAATAAAAAATATCTATCCATGTATTGTATTATGTATATCAGTTATATAGTACCCCTAAACCAAAGTCTTCTGCTTAGCTTGGGGTTAGATAATGCTGTGTCAATTGTCCAGCATTATTATTATTACTATCGACTTTAATATAATACTAGGTGGACAAAAAATAGAAATGAAGAGAAAACCAATAATGTTATTTCTTTGATAATAATAAAACATTACATTTGACTTGTATAAGTGCTCATTTTGTAAGCCGAAGAAATAAAATTATTGAAAACTGAAACCTTAAAATCTGAACTTGATATTCATGAACTGGAATTCCGTCCAAGGATTGCTGTCGCGATTACGGTCAATAAAATTTTTTTGTCAACAGAAAATATTACAGAAAGATCTCAAATAACTATAATTATACCCATTATTGTAAATCTCAGACTACGGTTAGACGTTGACAGCAATCAATAGTAATCGTGACAAGCGGTTCAGGCTGAACAACTCTACGTTTGCACATACGTAATCTCAGTGTAGGTGTAAGTGGTGTAACTGCAGGGTGGCGAGTCGGGAAAATGCTACGGGCCCCCAGCTGGTATAGTTACGCCACTGGTACTCGCAGGTGTGCCACGCACTCAACGCATACATATACTGTATTGTATCATCCATCACCCGACTGCGCGAGAAGTGTTCTCAGCGTGTTCTTACAGCTGTGGTTACGCAACATGCCATAAAGTTTCCTATCCAACGTCGTACCACATACATTTACATGACATTTGTATCAGTAGCTTGGTGCTCAATCTACAAGTGTCGTAAAGCACATCGCACACTACGCCGACGACCTGAACGTCTCGAAGGAACCGGAGACATTGAATCGAAATACGAGTATATGAAGATTTCCCTAAGTTCCTACATACATATAAATAAATAATAAATAATGCTGGACAATCCACACAGCATTATCTAGCCCCATGGTAAGCAGAGCTTGTGTTATGATATACATAATACAATACATTACATAGATAGATATTTTTTATTATACATAGAAAACGACCAGAACACCCGAAACAAATATCTGCAGATCGTACACACAATAGTTCCGAGGCGGGAATCGAACCCGCAACCTCCTGCGTCGCAGGCGGACCTTCGCCCACCGCGCCACATCGGTCGACGATATACTTGCTTATAAGGACCGACTTTATTGGCTGTGTATGATTTTTTTTGTGTCTGTGTATTTGAATAAAATAAAAAATCTACATTATCTATCTTATATAATCTATCTTACGTTCGTGTGAGTCAGCACTTATACCTAGGTGTTAGTTACATTATTGATATTATATTGCATCGAATTCTAAGAATAGATAATTTTCCGGCGCTTAAAGTTCGGGAAGGTGTGCGACTCGACTCAGCTTTAAGTAGCTCAATTCCGATGTCGACAGGCATTGATCGTTATGAACGAGTGTAGTGCGGATAAGGGATTGGAATCTGGTGCGAGTGCGAGCTTTGAATTGCCGAGAAATAGTGGGCTATTTTATTTGCTTTGGAGATGTGAATGGGTCGTCCTGCCGCGTCGGTATTGCTAGGTAGATTTTTGTTGCGACCGGAGTCGAGTATTTTATCCATGAATCCAGGTTTCAAAGATTGACAACATGTTTCCTTAGAATTCAAATTATTTATTTACCCAACACCATACCATTACGGATGTCTTCAAATAGTTATACCTAGTAGTAATAATTATAAAAACTTAACAGCAAAGTAATAATAATGTCATATCATACCCCCCCCCCCCCCCCCCCCCGTACCACCAAGCCTACTCCCATTAGGGGGAGAGACCATTTTACCAGAACAAGATAATGTCAAAGGTCTATTCGGTGCAGCAAGAAATTGGAACAATTTTACAGTTTTCCATACATAGGGTCTAGGGATCTCTAGACAAAAAATTGAAGAGAACAGAAAATCAAAAACACCATTTTTCTTATTTGATAATCGTTTATAACATAACGTTTGGCTTGTCGAATAGCTTATTTTATAAGACTAATGAAATAAAGAATACCTATATAATTTTTGAATGTTGTATTTTAGACCCTCAAAGTTTCCCTATTCCAGCAATAGTATCGTTCTTCTGCGTGTTCGGGCCCGACTGTTTCTACTACACGTGCTGCGCTTTCGTGCACGTGCAGATGCGCGCGCTGCGGCACGACGTGCGGCACGTGGCGCTCGCCATCGCGCGCGAGCGGGGCGCGTTCGTGAGCGTGCTGGAGCGGCATCGCGACCTCATCAGGTGACATGATGATTTCATTTTCTTTTTCTGAAAAAAGTGTAATTCTTTATTGTACACAAAAACTTCTTTAAAAACAATATTTTATAATCATCTAGGACCAAAACAATTGGGAAGATAAATCCAACGAACCCAAACTCGACGGGGCTATTTAATTTGAAAAAACTAAAAACTGACTTCGAATCCCTTTATTTTGCCCAGTTTTCAAGTTTTGCGGGACAAATACTTTAATATTATTTTATTTTATTATAATTTTGATCGGACCACCTCGACTATGATGTCTGTGACCTCGGGATCATGAGAGTTTCACAATCTCGGTTCCTAATTAGTTAATTGATGGAGAGCTGTACAGACTCGCCCATAAGATTAGGTACTCGTGAGCTTAGGTGATTTAGGTATTGTAGCAGGTGTTCTAGAAATCTGCAATGCCTACTTTTACAAATTTCTAGAACACCTGGCTAATCCCTGTTCTATTCGAGGTTGATTGAATAAACTATTATGTCTGTATGTCCGCGCCTGTGACTTCCAGATGCGTGGAGCTGCTGGAGCAGATCTACGGGAAGTCGACTCTGTTCAACGTGCTGTCCAGCTCTCTCATCCTCTGCCTCACCGGGTTTAACATCCTCGTAAGATAATGCCTAGTTTCCTTAGTATTTTACTACTTAACTAACCCCCGAAACCTCAAACGCAACTCATATTTAAGTCCATCTCAAGTGACAGATTTTCATTGAAAACTGTCAAAAAAGACTACTTGAGACTTGCTTAAAATTGCGTTTGAGTATTTGGGCGTAATATCTGGGCTAGAAACGTAAGCTGGTCGTCGGTAAAAAATTCTCGGTTCGTATTATACGAACCCAACGAAACCGTACCTATAAACCAAAGTAATTAATTTTTTTAACGAATACAATATAAACTCTGCCAGTGCCTGAAAATATGCGTGAAACCATAATTACCAACTGTTATATATAATGTAAGGTAGAATATCCTGTTACTATACATATAACAAAACATGTTGCCTAAATACTTCGTAAAACTTTGCTAACATGCAAACTTTGTACGGCACGAAGGGTTTCGATTTCATACAAATATTCTAAATTAGATTATTTCAGCTCCCTTCTTAACGCCTTTGACCCTCGATTTTTTAATTATCTACAAACAAGCAAAAGAATCTGGCAGTATTTAAACTTAAATTAACTTTCTTGTTGTTGATTTATAAAAACAATTTAACGTACTCTCAACTCCCCTTCGAGACTCTCGACCACGGCTCTCCGAGATTGCCCTTATTAGAGCCACTGGTTGAAGCGACGATGCGTCACCCGAGCACTGGGGAGGCGCATCAGCATTGTCATACAGCAGCGGGGCATGCAGCCAGCGTCTTGGGGACGCGCGCCGAATGGCGTTGATATGGATCAGTTGAGCTCCCTCTAGATTTTTTGCAACAATCTGCTCTTTTTTCAACTGTTTCAATTATAATTGTAAATACTACCTCTTTGTTGTCAATTATAGTTTTATCTCGACTCAAGACCTGTGAATTTGGGTAATATTAGTTCGGATTTAATGAACTTGCTGATTACTCAAATATTACTGGCAGCGGATTTTTAACAATATTGTTACATCCTCTGTCCTGCCTGTCGAGTGTAATGTCGGTCATCCGTGTCTACTGAATATACACCGTAATGTCAGCAATAAAGAGCTCGAACTGGTGACTGGTCCGCAGGCTATAGACGACCTGATGCTGATGGTTCCCTTCACGCCGTTCCTGCTGCTCGGCTCCATCCAGATCTTCCTGTTCTGCTACTACGGAGACTTGATCATGCAGGACGTGAGTACATACAACCTCCATACAACTACGGACCACTAAATCCTATGCTACAACTGTTTGTCGTATGTCTTGTCCGAAGAAGCACAATCATACCTACATATTTCTATTTTAAAAGTATAGATAGATAGATAATTTTTTATTGCATAAAATAACAATTTAAAAAAAAACTTAAAAAAACTAGATACAATTGGCGGTCTCGGATCTCTACCAGACAACCATGGATGGATAGTACCAGTAGTAGTAAGTATCTGTGCGAAATAAAAATTCCTCGTAGATTATTATTCTACTATTATTTTTATTTTCGTGTTGATTATTGATAATTATTCTGTTATTCGGGTCAGACACAACTAACGAAACAGAGATCATTAAAATCTGTCCAGCCGTTCTAGAGTGTAACTCACCTGACTTTGTTTTGTAAGACAAAATAGCAGATGCTTTTACAACGGAATGGACCATTACTATATACGAGTTTAACAAGAGCTCGTTGTATAGACCAAGTTACCAAGTTCGATTGCGAGCATGATTGCGAGATCCCATGAAACTTACCTCCAGTAACACAATGCAGACGGTTTTCCCTTCTCTACTTCACAAAGTCTCTAAATAAAGTGATGAATACGTGATTTAAACCACAACAGATTCATGATTATTATTGATTTGTCCTCCTATTCTATTCGCATTTATTATCTCAATTTTTGCTTGTTGAATTTCTCTGTAATAAACAAAAAAATCTAGAGATCTCGCGCTAATACTAACTTTTTAATACACTGTTACGGGCAACGTTAAGTCCGCATTCTGCCATGAAGGAGAATCACCCTTCCTATAAACCTCTAACGATCACTACGAAGGCGCTTCCAGTTCCATTTTCAAAAATTAATTCAAGTTAAATGTATGTTCTTCGTTTATGGAACATCAACAAGTTCAGTATTTATGTAAGAGGACCATGTTTTTGGACAGGCTGATGATAAATGACAAAAAGAAAAAATATAAATTGACCACACTTGCGTGAAAAAGTAAGTAGTGGAGAATAACAGAACTATAACTGCCTAAAATTTCAGCTGTTGTTGTTGAGTATTTTCGGCGTAGTCTTGACCAAAATATTTCTTTTCATTATCAGCTGGTTTTATCCCACTGATGGGCAAAGGCGTCCAAGACTGTCTACTCCATGCGATCTTGTGCCTAAAAAACATTTAGGACTATAATTTTATCAGACATAAAATGAGCTTAAATAGAAATAAAATAGGCACTCACAGTTTTACAACTTTCTCCAAGTTATAAAATTCTGACAACGTAAACAAATTTCTTCATCTGTCGTAATATATTAATAAAAAGCAAAAAAGTCATGCTTGGTTTTAGTTCCCTCATCTACTTGGGAACAAAGGCTTAGACAAAGGATAATAGAAGTGTCTGGATAGTGTTTGGAAGTGCTCATTAGCATCGATGTAGAGTATGTGGCCTTGAGAACACGCTCAGAGGAGCTTTGCCTTCCTCCGCGACTTTAGATATATCTTAGAATGTTCAAATCAAGATCTAGTATGCCATTGCCTGGCGAGCAATGCCTTTATGAATCAAAAGAAAGAGGATAAATATGAACAAAATACATATTTAAAGTACACACACAAGAAACAGAAGAAAAGTACCTACCTAAACATAACAATTAGTAAAAAAAGTAAAATAAAAAAAGTGTACATTTGTATAAACTCGAGTCATACTGCATGACGACCGATGTGGCGCGGTGGGCCGCCTGCGACGCAGGAGATTGCGGGTTCGATTCCCGCCTCGGAACAATTGTGTGTACGATCTGCAGATATTTGTTCCGATATTATTATATTATATATATTTGATCAGATATTTGTATTATATTATATATATATATATATTTGTATTATATTATATATATTTGATCAGATATTTGTTCTGGTCGTTTTCTATGTATAATAAAAAATATCTATCTATGTAATATATAGTATTATGTATATCAGTTATCTAGTACCCATACCACAAGCTCTGCTTACCATGGGGCTAGATAATGCTGTGTGGATCGTCCAGCATTATTTATACGAGTAGATGGTCTTTCGCCAAGTGCGCCGCGAAACAGGTCAAGCCTCAGCTAATATATAGCAAGCATCGCTCAAATCAACGACAGCCTAAATTAGTCAGGAGTTATTCAGTTAGTCATAATAATAATACTAAAAACCAAAATAAAACGATATCAAATTAAACGAACGATCTTCGAAACTTCAACGGTCACCAAGTTTTAATCATCATTGTCATACAGAACACATCCTGCGATATACGGGTTTCCTTTCGCTCCTGCGAGCCCTGTATGTCCAACGCTTCTCGCATCCAAGGTTTCATCCTTCACACAAAACATTGTTTCCAGTCCGTGGACATCAGCGAAGCAGTTTACGATACAGAGTGGTACAACCTGGACGCTGCAGGCATGAAGTACTGCCTCATCATGATCACCAGGTCAGTATTGAAGGCCAGCGCTCCATAGGAAACTGTTTAATCATTCACCTGGTTATGTGAAGTAAGGGAAAAAGGAATGTAGGCCTTATGAAACGTACTTCCAGGAACGAAATATGTACCTATGTTACCCGGGATGCGTGGGTAAGTTATTCGAGTATTTTTCTATGTGGTTGACGCAAACTCTTTATTATCTCAAAGCGTCAAAACGGCTAAAGCATTTTTAATAAATGAGGTAGGTATCAAAATACTCCTCCGGATTTCGATTAATTTTAGATACATTTTATATGCCATCCCATTTGGCAAATAGCGATGATTACTAAGTCTCGTTTGAGTACGGCCGGTAAATAATTAATTAGCTATTTTGACGTTTCAGGTCTCAGAAGCCCTGCAAGATAACAGCTTACGGGTTCACAGATATCAACATGAGAGGCTTTTCAGCGGTAAGTACCCGATGTCAGCGACACATTAGCTCCTATCGCAAACCTCGCCGCAAATGATAGAATATTCAACTCGGTCGATAACGTTCACAGACGTTCTGCTATGGCGTAGAATGACGACGCTTTTAAAGATTAAAGCTGTAAAAATGTTGTAAAATATTTAGTGTCGGTATCCGATAGAAAAAATATAGCGTAGGCTTTTTGAGCTTCTCTGTAGCCCTACGTTCAAAGTGCCAAACCTAACCTAGATGTGACGTAGCATCGCGCGGTACACTCAGGTTTTAGACGTGGAAATATAGCTCAGGCTTCTCTGATTTATTTTGTTACTAGATTCTGCACGCGGCTTTGCAGTTTCTATGGAAACGTTCAAAGGTTTTTTGTATCTCATGGGAACTGATTTATCCCAGACCTAAAACTACCTGTATTTTAGACCGATCCGTTCCGTAGTTTTTGCATGAAGATTTTATTTATTTATTTATTGAGATATTACAATCTTACAGGTAATTTTATTAAGCCCTAAGGCGATGTTATATATCTACTTATATTTACTTTATGTAAGAAACACTCATTTAAACATCCAAACTTTCGCATTTATATGAGAGCGCCTAGTTTCTGCCCATGGCTTTGCACGCGTTGTTTCTATGGAAACGTTTAAGGTTATTTGTATTTTTTCCCATAGGAATTTATTTATTTGAGCGGCGGCGGCGGCGCCTTTCTTATATTTATTTGTCTTTTCAGATACTGAGTTCTTCGTGGTCGTACTTCACTCTACTCAAAACTATGTACGTTCAACAATAGCGAATAATTCATTTATTTCGCTAAATTACCACTTTCCTACTTTATTTAAAAATATTATTCGTTAAAAACATTTTGATATGATACAATATGTTTAAATTTAGCACATATATGTTAATGTATATTATCTAGTGTAGTTAAGCTATGGCGTCTCGTTACCTACTAATTATCTTCAAATTAATAAATAATTCTACTCGCTGTCTGTGTTATTAAACCCCTTTCATCAGTAAGCTGCTCTATATATAATCGTAATTAATCAGTGAGTACATTACTTTCACCTAGCTACAGGTAAGGGAACCGTAATCTAATTAATAATATAAAATCGAAAGTAACTGCCTGTCTGATACCTTTTCACGCCCAACGACTGAACGGATCTTAATGAAATTTGGCAGGAAGGTAGGTGATATCCCGGGAACGGACTTTAAGATGAGACTAACCTTGCCCTGCCACATATAATGAACTAGAAATGTGTAAATTCGTTCAAAACATAAATTATTGTATAAAAATAGGGAAAGATAACGGGGAAAAAAGAGGTAAAGAACACCGGGAAAGAACTTATACATCTCGCTCCTTATGATATATTACAAACGACTAGATTCCAAACTTAAAGTTCACTAATCGAGCCCCTAAGTATTGAGCGACAAATGCATGATAATTAAATTATAATATTAAATTAAACTATAATAAACTACAAAAAAAAACAATTAAAGCCATCTAAGCGATAAGACCGCACATTGCACTTGTCGCAGATACATATAATGTATTTTCTGTAGGATCCAGCGGACCCAAAACATAAAATTAGATTGAAAACTCAATCGACTCGGTTATAAACTTTCTTTACAATTTTCCACCGTCATGACATGATTTATGTTTTTATATATATATTTTTGTTTTTTATATACTATAAATTGTTCATAAAATAGTGTAAATCTAATGAGCTACCGAGGTAGAGAGCCCCTGCGTCTACATCACAAGTCTAGAACTTAGTTAGAGCAAGGTGTCGAAACTAAGAAGTGAAATAGGTCTACAGTATACATTACTTTGTTTTGTTTTGTTTTTAAGACCTTTTTTGAATAAATAAATATTATTATTATGTCATATATGTATCTTATGTCCATGGACTAACATAGGCTGATGATGATGATGACATGATTTACTAAGATTGGGCCGTATCTACCCATGAACCTATGTTAGAAAAAGTACTTACCTAAATATGACCTACATATACATATAGCTTCTTTTATGTTTTTATCTTAATTTTAGTCAGCTTCCTCCAGATATGAAGCTCAGCACAAAACCGCGGAACAAAAAGAACACAATGGACACGTCTCTCTCAGGTGACTCGAGCTCCGACAGACGGATAGACACGTAGTTAATTATCTCGCGAACAACTCTATTAGATTCAGGATAGTTGTGTGGATTAGTGTTATTGTTCAGGGACGGATTCATTGACTAGATAGGTAGGAAACACTTTGTTATACCACACAAAATAGGAAATAGTACAGAAATAAATAGGTAATTGGAATAGAGGAAGTATGATGTGCTCAGTGCTTATTTTGTAATTAATATTATTTTTTAATTTTATTATTAGTTTTTTTCAGATCGTCATTAAAAAAAAATGCAACTATTAATGTAAGCCTAAAGAATATAAAAACATTTTAATTTTAAATTTTTGATGACTTTTGAATATAATTCGGTTATAGACATTTTGTCATAAGTAGGTACAATAAGCTTAAAATAAATAATTGGAAAATGAAACGGAAATGACGTTTACCGGGATTAAGGCGTTTTCACGCAAGTGTCATTTCGCGAAAATTCCCACTTTAACAAATTTTCTAAGTCCCAGTCTTCCGCAAAATGTCCTTCGCAAAAGTGTATTTCGCGCAAGTACCTACCTAGGTATATCCTAATAGCCAGCTCGACATTCGTCGGCGTTGGTAATCTTCAGCAACGCAAATGTAAATTGTAACGTAATCGCATACATTTGCTTTTTCAAAGCTTTTATTGAATAAATTATAAATGTGGAAGGATACCTACATGAAGCGCTGTGTAATCAGCCGGTCCAGGACTTTATCCGTGTTATTGTCGCTCGGCAAACACGCCCTGACATTAGGCTGTGTAATCAAATTCGTTATTCAATGACAAAAAATGTCGCGGCAACGGCAGGTATCGTACCTAAAACCTTTTTGATGAGTAAAAAAAGGTTGAACACTGTCCCGAAATAAAGCAATTTCTGGCGTGCGACCTCCAGAACTTATGAAGCCGATTATGAATTTTGGATCAGGGTATTTTTAGAATTTTGTACGGGACAGTACCTATCAGAAATCAAGTAATCCATTGCAAGACTAGTGACAGTCATTCAGTAACTTTGCAAGCCAATATCTGCCAAAGCCACTACGACCCAAACTTCAAAACCGGTGATTGTTCCTACCTGTGTTGGGCGCCTACGCTGACAAACTCTCAGCTCTTATAAAATGATCAAGGTCTGGCGGTCGCAGGCTAAGCCTTTCTTAATCTGAGGGGATACAGACAAGTGTCGAATTAGAATTTGTCATTGTACCTCAATTGATAGCAGGTACTACTGTGTGACAAAGTGTTATACGACTCGATTGATGTGTTATACGTGACGTGGACGAGTTACGAAGCAACGAAAGTCGCTGAACATTACATATTTATAAAACTTGCATAACTGTACACAACATCAAAATGTTAAGCTTAGTTTCGCCATGATTTGTAACTTGAGCAAACCAAAATACTAATTTTCGCATTCGATTTGAACTAAGAAAGCTACAAGGTAAGCTGTAAATTGCATTACAACTGCAACTATTATTGTATATAACGATATAGGACTCTCGTTGCTGACTGTACCTTTGGGGAATTTTAATAATGTTCTGGCTTAATAAGTATTAAGTTGATTGAGCCGTAAACTGAAACGACTAGTCTAGAACGTATTTCTTAGGATTCTACCAATCATATCATAAAACAGGTACAACTAAACTCGGTTCTGGGTAAACGAGTATATTGAGTTTAATCTCGGATTAAAGTCGGAACTGATTTTACAGGCTATATTGGACCTTACGTTTACGTAACCTAAGATTTACCACAGATTAACATAAAATCATTGGCATTAACTACAGATAGCAACACTCCCGCCATTTTGATATGACAGTATAATATTAATTTCGTTTCTCATAATTCTAATAAATAACGCTGAACAATCCACACAGCTATGTTCAGCTTATACGGACAAATTCCCTTTCTGTAAAATACTCTGATCTCGTTTAGAGCGCTAAACTGACTTTATCTTGTATTGATCGCGTTCAATTGCAACGGTGAAATAGGACCGTCTACAAAGAAAAATGAAAAGCGAATTAGGAATAAGAAATTTATTAAAATAATAAAAATAATAAGCAGAGGAAGACAGCCCTCTGTCTGGATATTAGACTTGTCAAGAAATGGCCTCATTACGAGAGTCACGCTGAAGCCACTTCAATTTATGATGTTATGATGTTATTATCTCAATAAATAAATAAATAAATAAATAAATAAATAAATAAATTTATTCAGCCATTTACAGTAGAAATTACTTACAAATAAATAAATATATGTGTATGATTATCCACTGGACAATAATTCACACAGAATCCTCTAGCCCCAAAGGAAGCAGAGCTTGTCACCTTGTGTTAACAAGAAATTCATTTATTTTTAATAATATAAAACTATGTTATTTTATAATTGAGAAAAGGCTATGTACACTTTAAGCCTATTTAAATATTTTAATTAACATTAGCTCATTCTCTGTAGACGGTAAAAAATACATATAATTGAATGATAGGAGCAAGACCACAGAATCTATTCATCACTGAGACACTAACAATTTGTCTTTTGGAGAGAATTGCTTGATTTATCTTTTTTAAACGCACCGTTACATTTACTGAGTTAAAAACGAGATAAATCATCATCATCATTATCATCATCATCATCATCAGCCTATAGCAGTCAGAGATAAATCATAGCCTTCATTAATTATAATGTGCGTAGAATAAGATTCTAATAACGAGAGTAGGCAAAATGAAACAGACTCGTACAAACTATTGCAGACAAATTGACAAATATCCGCATCTCAATCCTTTTACTTCTGCAATACATCGGATACAAAAACTTTTACCCTTCCCGTCGAGGATCACACTAATATACAATTATTTACATCTATATATCCCTCGGGACACGGGACCACCTCGCGTCATTCACGTCGATCCCAGTAAGAGGATTGTCTGCCCTCGGGCATCCCCTGACTTACAATGCCATCTGTTTTATATATGTATATATAATTATGTACTATACCTACCTTATAAGAACATTATATCTGCGAGAAACAGCTTAAATCGAATCTTTTTTACTATAGAAAGGATCTGATCGAATCCCAAATATATAGAAAAATATTTATTTAAATACACCATATAAAGTGTGAAGCGTGCTAGATTTTTCAGATGAGGAATAAAAAGTAAAATCGGTATGAAGCTTCTAACCCAAACAAGGTCATCCAGCTTCTTCTTACTACATAAATATGTCAAAAAAAATTGTATGTAAGTATGTATGACAAAATATAATAATATTACACAATTGTTATCAGTATTTTGTAAGAAATAGCCGAGTGACACGTTTCATTGTTTTTAATTCCTGATCTGAATAATCTAACACGCTACAAAACGTAATTTTAACAATACATTGCGTAAATTATTTTGTAATACTAAATACATACATAACATGAATATATCATTAGATCAATGCTGTGAACCGTTCTCTCCCCACGTTGGTCATGGCCTCGACAGAAGTCATGGTGTGATGTTATTCCAAGTCCTGGAATTGCACAATGGGAAGCCACCCCGTCGCTAAGCAATGGCGGCGCCTTCTAGCAATCATCATAAAGTATTTTAAAGCAACAACGCGGCAACGCCGCCTATAAGGGTGCGTGTGTGTTGAGCAACGGGCGCTAGACAGGTCGTTAAGGAGAACTGCTTGATCCTATCTCTTTGTCCCAAAAAGTTTTAGCTGGAAGAGAGGCATTTCTTTTCTAGGTTAAGCTCGCTTTGCATAGATTTCCTACTTTAGAGCTTTCTTTTAAATTTAAAGTTTTTATTCAAAAAAATTCTGCAAAAAAAGCAAATTTATTTACAAAAAAAGTGCAAGTGTAAAGTTTGACATACCACGCTTTTATTTTCTTTTTGTTAGTTCGTCTGACAATCAAAAACTTAGTCTTTATTTATCTATTACATTTTTAGAACAATCGATTTTGTTTATTGGTAAAGACGTTGTAATCGATTTTGGTATTCTTACTCTATTATCATATTGAGACATATTGCACAGACATATAATCATTCTAAATGACTTTATTTTGAAAATTCGAATATTCAATATAAGATAGCCTATGTTCACCACGGATATTTAGGCTTAGACAATTTTTTAGACAATTTTTTTTTTCTTTAGACAATAAAATAGTACCACTTATTTTTGCTGCACAGAAAGAAAGACCTGCATGAGTATGTGATGTGATAAGCTATAATAGGAAAAATCACCTTGACTTCTACTTTGTCGATCGATAAAAACCGAATTCTTATTCCCGTCATCATCTTTACCATCTCTATCTGTCAAAAGAAACTGTATTGTGTTCTCATTCCATTGTTCCCGAGAATCAGAGTTAACTTTACGCGTTATCAGAGTTAACTTTACGCGTTATCAGAGTTAACTTTACGCGTTATCAGAGTAAACTTTACGCGTTATCAGAGTTAACTTTACGCGTTATCAGAGTAAACTTTACGCGTTATCAGAGTTAACTTAACACGTTATCAGATTAAACTTTACGCGTTATCAGAGTTAACTTTACGCGTTCTCAGAGTTAACTTTACGCGTTATCAGAGTTAACTTTACGCGTTATCAGAGTTAACTTTACGCGTTATCAGAGTTAACTTTACGCGTTATTTAGTCTTCATTCACTCACCTACCAACAATTATTAGCGAACTTTATAGTCAATACTATGTAAACAGAAAATAAGATCGTGGACGGACACTAACAAACAGTCGCTCGCGGTGTGTTCATTAATATATGTATATGTAGTTGCAAATAATCCGCACCCCTGATAACCAAAAACTACGGTTAACGCATTCACTGTCAAGCACCTGTAAAGGTACCTACACCGCTGCACAACCTGGATTTTACTACACCTGGACTCTTTCATGCACATGAGAGTCGTCGTGCACTCTACGTGTCACAAATCATTAATGTCTCCAAGTTCACTCCTGCCCCGTGCCTCCTCAGCACGCACCGTCGTCATCTACCCGCAGCCCGCGCACGAGGTGGCCGCCCTCGTTGTTGTTGCCCAGCTCGGAGCGCAGCAGGCTGCTCATCATCTTCGGCTCCTTGGAACACTCCTGGCGCCACTTCTCGGTGCATACACTGGAGGACACAAGAGGTACTTTTACCAAGCAAACTTCAACATCATCATCATAAACCTATAGTAGACTATTAGTCATAGGCCTCCCATAATGAGCGCCATAGCTGCTGACCAGCAGCCACATCCAGCATCTGCCACTGATGTTGGATGCGGCAAGATGCAGACAGGGCGTCTTCACCTTGCCGCATCCAGCATCTGCTTGCAGTCCTTCGCAGGTCGTCATCCTACACTACGTTTGCCGAGTCGCAATTACCACTCAAGAACACGTTTACCCCAGCGGTTGACGGTTCTTCGCGAGGTACGTCCGGCCCACTGCTGCATTTCTTAGAGTTATATCATACTTACTAAGTGGTAAATTGGAAGAATAAGTTATATGTATGTTATAGTATACATGGTAATATATATACGAGTATGTATGCTTCTAAGAGCATAACCCCTCACCTTGTAAACACAGTTCAAATAGCATAAGGTATTACAAATAGCGCTGTCACTTTCTCCAATGACATGAATAAATTCAGCGCGTTAAAGTAATCCGACCCTTCGTCACTATTCGGCTTTTACTGCTTGAAAGAACTCGAGAAATGCGTGCCCAACATTCAGAAGAAAACTTTGGTTCACTTTCTTGGAAATATAGAAACACTAGCTTATAGATAACATCTCGTATTTTACAAAACACATTTTACCCATCTTCCACTCATAAATTTGGCGAATTCGTTCACGCGAACGAAACCGCGGCGCGCAGCTAGTGAGAAATAAAGTTATACCTGGTTGTCTCTGTACCAGGACTGCCTCGCCGGCGTTCTCCCCGCTTGTGCGTGTGCACGCGCACTAGGTGAGTGCCTTCCGAGGTGTGGTTCACGGTGGTCTCCCTGATGCTGGAGTGGTTCCGCAGACTCTTCTTGCGACGAATCTTGCCGCAGCACAGCGTCTCACGGAACGCCAACCTGTACCTGCGGGGGGAAATTATAATTGCTAAATAAAAAGCGCCTGTTACAAGCACCCAGTAATTAACAAGTAGGTAGTTTCTGCCCGTTGCTTTGCACGCATTGTTTCAATGGTCATTTTAAAAGTTATTTCTATACAATGGGATCAGGTACCCATTCTATAGAAATAAGTAAAAAAAAGTTTAGATTTATAAAAAATATTAAGCAATAAAAAGTATTATGTTAAGGCTGAAAAGGTTACTTAAAAAGTAGCCTCTTCAGTAGTTTTAGCTTGAAGCGGAGAGTTAACAAACATACCAACATCCATCCAAACTTTCGCATTTATGGGTTATATTAGTACGATATTTCATAGCAATTCAACCCAGTAAGGTCGAGACTTGCGAATGTGTTTTAATTGGAGAGGACTCGGACCGAGGGCAGGCGAGGGTGAATGAAGTGCCTGGCAATACGATCTCGCACAGCTTTGGTGTTAGGTACGTATACTTTAACCCACTGGTTACTCAGAGTTACTTTCATCCCTAGCACGGCTCGACTAGCAATAACTTCAGAGAACGAGTGTCCAAGGTCGTGAATGTGAAACCTGGCCGCGTGGAATCTAATTGAACAGGTTCAGTGAGCGGTGTCATTTTATTTGACTTCTAGTTGAGATTGGCGAAAGTTCCTAATTATCTCCACCCATAGGGAGACTGTGGCTGCGGCTAATGTCGCCCCCGTGTGCTGGATAAACGGATAATGGCAGATCAAAGGGTCTGATATTAGACGTCACTTTTTAATTAAGTTTGACACCCGTATTTTGATGTGGGTTTCCAGAAAAGTATAATTTCTAATCCGTACGTAAAGTGTCCACTGTCCATAACAGTAGAGTAATAGAATTGCTTAATAAATATGAGTTTTCCCAGTAATAGCAAGTTAGAACTTTTATGTTATTCATCATCATCATCCTATGTTAGTCCACTACTGGACATAGGCCTTCTCTAATGAGCGCCACAGCACCCCATTTTCAGCTTGACGCATACAGCATCTACCTGCAGTCTTTCGCTGGTCATTGTCCCACCTGGTCGGAGGGTGTTCTATGTACATCCTTTATTTTTAAGTTATTATTTAAAAAATAGGGAGGCCTTTGCCCAGCAGTGGGACAATAATGGCTTAAAATAAATAATAAATTTAAAAAAATAAACTTAAAATCAACCAACTTGTCATCATATTAAATCCGTCTTCTAAAGCCAGGTTTCGTGCTAGCATTACACAGTCTCTCTGTTAGCACTTCACGGATCAGTCCACTAATCAAACATTTGCTCAACATTTTCAACAAATGTCTACCCTTTATTTATTTACTTTATGACTTGTGCAAATTAACGTGTTCAACGACTAAGGCTTCGACGACTCCGCCTGCAACTGTCTAATATAGTACTAAGGCTTCGACGACTCCGCCTGCAACTGTATAATATAGTACTAAGGCTTCGACGACTCCGCCTGCAACTGTATAATATAGTACTAAGGCTTCGACGACTCCGCCTGCAACTGTCTAATATAGTACTAAGGCTTCGACGACTCCGCCTGCAACTGTCTAATATAGTACTAAGGCTTCGACGACTCCGCCTGCAACTGTCTAATATAGTACTAAGGCTTCGACGACTCCGCCTGCAACTGTCTAATATAGTACTAAGGCTTCGACGACTCCGCCTGCAACTGTATAATATATATAGTAGAAAAGGATAATTGTATATTATGTAGGTATTTAAGAACACTGAATATTATAACGTAGGTTGAACGTATACAATTTGCTTTATATATACACTAATAGCGTTCCTA
Source organism: Eupithecia abbreviata (assembly GCA_943735965.1). Taxonomy (NCBI): domain Eukaryota; kingdom Metazoa; phylum Arthropoda; class Insecta; order Lepidoptera; family Geometridae; genus Eupithecia; species Eupithecia abbreviata. The sequence goes on along the minus strand of OX030981.1, from coordinate 13,049,149 downwards.
CTCATACACACCTAAGTACATAATGATATTCAAATTAAAAACAGCTAACTAGTAAGATCTGCACACTAAGAATAAGCATTGAATATAATATATATAATAAGTAGTCTGAAATAAAGATCATTATTATTATTATTATTATAACGCATAGAGTAAAATTACTAACTACCCCTTGTACAAGTAATAAGTGGATAACGGGGCTGGTTCACTTCTAGAATTACGTATATTTCGTCAAAGGGTTAAGTTTAATAGTTTATAGTTAATCTATAAGTGATACTGTTTGTTATCCCTAAGAAAGAAAAATAAAAACAAGACAAGTGCTATGGAAATTGAATGTAATTGAATTAGTTGTGGGTCCAAAGTGTGAGGTCTCGAGGCGCGGCCAAGTGCCTATCGATTTCAATACAGAGATGCTAATTGAGGGGCTCCACAATATTGGACAAGCGTCCCCACCAGAGATAGCTCCATCCTAAGGTTGCCTGGAAGAGATCGCTTCTAAGCGATAAGGCCGCTTTTTTTACTTGTATCATGTGATTTGTCTTTTATAATGATCTGTAACTGGTGTATACATAAAGTATTTTTGTATTGTATTGTCATACTAATATTACAAAAAGGGAAGTTTTGATTTTTTGTTTGTTTGTTTGTAATGAACAGGCTCCGAAACTACTGCACCGATTTGAAAAATTATTTCACCGTTGGGAAGCTACACTATCCCCGGTGAACATAGGCTATATTATATTTTCAAAAAAGTAAGGGATCCGTACTAAAACCGTGCGAAGCCGGGAAGGTCCGCTAGTACTTTATAAAACATTGCCACCCTTCACTACATAGTATGAAACAAAGTCGCTTCCCGCTGTCTGTCTGTCCCTATGTATGTTTAGATCTTTAAAATTACGCAAAGGATTTTGATGCGGTTTTTTTAATAGATAGAGTGATTTAAGAGGAAGGTTTATAAACCACTAGCTGACCCCGCGGGCTTTGTTCAGCCTTAGAGGCAATAAAAATAAAAAAGGGATAAAAAGTATTCTTTGTCCGTCTCCTGGTTTTAAACTACCTCCCCACCAATTTTCAGCTTAATCGGTTCAGCCGTTCTTGAGTTATAATAATAGTGTTGTTGTGTGTTGTAACTAACACGACTTTCTTTTATATATTTATATATAATATATCTATATATATAAAAGAAAGTCGTGTTTGTTACAATACTTATAACTCGAGAACGGCTGGACCGATTTAGCTGAAAATTGGTGGAGAGGTAGCTTAGAACCAGGAGTCTAACATAGGATACTTTTTATCATTTAAACAATTTGACACATAGATTTCCACGGGGGCGAAGCCGCGGGGAATAAAAAGTATCCTATGTTAGACTCCTGGTTCTAAGCTACCTCTCCACCAATTTTCAGCTAAATCGGTCCAGCCGTTCTCGAGTTATAAGTGTTGTAACAAACACGACTTTCTTTTATATATATAGATATATAATATATATGTATATAGAGACTTAAAGATTTCCAAGCAGGTGCAGCTAGTTACTGTTAACTGTTAAGCTTTAGTTATACCACAATTGTTGTTCCTACTTACTTAAGTTATAAGTTGTTCGTTTTGCATTCAAATAAAATAAATAAATAAAATATTTGTGCTATTTTATAAGTACGGGAGCAAACAGATGAAGTAAACCGCGTGTTTGGAGGAAAGGTAACGTAGACTCCAGCTTACACGTACTTAACCACAACTTAAGCCTGGCTCCAAAAGTTTCGTGTCACAGGTGGCTGGCGCCGTGCTTAGTACACCTACAGGGTGCTCCGAAACATAGCACACTTATTTACCTACTTTATTTTTAGTAGAATTTGAAGTAAGAGCTAAATTCATATTTACAATATTTTAAGTAACTGTCTGCGCACCACGGTCTCCACGGACCAGCGCTATGGTACTATCTGCTCTGCACACGCTGAGTGGAGACCGACTTTGCCAGTTTCCCTGTTAATCTCAGTTTAATTTATAAAAGTCTCTGTTCTGACAAAATATGATATATATTTTGTCAGAACTGTTTTTACTTTTTACTATTTGAACAGATAGGGATCCGTACTAAAGCTTACGGAATCACAATATTTTAAGTAGGTATAAACTGTATCTGAATGGTCTAATATACTTACTAGATGTTAAGTCTATTAAGTTTTATAATATTGATATTTAGTAGCTTTTGTTATATTTATACAAGTGGTAAATAGAAAAAGCTATGTACTACCTTTATCTACTACACGCTATATTCCCTCCCCGAGGAATATACATTTATTTATTTATTTAATAAAATAAGGTTCAACCACATACATACATATCCAACACTTTACTAATTACGTTAGTTAGTTACTTCACCCTGTACAAGTAAAACTCTACAACCCGTACACATAAAATGTTTACTATAGTCAAAGTCTGGATTTAACGGGAACAGGCACGTCTGAGAGATCCGACGTATTTTCATTTCAAATTCCTGGGTAGGTACAAATTCAGGATACTTGGGCAAACAAGAGGCATTCGGAATGTCGTGTGCCCTCAGATGAAAATGTCAACCGTCTACAAGACAGGCGCCCTGGGCCTCTCTGGGCCACTTTGGGCACATCTTGATAATTGGCATAATTTGACAGATAACAAGGAATAAGGAATATTTCTTCGTCCCTCTAGTTCTCTATTCGCTGCCGGACAATGATATTCAAAATCATATAAATTTGAAAGTTAAAGAGGTTTGTAACTTCGTTAAGCTAAATTTTGGATCAGAAATAATTTATGCGTGGATATGAAATAAAATAACGAGTGCCAGGCTCGACGTAAAGGGACTCGACGTACAGACTACGAATGTTGAATTTTTTGTTTATTTTTAAGTTGTGTGTGTTTTAATTTTATATGGATTTAATGATGATCTGAAATAAACGAATAATAATAATAATAAAGTGAATCATTCATACGAGCCAAATTGAAAAAAAGTTACGCGAATAGCTTATTGAACTACTATTGACTCACCGATGACTCATGACGTTGTACGGGATAGGGTTGACTCACCGGTGACTCATGACGTTGTACAGGATAGGGTTGACTCACCGGTGACTCATGACGTTGTACAGGATAGGGTTGACTCACCGGTGACTCATGACGTTGTACAGGATAGGGTTGACGGTCGCCGACACGTAGTAGAAAGCCCCGGCCACGTAGAAGAGATGCTCGTTGATGGTGTGGTAGTGCGGAGACGACGTGCCGTAGATGAAGAACAGACGCTGGAAGTGGAACGGCGCCCAGCACAGGAAGAAGGCTACCACCACCGCCGCTGGAAGGTACCCGGGGTTAGTTATGAATGTTATGATAGAATAGAACAGTCGAGTCGAGTATGAAAGAAGTTTCAGACCGAGGCAAGCAATATACATATTGCTTCAATCGAACAATATGCAAGTCATAAAATTAAAAACAAGGTATGAAATAAAATAAATATTCACAAATACTCGTAAAAATAAATATAATATAAAATCAACGCAGTTTATAAATTATCGTAAGAATTCTCAGTCCACAAGTTGAATTTGCTCAAAGAAGGTTGTCAAAATAGTTACCAGATTACATTAATTCTTTACTATGTCTAAGTAAAGAAATAAGTACCTAGGTACTTCGTACATGACGTCGTCGATCCGTTGATTGACGTTGCTTTCAACCATAAAGTTGAACTACTCAAAGGCCAAAGCTTTAGCGGAAATTGTCTTCTAAAGATCTTGTAGGGTCTTTATAAAATAGAAATAAATTTATCTCTAAGATGTGATCTCAGATTCCGGAAACGGCGATCTTTGATATCTGAGTCGTGCAAATATTTCATTCCTTCTCACAAATAGTGATTTTCTCTAGCTCAAGATTCGCTCAACGACTTCATTCGCCGAAATATGAATAAAATTCATACAGCGAAAATACGTTCAGAATGTACTTATCTAAGTATTGATATTTTGGAGAAATAAGAAGGTAACATTGGTCTTTTAACTGTATATTAACCTAAATTGAAGATTTAAAATATCGCTCACAAATCGGTAACGCACTTGAACTTACCTACAAATGTAGAGGAGCCTCATTCGATTAACAACAAACTTCGAACCATAGCTTCCAACTAACAAACATCCCTGACAAACTATATACGGGACAATTTATTTATCATATCATATCATATAATTTATTGTAATTTCATGCATACAGGTAGTATCTTAGGTGTAGTCTTAGTGGGTAGGTACACAATGCATAGAAACCCTGTCAGGGCACAACAATTTTTGGGTTATTTTTAAATGTTAGCCTAAAATTCTAAACAATCATTATTTGTAAAATTAGGAATGTCATATAGGAATTATAGGAATGTCATGATTAGGTAGATAGGCTTACTAATTTAATCTGTAGGTATGTCAGCTAGTACACTTTCAGTTTTTTGTTTTAAATTGTGATCGGAGAAAAATTCGTGGATTGAATAATAGCATTTTTGTAGTAGTAAAGTTTTCAAGTGTTTCGTAAATATATTATTTTTTGGTTCGCATTTTAGGATTTCAGGTAGTTTGTTAAATATTTTAATTAATCTAAATTTGGGGCTGTTGCTAACAGTTGTTAGGGTTGTATCAGGGAGTACTATTTTATTTTTATTTCGTCTATTATAGTTATTGTCTAGTTCTTGTTTTGTTTTAAAGTAATTTTTATGTTTTCTAACAAACATTGCCGCTTGTAATATATAGATGCAGGGTAAACTAAGTATTTTCTTTTGGATAAAGTGTGGTTTGCAGCTTTCTCGCGGAGGAATATTTATAAGGATACGTATTAATTTGTTTTGCATTATAAAAAGTTGTTCAAAGTCCGTACTGTCACTCCATAGTATAACACCATAGTTGAAAGCTGAACACGCATGAGCATAGTAGGCAGTTAGGGCAGTTTGGTAGTTTGTGTTTGATTTTAAAACACTTAGAGCGTATACAAAACGCGATAGTTTGGTTTTAGTAGATTCAATTTGTTTTTTCCAATTTAAAAGTGTATCTAGGATTATTCCTAAGAGGCTGAAGTCGCTTTGCTCGTCAATTTTCATAGTTTTGGTAAGATTTTTAAGGTCTAAAGGTTTTTTTTTGTATGTTCTAAATTGTACTATTTTAGTTTTACTATAGTTTATTTCTAAGTTATGTTCTCTGAGCCATTGTTCGCATACATTAAATGATTCCTTAATATAAGTTATGTCAATGTCCATTGTGCTGCTGAAAAGAAGCGACACGTCGTCAGCGAAGAGTGTGCATGTCGTGGAAATATATTTTGGCAAGTCATTTATGTATATCAAAAAGAGGGTACATCCGAGTACACTTCCTTGTGGAATAGATGCGTTTGTTGTCAATATATCGGATGTTACCTTAGTTGTTTCGCGTTATAATTAGTACTACCTTAGTTGTTTCGCGTTATAATTAGTACTACCTTAGTTGTTTCGCGTTATAATTAGTACTACCTTAGTTGTTTCGCTTTACTTATTATATTTAGTTTGTGCCAGCCAACTCTCAATTAATACTCGACCAGATATCATTGGAATTTAGATTGAATCCGTGTAATTGTAAAACCGCAAATGGCGGACATTTGAATTTACATTTTAGAATGGAATAACACAATTGAAGCTTTTCATGTTCTCAAGAATATTAATAACTACATTATCTATATAAGAAGTAAAATAATATAAAAAAACTGATAGATTACGACTTGAGCCCGCCACAAGCAAACAACTATCTATAACCAAATTACATTTTCAACAGTAAATAATCTAAAAAGTAACGCTAATCATTTTAAGCCCTTGTCGCAGGGTGGGGCACAGGGCTTCCCATTTCAACAGCTAATTGAACTACTGGGAATCAAGGTCCCATGCCACTTTTGCGGTGATGTACTTAGGAGCAACCTCTCCTAAACGAATCAACTTCATTCCGTATTACTATCATGGAAATAACCCAAAATTGATGGCGTTATTTACTTAAGGCACTTACGGATATCTGACTGAGCGTGACTTTTTCACGTGTTCCTACAAGTATGAAAAATAAATAAAATACAATTAGTTTATTTAGGACAATTTCGGATCCATAGAGTGTTGAGAAGCCCATACAAAACAAGTAAAATTAACCGTAGTAGTACAAAGTATCACTACATACTTAGTATAAAACAACCCGCTGTCTGTCTGTCCCTATGTATGGTTAGATCGTTTAAACTACGCAACGGATTTTAAAACGGTTTTTTAGAAATATAATGATTCAAGAGAGGAAGATTTATAAACTAAACAGATTCCCGAGGGCGAAGCCGCGGGGCGCAGCCAGTTAAATATAATATAGGTGTCCTCTCTAGATCGCCTTCCGGATAAAGCTTACCGATGAGGAACATCTATCTGGATTACCAGTATTGAAGTTGGTTCTTCGTTACACCAGAAAGTTTATCTCTGTCAAACTGCTTAAAGAAGTCTCTATGTAGTTTGTGTGTGTTTGTTACCGCCACATTCTAGAAATGAGATAAGTACAGAATAGCTCATATAAATAAATAATGCTGGACAATCCACACAGCATCTAGCCCCAAGCTAAGCAGAGCTTGCGTTTTGGGTACTAGATGACTGATATACTTAATACAATACATTACATAGATAGATATTTTTTATTAGGTACACATAAAAAACGGCCAAAGCACCCGGAAGTCACCTATTTCTACGTACTTATTTCTTATACCAACTATACTAGATAAAGTAAATAAAAGTGAGTTTTCGTTTGTCTGTATTTGTTTGTGCTAGCCTAAGTATAAGAAATAGGTACGTCCTAGGTTACTTACTTTTCCGCAGACTACACATTTTTTTGCTGTTTAAAAAAAACATTTTAATGTAAGTTATAAAGCAATAACATGTATAACACAATTATAATATGTGCCCTGTGATTGGACATTTAAAGGGCATAAAAAGACATAGTTTGGACATTTACTCATTAAAACTTTTACAAAGATCGTAAGATAAATGTTCTAAAATAAAGTAATGAAGCTACGCTTGGTCGATGCAAGTACCAGGTGTAGAATGTCGTGACCGCGATCGAAGGCAGGCACGCTGAGGGAAAGACGTCATCGCTGAGTCGGCAAAGTAAGTACTCGGAGAATGACAATTATACTGGATGGACAACAAATGCACTGGCATGGTGCATTCCTGGGTTCCAGATTAGGTGCATAGTTTCTATGTAACAGTCGTCTCACCCAGCATCCGTATGATGTTCTTCTTGGACTGCGCCTGGCGCGCCTCGCCGTGCACGCTGCCGTTGACGCCGCTCAGCGTGCCCGCGTGCCCGGGCTTGTTCGTGTGCGTAGACCTGAGGGAACGGGCATATTGTTTATTTATTATTCTTTTTATTGATCTTGTTAAAACAAAAAGAAATAAAACCTTTCTTTTCTTAGGCACTACCGCTTGGCACTACTAATAGAGTCAAGGTAAATTTTACTTTCCCGTGACACCACCATTCTTATTGGCTGATTAAACGCATACCCGGCCTAAGGCGAGTCGTACTCGCGCACGAAGGGTTGCGTACCATTTATCTATAAGAACGAGCAACAACAATCGCGTTTGTTGTATAGGATGGGAGCCCCCTTCAATATTTGTTTTATTCTATTTTTTAGAATTATTTGTTATAGCGGCAACATAAATATTATTTGTGAAAATTTTAACTATCTAACTATCGCGGTGCAAGAGACAAACATGCCTGTGACAAACGGACGGTAAAAGTAAAGTAAAGTAAAATATCATTTATTTCTTTAGGCTTACAAAATAAGCACTTAGACAAGTCATATTTTAAATATAAATTATTATCAAATAAAATTATTTTACTGTTCACTTCAATTTTTTGTCCACTAGTGGAAGAAGTGAAAAGAAACCACTAGCATGTTCATCTCTTATATGTCTAATACATGGTTATTTGCCTATTTTAAGTCTAAATATAATATGATTCGATACATGTCAATATTTAAGTAAAGCTATGTACAACAACAAATTACTTACTACATACTATTGTCGGTGCGAAACTGAGCGACATCTGGCCAAGCATTAACATCATTGTGATAATCATTTATGGAGTAGAAAGCCTTCTTGATGAGATTTAGTTTTATGTAATTTTTAAATTTACGAATAGGGAGCTCAGTTGCTTCAGATGGAAGCTTATTATAGAAGCGCACGCTATTGCCCATAAATGATTTCCCTACCTTGTGTAATCTAAATGATGGGATGTGTAACTTGTTCTTGTTTCTTGTATTTCTATTGTGAACATCACACTTTTTCATAAGGCTATCCTTATTTTTGTGGGTATACATTAAATTTTCATAGATGTATTGCGATATTACAGTCAGAATATTAATGTTTTTAAATAATTCCCTCAAAGAATCTCGTGGCTTTAATTTATAAATAGCGCGTACCGCCCTTTTTTGAAGAACAAATATGGTCTGGATGTCAGCTGCCTGTCCCCAAAGCAAAATACCATAAGACATAATACTATGGAAGTAACTGAAATAAACTAACCTAGCTGTGTCTTCATTGGTAATATATCTAATCGTTCGAACTGCATAAGCTGCTGAAATAAGTCTACCTGCCAGAGCCTCTATTTGCGACCTCCATTGAAGAGAAGAATCAATATGTAACCCTAGGAATACATCCGTATGGTCCGTCCGTTTGTCACCAGGCATGTTAGGGTTAGGCTGTCTTAGTGATAGGGTCCCGTTATATCATTTGGGTCCGGAACCCTAAAAAATTAGCTAAGCCGTAATTTAGGATACATTTGATTGTGTTCTATAAACCTGATGAAAAGTTATTGTCGAGGGCTGCGAGACTACTATTACGACTACGCCATATAGTCGTACAGTCGTCATCATCATCATCAGCCTACGTTAGTCCACTGCTGGATATAGTACTCCCCCAATGAGCGCCACAGCGCCCTGTCTACAGTCGTCGTATTTGAAGTACCTAAATCCAAAATCGCCAAAAAGTTACGTACCTACTTACCTATTGCATTTCAAGCACTTACTTTGAAAACCTAAATTGCAATAAGTGGTATAAATAAACGATTTGTATCCATTTCTGAACGCGGTTGGTTGGTTTTGTGAACTCTGTGTGTGCTGATATGCATGCACCCTTTGAACATTGAGCTTACCGCATTTTCGAGACCACATTTTGTGGAAAGCAAGAATATTAGATTATAACGTACGAGCATATTTTATATTGGATCTCAATATTGAAACTAGCATGAATAGACTGAGTGATATGATTTCTGTCAAGAAGAGTCTAGACTTGACTCTGTCAGTGCTTCACATCAGGAATAAATTCAATAATGGAAGCTTCTAGACGTCTTATGTTCTTAATACTTATGCATACAGGCGTATAGAACTGAACTAAGGCGGATAAACCTGTGGCTGAATCAAAGAAAGTATTACACCAGTGATAAATGAGAACCATGAGCAACCGACCCGACTTAGGTGTGCATCTTAAATAATAAAAATAAACAATTTAATTATTAGAAAAAGCCTTAAAATTAATTTGAAAACATAGTAGTATTGAATTTTTAATTCAATTAGTATCTACAAAAAAGCATCCATATTTAAAACTATTATGATGTATAACTTAACAAGATTCAGGCTCAATACATGGTAACATTTATTACTTGTTTTAATATTTTATCGTCTTTGGTAGTAGCATGAGTTTGAGTAACATATTTGTATAACAAATTTATTCAGGGAGTACAAAGTAAAAATAAATGTTTTCAAATAATAATATAGCATGCAAATTAAAATACAGTTAAAATAATATGGCATAGAGATCAACCGAGTATACAGTGCGCAGGCAACAGCCGCTTTGTCTGACAATGCAAATATACGACTGCGTTATTATGACATTCCATGACCTGTAATTTAAAAAAAAAAAAATACATTTTATTTAGATTTTTATTATTATTCTAGGCACCTTTGTCACAGCAAATCATTTTGTTTATTTTCATTTGTCAATTTGTATTTGCAGTCATTGTTTTTTCTGTGTTTCTAATCTCTACTTCTTACAAACCCCTAAGGTATTTCCTTCCTAGAAACATCATCATCATCATCAGCCTATTAGCAGTCCTAGAAACATATCATTCTATAAATAGTAATATGTATAATATTAAATTAGAGTATCACAACATCAAGTTTATCAACGATTCCTACGACGGAATAAATGACTGGAATGGAAATGTATCATGATTTGTATCCAATCATTTGTTTATCCATTGTGGCGAAGACTCACAACTGAATATTAGATCAATATTAGAACACGGCGCAGCGGATGGCGAGACATTTGACTGTATGAATATAGTTGTTGTACCGACCGAGGCAGTGGATAGTGCTTTGTCTAGTTCCCGACTACAGCGTCGAGAGAGTAAGTGCCTGTGTTCATGATTCTAGTTCATTGTTAATTTATTAATAGCTATTGGTTACAGTCACATACAATACAATATAACTTTATTGCACCATCAATACAAAAATAATAATAATAATAATACACCCAGTCCATCCATCCATCACAATAGCCTGGTTTTATTTCTTTCATTTTTCTTTGCAATAGTCTCTACACCTGGCGGATACCATCTTTGGGTGTATCATATTGTGCACCCGAGGATGATACCCGCTATGTGTAGCCATCGCCTTTAGATTAACTTCTCAAAGGGCCTCTGTGCTGTTGGCTTCGGTCCCACGCAAGCCTTCCAAAGGACCGGGTCACTTTATGGCCCGAGATCATGGTAAATGAGAGACATAATAATACTATATAATTAGACGCCTTGGACTGTAGGGTTCGTCAACTTTTAGTCACTCATCGCATGCGACACCCTCGATCTTCGGTAATGAGATTGTATATCCCACGAAATGTGGTGGTCGAGGCTTTTTAAACGCCAAGACCCTACACAACCGTGAGGTATGCAATCTCAGAAATCAGTTTTTACAAGTTGAATACCAGATGCATCGCGATGTGGTTGCAGTAGATAAGAACCTTACCCCTCTCTCCTTGGCTAACGAGAACTGGCGCAAACCTGTGGTGATGAGCATCCAGGACCGGAAGACTATATGGGAGAGCAAAGAGCTGCATGGGAGATTCTACAAGGTTCTCACAGGACCTGATGTAGATCTCCTAAGCTCAGTGAACTGGCTACGCTTTGGTGACCTCTTTGGGGAAACCGAAGGCTTATGGACGAGGTGGTAAAGACGAACAATTATCGAAAGTATATCATGAAAGACGGCACGATCGATATTTGTCGAGCGTGTCATCTTCCTGGGGAGACCCTCCGTCATATACTTTTGGGTTGTTCGCACCTTGCTAACTCTCAGTACTTGCACAGACATAACCAAGTAGCCAAAATTATACACCAGCAACTTGCTCTCCGATACGGCCTTACTGGTCCTGAAGTTCCGTACAATAAGTACACACCGGCGCCAGTTCTTGAAAATGGCCGTGCCACGCTCTATTGGGACCGATCTATCATTACGGACAGGACTATTCTTGCGAATAAGCCTGATATTGTACTGATAGATCGGTTAGAACGGAGGGCGGTGCTCGCTGATGTCACCATACCGCATGATGCTAACCTCGTTAGAGCTGAGAAAGATAAACTTAGCAAATATCTTGACTTGGCTAACGAGGTTGTCAGCATGCGGGATGTAGATTCAGCTACCATAGTCCCGATAGTCGTTTCGGTTAATGGCGTAATAGCGAAGAGCCTCGATCAACACCTGAAGAGACTCTCGCTAGGAAGTTGGATCAAGGGCCAGATCCAGAAGGCGGTACTCTTGGACTCGGCACGTATCGTCAGGAAGTTCCTTTCTTTGCAGCCCTAGTCACCGGCCGCTCGAGCCTAGCTTCGCGGTCGGTGATTTACCGTTTTGATATATTTTTTACTGTAGAATAGTTTTTTACAATTTTTGTATTTTCTATAGTAAAAAATGTATTTTATACGAGAATTTTAAATTAATAAATGAGTGTATAATAATACTAAAGGATCTTAATACTAATTATAACTAGTGGCACAATCGGCGGCCTTATTGCTTAAAGCGATCTCTTCCAGGCAACCTTTGGATGGATAGGATCGGTATGTTTTAAAGCTGACGGTGGCGTAATTATCAAGATAATTATATATAAAATAATTGATATTTATCTTAAGTACATATATATAATAGAACTAAAAAAACAGGAACAATTAACATAGAAAATAAAACTAAAAATAAAAATCAAGAAATATTATCACATATTATATGCTATTTGTACAAAAACTACATATATCCACATTATAATACACAAAAATACATTATCAATTACATTTTAAAGTCATAAACTCATTATAATTACAAATCGATTGGGATATCAGTTACTTGTTTAGTTTTACCTTCTGAGATTGTATCTACACATGTAATGCTCGTTATTACGGAGGCAGAAACAAATAAGTTTGGAGTTGCAGGGCACATTCAAAGCTGTTGCCAGTTTCATTTCTAGCAGATATTTTATGAAAGGAATTATTCCTTCATGTTGTTCCTTGAAAACTTAGGATATATAGTAAACTTTGTTAGTGCGAGGCCGGATTTTCTGTACCTTAGTATTTTCTGTTTGGGAAATAGCGCAGAAGACATTATTTATGGATATAAACCGGTGATATGGTTTTTTGTATGGGATTCTTTGATTATTTTACTAAATAAACTAGGTTTTATTTCTTTAGGCTTACAAAATAAGCACTTAGACAAGTAAATTTTTATACTATACATTATTATTAAATAAGATTATTTTATCTTTTTTATATTTATGACTGTGTGGTGTCGGCCGTGATAGAATAGCACCACCCCAACTCTTCTCGTGGGTGTCGTAGAAGGCGACTAAGGGACATACACCGGGGGGCGAGTAGCAGCGTCCCTTGCAGCACACTCCCTATACTGCGATCCCCAACCCGCATGCCCAGCGTGGGGATTATGGGCATCAACCCCCCCATGGATAGACACGCCAAAAGAATGTGGCCCCCAGTTCCCGGCCGCCTCGCTATTCCTGGCCATGGCAGCCTTTAGTCAAGGCAAGCTTAAAACGCAGGTATATAGTAATATAAGTGCGTGTGTAGTAGGTATATACGATATGTACCTACTGTCAACCTTCTTACGTTATTGCTTCGCTTATTTGTCGACAATTTGTCATGCTGTCGTCAGTAGCCCTAAAACATTTCCGGGCCAAGGGCGCGCAAAGTTCATTGGTAAGTATTTACTTTGACAATAACAGTTAGGTCTGAAATCCTTCAGACCGGCCAATAACTAAGAAGCCAGCAGAATATAGAAATATAATCGTTTATTTGTAACCTAATATACAAAAACATAAAACAAACATGATTAAACAAATAAAAGACATTTCTGTAATTGAGTCACAAAACGGTCTCTGTCTCAGCATGAGTTAGCTGTAAGCACGTTGCAACCAACGCTGGTCTGCCGATAGAGCCGTTTGGTGACGTCACGGAAGATAACACAAGACAAATTATAACAAAGAAAAAAAGACAAAACAACTATAATAATAAAATATAAACCATGACAACGGTTACTATGAAACGGTCAACAAATAATTGTTGTCGGGAACGATTTGCACAAGGGCGGGATCCAATCAAACAGATAGCTAAGAACAAAATGATTTCAGTTAAGATAAACCTCCTTTATCCGTTTGTTTTCATGACGAGCTAGAGTTTGAGAATTTACCGCTTCTATCCATCCATTGCTCGGGACGGATTGTAAATATAATTTTTATTTACTCTAGGAGAGTAGACAAGCCCCGGAGCATTTAATCATCGGATAGTAAATAAAAATGATATTTTATGAACGGACACTTTTTTGTTCGTTTTAGTTAGTATTGGGACGTAGGTAAGGTTAACACGCATAATGGACCGACTGGAGTCCAAATGCGGAAACAGGAGTTTCCGCACCTGTTTCCGCATTTGGACTCCAGCCGCCTCCACCTTAACCTGTAGGAAAGGTACTGTAAGAGTCTGCCCTTGGTAAATATGAGGTCTCTAAACCCTTAGTATGCTTATGTTATGTAGGTAAGGTATGATATGTTTAAGAAAACTATTATGATTTTGATATGTGCAAACTTATATTATTAGATGAAAACCTATTGATTAAAATTATAATGAATGGAGAACAAACAAACAACATCTAACGCATATATATATGTAGGTACCGTCTAAACGCTTTATGCCATCTCCGTTCCGTTGCGGGTATAAAGGACAAGAAAGGCCGACCCGAAATAAATGGAAAATCATCGAGGAATATACATAATATATTTATTTATTATGTACATTACATATACATATTTGTATAATGTATATATTTCTGGTGTAAACCAGTCACTTTAGTGTCGGAAGCAAAGATCTACTTCTGAATCCGAGTTACTGAGGTCGCACCATACATACCTATTTGTACAAAAACTACATATATCCACATTATAATACACAAAAATACATTATCAATTACATTTTAAAGTCATAAACTCATTATAATTACAAATCGATTGGGATATCAGTTACTTGTTTAGTTTTACCTTCTGAGATTGTATCTACACATGTAATGCTCGTTATTACGGAGGCAGAAACAAATAAGTTTGGAGTTGCAGGGCACATTCAAAGCTGTTGCCAGTTTCATTTCTAGCAGATATTTTATGAAAGGAATTATTCCTTCATGTTGTTCCTTGAAAACTTAGGATATATAGTAAACTTTGTTAGTGCGAGGCCGGATTTTCTGTACCTTAGTATTTTCTGTTTGGGAAATAGCGCAGAAGACATTATTTATGGATATAAACCGGTGATATGGTTTTTTGTATGGGATTCTTTGATTATTTTACTAAATAAACTAGGTTTTATTTCTTTAGGCTTACAAAATAAGCACTTAGACAAGTAAATTTTTATACTATACATTATTATTAAATAAGATTATTTTATCTTTTTTATATTTATGACTGTGTGGTGTCGGCCGTGATAGAATAGCACCACCCCAACTCTTCTCGTGGGTGTCGTAGAAGGCGACTAAGGGACATACACCGGGGGGCGAGTAGCAGCGTCCCTTGCAGCACACTCCCTATACTGCGATCCCCAACCCGCATGCCCAGCGTGGGGATTATGGGCATCAACCCCCCCATGGATAGACACGCCAAAAGAATGTGGCCCCCAGTTCCCGGCCGCCTCGCTATTCCTGGCCATGGCAGCCTTTAGTCAAGGCAAGCTTAAAACGCAGGTATATAGTAATATAAGTGCGTGTGTAGTAGGTATATACGATATGTACCTACTGTCAACCTTCTTACGTTATTGCTTCGCTTATTTGTCGACAATTTGTCATGCTGTCGTCAGTAGCCCTAAAACATTTCCGGGCCAAGGGCGCGCAAAGTTCATTGGTAAGTATTTACTTTGACAATAACAGTTAGGTCTGAAATCCTTCAGACCGGCCAATAACTAAGAAGCCAGCAGAATATAGAAATATAATCGTTTATTTGTAACCTAATATACAAAAACATAAAACAAACATGATTAAACAAATAAAAGACATTTCTGTAATTGAGTCACAAAACGGTCTCTGTCTCAGCATGAGTTAGCTGTAAGCACGTTGCAACCAACGCTGGTCTGCCGATAGAGCCGTTTGGTGACGTCACGGAAGATAACACAAGACAAATTATAACAAAGAAAAAAAGACAAAACAACTATAATAATAAAATATAAACCATGACAACGGTTACTATGAAACGGTCAACAAATAATTGTTGTCGGGAACGATTTGCACAAGGGCGGGATCCAATCAAACAGATAGCTAAGAACAAAATGATTTCAGTTAAGATAAACCTCCTTTATCCGTTTGTTTTCATGACGAGCTAGAGTTTGAGAATTTACCGCTTCTATCCATCCATTGCTCGGGACGGATTGTAAATATAATTTTTATTTACTCTAGGAGAGTAGACAAGCCCCGGAGCATTTAATCATCGGATAGTAAATAAAAATGATATTTTATGAACGGACACTTTTTTGTTCGTTTTAGTTAGTATTGGGACGTAGGTAAGGTTAACACGCATAATGGACCGACTGGAGTCCAAATGCGGAAACAGGAGTTTCCGCACCTGTTTCCGCATTTGGACTCCAGCCGCCTCCACCTTAACCTGTAGGAAAGGTACTGTAAGAGTCTGCCCTTGGTAAATATGAGGTCTCTAAACCCTTAGTATGCTTATGTTATGTAGGTAAGGTATGATATGTTTAAGAAAACTATTATGATTTTGATATGTGCAAACTTATATTATTAGATGAAAACCTATTGATTAAAATTATAATGAATGGAGAACAAACAAACAACATCTAACGCATATATATATGTAGGTACCGTCTAAACGCTTTATGCCATCTCCGTTCCGTTGCGGGTATAAAGGACAAGAAAGGCCGACCCGAAATAAATGGAAAATCATCGAGGAATATACATAATATATTTATTTATTATGTACATTACATATACATATTTGTATAATGTATATATTTCTGGTGTAAACCAGTCACTTTAGTGTCGGAAGCAAAGATCTACTTCTGAATCCGAGTTACTGAGGTCGCACCATACATACCTGTGATCTGGGGTTCTGATCATTGCACCGCGCCAGTACCTTAGTAAAGGCCGTTTTGAAGGTATTTTACGTATCTAAGTCCCAAAGTGGGGTAAACGTGTTTTTGAGTGGAGACCGCGACTCGGCAAACGTAGTGTAGGAAGCCCTCTGGCCAGGTAGGATGACGACCTGCAAAGAACTGCTGATGCTGGATGCGGCAAGCTTGACAGGGCGCTATGGCGCTCATAAGGGGAGGCATTATGCAGTGAACTACTGTAGGTTGTTGATGATGATGCTGAAAGTTCCATACTTTAGAAGGAAATTTGCTAAAATCAGATTATCCTTTGTTAAGAATCAACAAAGGTTCTAATAGATTATTGTTCTGTGGTTCAAATTACCCTCATCTCGGTTAAATCTCTGTAAGAGCCTATTTCACGAGATGATGTGACGTTTATTTTAATAAACATCATAGAAATATGCGGGACCTCTGTGTTTAATGTAATTAAACACGTTTTTATTATGTTTTAGTTATAAATAGCGTTTGCCCGCGGCTTTGCATGTGTTGCCTAGGTGATACGTGCATATAGAGGATTGGGTACCGGGATCCCGGTTGATTGCCAGAAAAATAACCGATAAGTGCAAATCTATAATTAATTTGTTCTTATCATCAATTTGAGCTAACTACAATATGTTGGCTTAAATTATCTATTATCATAGTTTTGCGATTATTGGAACCATTTGCATGAATCCACGCTAAAACGAACTTTGTTTCAATCTTTATTTTTTAGTGTATTGAATTATTGTTGTTTTTAGTAACGAATATTTGAAAAACATTATTTCGAATTAATTATTAAATATATATCAAAAAAATAAAAATTCTTTATTTCCGAGTATACAGGCATCACACTACCCACACACAGACAGACACTACTTTGTATTTGATGCAATGCTTAGACGTGCTTTCTCACTCCATAACTCGCGCTCCATTTCTTTCGACGTGAAAAAGCAACAAATACGCAAATAGCATGGGTCGGCCGCATAGCATTGGGAGATGTTCCAAATTTTTCAAATTCGATGCGTTTATTTCAGACATCAGTTTATAGTAAAGGTCCATATCTGAACTTAATTATATAAATAAAAATTAAATTTACCAATGCACGTAGCGTACATATACAAGTCACAATTAAACATATAAGTTACAATCAAAAACATAAAATATTTAATTTAAAACACCCCTACAAAACAATTAAATATAAAAATTCCAAATAAAATGCAAATTAATAATATGGTTTTTAAATGATTTCAAAATTGCCCGTAGATTTTTTATCTTATCTTTATTTTATCGTTACGGTCAGCAGCGAGCTTTTTCTCCAACGGTTATGATAACGTCTCATTTCATTTTGATCCCGTAGATTATTTTGAGAGCCTACACGAACAACAAAGCAGATTCCAATGGGCCACTAAATTCTGTCTTATCTAAAGAGCCAGGCTGATATAACTGCGGGGAACATTTATAAAACACTCTAAAGCTTTAGAATCAGATACAGAATAATCTTTGCTTCCATTTGAAAAATAAAAAACAAAACGGTTATTTATTTCAGATGGAGATAAATTTATATTTGTTTCGCTTCTAATTATTCTATGAAGTGTTTTTTTTTTTTTATAAATATAAAAAGGGGGAATAGGCCTATGTCCACCAGTGAACCAGTGAGCTGATATGCTACTCAAGGCCACGTTTCAGATCCCAATTGGGAGCACTCAAGAACACGTTATGATTATGGCTATTTTAGTTAATATTATTTTATTTAAAACTTGAATTGTGATGAAACTGTCTGACTTATAATATGTTAATTATAATACATTTCTGCACCAGTTCGATATAAATACAATAATGAAACAGTCAGACCTCACAGCAGTAATGACGATCGATTTTCTTGTGGAATATTGAATTGCGTTCTAGATGGTTGCCAAGTGCCACGCAGGGTAATAAATAATGCACAACATATCGTGAAGGCGCCTGGAGGCTTATTACACGCCCCATCGAACTGAGTGGTTTCATGCCTGACCTTCTGGCGCGGGGGTATTGGCTGAGATGAAGGGGGTTCGGTTCTCGTTTTGAATTGTATATATAATATTAATATGATAATATTTGTTTTTACCAATAAATAATATTATAAAGAGGAAAGGTTTTGTTTGTTTGTATCGAATAGGCTGCGAAACTACTGGAACGATTTCAAAAATTATTTCACCGTTGGGAAGCTACACTATCCCCGGTGAACATAGGCTATATTATATTTTCAAAAAGTTAGGGATCCGTACTTAAACCGTGCGAGGCCGGGAAGGTATTTATAAAACCAATAAATTGATTATTCAGATTTTTCTCGCTGTGCGATACTGTTTTGCAGTTATTACGTTGTTATGTTTTTTATATAAAAATAAGTAGGGGAAAAATAGAATTCCTATCATCATTGTCAGCATCTATTATTCCAGTAGCTCTATGATATATTTATCATAGAGCTACTAAGAGACAGAGGAAAAAGTAAAATATAGCTATATTTAGCTATATTTTACTTTTTCCTCTGTCTCTGGTGTCGCGACTGTCGGCCATCTACTACGGCCCATGCCACGTGCGATAATCATCACCTATTTTTTATAATTGCGTGTTCGGTGCACTGACTTCGGCGTTGTTTGTTTTTGCTACATGTGCCACTAATTTCTGGCTATGCTATATATTTATGGGCGTTGTCGTGGTGAATGTTGTCTTAAATTTCCCAAAAACAAACATTAATCGACTGATATATCGATAACGCGTTCCAGTTAGAACGCTCAACTAATGGGCGAATGCATAGCGATGCATTGTTAGTTAAGTTCAATAATTGTTGGGCTCTATACGAGGGCTCAGCTTTTAATTTAAACTTTTCAGCAAAGTTGCGGCTTTGTTCAATTTTGTATTTTTCACCGTCAGTACAAGTTGTATGAGTTGAATTACTGAATTGTATTAGGTACTCTCAAAGCAAAACTTGGCCTTTGTTCTTGTAGCATTAAAGTAATAATTAAATTGAATAAAAGGGAACCTTTCCATTAGTGAGGCTACAGATGATGTCCACCTCACCTGCTTATAGGCTCGACTTTGATAGCTAAGAGGTCCTATTGATTGTGTTTGACTCATTCCTTCAAGCGTAGGAGCGGTGTAGCTCAACAGCAATATATTATTTCCCTTAGATTAATTGCCTATCTCTATTTAAAAGCAACAACAAGGTTATCCCGAAAAACTAAAACACAAACTTCAACAGCGCATAATCAATCTCACATATGGAGCGATAATGTTTAAAATTGAATTTGAAACGAATGAACGGTCAATTCATTTATGAATGAATGCTTTCAAAACCAATAATTGATTCGAGCTTCTGTTAGTGCTTTGCTTCTATGATACCAGTGTCGATAATATTTTCCACCAATATTCCATGAGTTTTGAATCCCCCTTTGTATAAAAAAACTATATATGTTTTTGAATCGCAGTTTTGTGAGAAAGCATCCCTAGCTTTTAAATCTAAGCCTTACATCTTAAAACAATAAAACATGTTAAAAATATGATTAGGAAAGGTAAATTCAAATACAATCAATAGCGGTACCATCATTGAATAGCTGGAACAAAATTTAAAGCTATACTTTAAGGTAAGCACCTACTTGATTAATTTGCGAAAAAAGACGTAAAAAGGTTAGTTAAAAAGTAGTGATAGCACGCACCCCAGCACGAACCGAATGCGCAGAGCCATGCGCACGTACAGCCCCAGGATGAGCACTGCTGGCAGTATGAAGAACAACAGACTGCTCAGCTCCCACAGCTTCCAGGACGGGAGCTCCAGCATGGCGCAGAACGCTGACTCCAGCGACGCGTTACCGGATCCTAAGGACAATAAAAGAAAATAATTATTCTGACAATTAGATAAGAACCTTCTATAAATAAAAGGAGACATGAAGAGGGCTATGTTCTAGAATAATACACAGGCTAATCGATTTTTGTGCCCCTGAGCTAGTATTTTAATAGTTAAGAAATATCACTTAACCATTTTTTTTAAATTGTACGTACATCAATCCTTCGGACATAACAGTATTCAGTCTTTTTGGTTTTCAGGCAGTTTGAGAAAAGGTTTTTTTTAGGATTCAGGCGTATCGAAAACAAGGTGTTTTGATTACTTCAGTCCTAACGTCTCGAAAGCCCCCAAGTTAATTCCTACCACATGGTGCACCCTACAAACGACGAGAACCACCAACTGGCAGTATTTGCGTGGTGGGTCACCGTTCAAACCCCCTACCTAGGTTATGAAGATTTGGGAAGGCCACGTTCAGCAGTGGAATAAAATTGTCTAAGCAACAAATATACTTATGCAGCACATCCAGCTTTAGGATAGCAATAACTATAATTGTGCTGCAAATGCAGAGTAATATCAGCTTACTTCGATTATTCCCTTCAATTAGATTTAGAGACAAGAACAAATGTACTAATCAGCGGAAAAGATAGATAGATAGATAGATATATTTATTTATTGATACAAATTTGATACATTTTGTTTATAGTATCTTAAATCCTAACATAGGTTTATCTAGATACTAGAGTTCTCTTAAAAATAATAAGGTTAAAAATTAAAATTAAAGTAATTAGCGCGGTAGGCAGTCACGCAACAAGCACAGTGACTTCGCTGTCCGCTGCATGGCTTGGCAGCCGCGCACAGGCGATCCACCAATCACGAGCGAGCAGCGACTCCACTGCGCCTGAGTTCAGCTACAGGATGCTCCTTGATGGTTAAATATAAGTTTAAGTAAAGATATGCCAGCTTGAAATATGAAAATAATGAAATTAAGATAAATAATATTTTATTAGTACGATTTTAATATTAGTTTGTTTAATTTTATTTTTAATTTCTATTGGTAGGTTATTTATTAAATAAGGAATTAAGTAAGAAGAGGTCCGTTTGCCGTAAAAATTATTAAATTTTGGTGTAGTTAGCTTATTTTCTGTTATACTTCTAGTAATTATAGTGTGGCTTTTAGGTATTTGGATATCTGGACGAAAGTACTGTTCTATAAGTAGGTTAATTTCCACTTTTTTGTGAATTGACAGCACACCGCAGTATTTAAATAGACCATCAGGATCGCCCGAGTACTTTGATTTTATTTTATGGGGCACTAGCTTTAGCTTTAGCTTTTAGCTTAAGTAGTCTATACTGTATATTATGGATCTGATCAAGATATGTTTTAAATGTCCTGCCGTTTAAGTAGCTACTTAGACCGTATGATATAATGCTTTCAACTAGTGTTTTATATAAGGTCAATAGAATGTCATATGGAATTTTATGTTTTATTATACAGAATTTGGCCATAATGGCTCTAAGCTTATTGCAGGTTTTGTCAATATGCTTCGCCCAGTTGAATCTGTTGTCTATTACTAGTCCAAGGTAGGTATGCTGAGTCACTTGCTCGATTAGTTGACAGTCTTTGGTGCAATTGTTAGAGTGTAGGCAATCGTGACTATGGGACACTACTTTCACACCCTCTCTGCCAGGACAATAATTATGGCTAGACCGAACATGGATAAGCTTCGTTTTACTTTCATTAATGACAAGACCTGAATCGTGTGACCACTTGCAAATGGCCGTGAAGTCATCTTGAATCTGGTCCTGTGCAATCAACGGATCCCTGTCAGCGGCCATTAGGCAGGTGTCGTCTGCAAATTGATAAACAGTGCAGCGCTTGATTATATTGTTCAGGTCATTAACATAGGTTAAATAATGCAGTGGCCCTAATACAGAACCTTGGGCTGTACCTTCAGTAACGTTAATGCTGTCGCTATATTCATCACCTACTCGGACTTGGTAGCATCGGTTCCTCAGGTAGTCTCTACACCATTCCAGCAAGTTGCCCCTTAGTCCGCTGTTCTCCAGCCTTTCAGTTAAGAGGTCATGCTTCAGTGTGTCAAATGCTTTCCCGTAGTCTATAAAGACTAGGATAACATGCCTTTTTGCATTCAGATGATGATTTACATTATCTGTAAAGCGGGATAGTAGTAGGGTAGTGCTTTTCTTCGGCTGGAAGCCATATTGTTGGGAAGACAAGACATCATTTGCTGAATAAAATTGCTGTACTTTACCACAAATGTATTTTTCTACAATTTTATCAACGACTGGTAGAATCGTAATTGGCCGATATTTTCCATAGTCATGTGTACTACCTCCTTTATGGATTGGTCGAACAATGCCAGTCTTTAATTCTGCAGGGTATCGACCAGTGGATATGCTAGTGTTAATTAAACGTACTAGGGTCCCAACGATTCGGTCAGCTAGCCTGACAACGTCTATCGCTCGAATCCCGTCAACGCCTGGAGCTTTGTGTGGATTGGTGCACTTAATTATTTTACCTATTTCAGTATTAGTGGCTTTCGGAAGAAACATTGATCTGTCCATAGGGATTGTATAGTCTTTTTTATCGAGTAGGTTCTGTGCACAGTTTGGAATAATTGATTTTACGTTTAATTGAAATTGCCTAGCGAAATTATTGCTTATATTCTGTAAACTTTCTTCACTAAACGCTTTTAATATAATTTTATCCAGTGAGTTATTTATTTTTCCAGTAATATTATTTATTATTTCCCATAGTTTTTTGGTGTCACTTTTAGCATTGTTTATTTCTGCTTTTATGTATTTATTTTTATTTTTATATAATGTTTTATTTATTTTGTTTCTTAATTTATTATACCTTAACCTTAGTTCTTTATTACTCGTATCCTTAATCCACTCAGAATATAGACGATCTCTGTTTTTAGTTAGTTTAATGATATTTTTATCGATCCATTTGTAGTTAATACGCTTAGAGTTACTAACTTTAGTTACGTATTTTGCTGCATTACAACAGTCATTGAAACTTTTGCAAAAAATTTATATATTATATCTGGACAATTCATAGTTGAAGTGGTTTCCCAGTCAACTTTTTCCAAAAGGTCATTTATTTTGCGATTGTTAAGTAAAGTTTTGTAAGTTGGAGCATCCTGTACATGAGAGTCGCCAACCAACGTTGCAGTGGTTATTCTATGATCAGCCAGTACAGTGCAGAGCGCAGCGGCATAAACTTCTCTCGTGCGGGATCGGATAAAAATATGATCAATGCAGCTTTTTGTTACTAATTCATTCAGTGTTTCAATCCTTGTATAGTCCGAAATTCCGCACGATAGACCATGCCCGCTCAAGATGCTCAAGTATGAACTTTTTAGCGGATTATCAATCTTCAGGTTTATGTTTATGTCGCCTAAGAATATCAAGTCAGTATTTAGAATCTGTGTAAACAAACGGTCTAATTCTAAAGTGAAAAGATGTTTATTATGTTTCGGTGGTCGGTAGACGGCGCACAGGGTTATAGAATAAGCATGATCGGTATTTATGGTACCGATAAGGCATTCACAATGCAAGGTGGTGACTTTCTTTTGCTTAAACTGGTATTTGTTTTTTATGTAAATAATTATTCCCCCACCTTTGCGATGCTTTCGCAACTCAGTGTGCATTGTATACCCCTGCAAATTATACAGTGACTTGATATTCTCAGACACATTTACCTCTGTTAGAACAATAACATCAATTGACGTTTCAAAATTTAATAATTGCTCAATTTTAGTAAAGTTCTTAATAAGCGATCGAATGTTTACATGTAAAAAGGTAAGGTTGTTAGGGTAAGAAGGTACTAATCTTTTATAATTTGAAAACTCATGACAGTCAAACAGTTCTATGATATTAGTGTCATCTATAAAATCCATAGAGATTAATAATAATTTACTTAGACAAAAGCAAAGTAGACTAGAAGTTTTATTCGTTTGCATTACTTAATAGATTTTGTATATCGTGTTTGGAGCGTATTTTAAATACCTTAGCGTTTTCATTCTTGCGAACTAGGACTTTTCCTTCTTTTACCCAAATAAATTTAAAGTAATCCTTAAGTTCTTGTTTAGCTTGCCACAGTAAGTTTTTTAGGTATGACGTAAGCGCTTCCCGTATGAAGATTTTCTCAGCAGCTGGTGCTCCAGACAGGTTCGGCATGAGTTCCTTTGCAGTAATGGTGACGCTCCGGGCGGCAGACATCAGCTTTTGGCGGGTAGACTCCTGGCGAACTCGAACGTGGACAAACCCAAATCCAGTGCGGCGATATGGCAGCCGCTTGACGGACAGGATATCCTCTACCGGTGCTCCAAGTTTCACGACTACATTTTCCACTAGCTTGGGTAGGTCTACATCATTTGAATCTGGAATCCCGGATATTTCAACATGATCTCCTAGCAGCTGCTGTTCCAATTCAACATTGCGCTGCTCCAGATACTCAATTTTCAGCAAACAGGATCTGTTCTGACTGTCGAGGTGGGTTATTTTCTTCTCCATGTCTTTCATTTTGTTGGTGAGAGCATCGATAGATTCCGAGAACTCATCCACTTTTTCACTACAGTACTGGAGGGAAGTGGCAACCGCGCGGATCTCCTGCGTTACGATGTTCCTAACTTCCTTCCTCAAATCCTGCAATACCTGTTTCATATCAAATGAAGCTCCTGCGGCAATAACCTCGTCATCGTCTTCGTCATCATAGTCAGCAAGGGTGACAAACGACTTCCTCCGAGAAGTGTTTAGGTTGCATTCGCTACACGTCCATTCCAGATTTTCTGCTGCTTTGAGGGATGCTAATTGCTTGTTACTTAGTCCGGAACAGATGGTAGTAGCGTGTACTACTTTTTGGCAGCGGCTGCATTCCAAAATAGAGGACTTTTTATTTATCACTTTGCTACAGCTGTGACACTTTGTCATATTGAGGGTAGTTGTAAAATATTATTGTACAAGCCGACGCGTGCTTTCTCTGAGGCGCTCGAGCGAGAACTGAACTGAAACGAGCCTTCAAGGCGATAACGCGCCAGCCGGTCCTAGCGAAATTGAAAAAAATGACTGCCAATTGATTTGATACTTACCGGTTTATCAGTTGACAACACATTTACCGACCTCTGGAATGAATGGGCCATTTCAACTGATATTTTTGTCTGGTACTAAACAGTAAAACATGTAAAGCGAAGCCACTTCGATTTAAGTATTTAGTAGCTCTCTGTTGATAATAACCCGAGTTTTATTTTCTCATCTGACTCGTCCCAAAGCTAATGCGTATTTTAATGTGTTTTTAAGGACTTTGGATACGAATAAGTATGTAAATAGGCCGAAATAAATAACAAGGAAAGTTTACAGATTAAGTCGTTTGACAAAATGCGGAATTACTCATGGCTCGTAAATCAGAACACCTGCTGCATAGCAGGCAATTTGTTTTCCGTTTACGATCCGGGAAAGAAAAATAAGATGTCTGTTTACACGTTGCTAATACTGCCATATATTTTTATCGACGCAAGATCAAAAATGAACAGTCAGTAGAACAAGATCTGAAATGGTCATACAAAGCCTGAGGTTGTACGGATGTTAGCTATCGCAAAAATGCCAGTTACAATAGTTCTTTAACACTACTTTACATCTTCAAACCGTAGGATCAGCGCAGCAGCGGATGGCAGATCTAAAGAAACCAACAACAAAAAAACTTACATTTAAATTTCTCTATATCAATTTATACAGAAAATAGATCTTGATGTTGAGTAAGTTTTCGAATCCTCGCTCTTACTAAGATAAATATTGTTTGAAGATTTATCTATATTAAGAAATTCGGTTTTTAGGAACCACTTATTATTTTAAAGTATTTTTTTTAATTACCTTATTAAAAGCAAAACCTTATTAAACTAGCAAATCAAAAATATGCTAGTTTACATGTAACATTTAAAGTAGTCAGCCAGGAATAGAGATGATGTGTGTAGTTGTTATTATGTGATGTGATGTTGTGTGTTTGATCTGCTGAGGACACCATCATGAGAGTCTAGGCAACAGTAGATGGCGCGTATCTAAGAACTGACCTGGAGGATAGTCGTAGTAGCTGACGGTGGTGTACCAGGCGAAGGGCGAGGCGGCCAGCAGCGACAGCAGCCACAGAGCCGCCACGATGCGCAGCGCGCGCCGGAGCCCGGCCATAGCGTACAGGTGCAGGGGGTGGCAGATCGCGAGGTACCGCTCCAGGGAGAACGCCACTATCGTCAGCACCGATACGTATGAGGCCCTGGATATAAATATTATACTCTGGGTTTATTTATCTACATTAGTACATAGTATAAAAAAAAGTCGCTTCCTGCTGTTTGTCTGTCTATGTATGCTTAGATCTTTAAAACTACGCAACGGATTTTGAAGCGGTTTCTTTAATAGATAGAGTGATACAAGAGAAAGGTTTATAAACCATTTGACACATAGATTTCCACACGTGCGTAGCCGCGGGGCTCAGCTAGTTATTATATTTAGTTTCAACAAGACCGGTCTGGTTTTTATTCAATGAGAACGAGATGACATTTTGGCATTCGGTCCAATGCACTTGCTTCGTGTCTATGCTACCCTAGAAGTTTAGTTCTATCAATCTTGTGCGGGAGAATCTTACTTTAGGATAATATGGTTTAGCCCAGCCTATTTCCAAGGAGAGTTAGGTCCGGTGGCTCAAATCAATAACCTTTTTTAATCAAATTATGGAGCCATCGTTACAAAGAAAGGGTTACTTTAGGATACAGCGACTAAATTATAGGTATGTGAATTTATAGGATGCGAGTCGTTTCTCAAACGGAGAGTGTATGTGAACAATAATGGCTTCGTTGAAAACATTATTATAAGTACTGTTGAACGTATCTTTATCGCGTTTATTGACCTATATTTCCCGAAGTTTCAACAAAAATAGCGAAAAATTGGTAAATAAACGCGATAAAACCTGTTAAATAGGTTTATCATTATGGCTTCGTCATCCATGCTTACAAATACGAACCCTGGTTACGTACACAATAACATTAGGGTGAAGCATCGAACAGGGGAAGACAGGGTGCTATCGCTATCATTAGGGACCTATGTCCAGCAGTGGACTATTATAAGTTGATAATGATGATGAGGCATCGATCAAGGTGTTCGCCGTTAGGTGCCAGTGAGGTAAGGACACATTTAATTTTGATACTGATAGATATTGCAAAATAACTCTGATGCTATTACACGCATAGCCCACAACTAGATACATATTACAGACATACATAGTTCCGGCAAGTCTTGCTGTCGATGCCCTCCATTTGCAGCAAATACGAGGAATTTCCAGACACGGAGTTACCAGAGTTCGAGTTTAACTTGTAGATTTCCGCTTCTAGGAAATCTAGCGATTTCAATTTTATTATGGCTGCAGTCACTTAATATAAAAAAAATCTTAATTTACAAAGAAGGTTACTATTAAATAATAGAAACAAATTAGACCTAGAATGTATAATTGAAACAATTGAGCTAACTGCAGACTGTTGCAAGCAATTTAAAGGAAGCTCAACTGAAATTAATTTATCATCCAGGTAGATTTATCACGTGACTGGATTTGAGATAACTTCTATTTCACAAAAAGTGATTTTTTTCTGCTGTAGTATGTATGTTTACAGATAGTGCGTAGCGTCGCGGGTCGAAGTGCGACTACTTTTGTTTTGATTGCGCTGAATTAGAAGTTACATTTTCACAGCTCCTAGGAATTGCTATAGTGATTAAAAAAAAAAATCTAATTTAAAAATAATGCATGCTTATATATTTTTATCTTATTTTTTATTATTTACTTATAAATTCATTTTGTATTTGCTTCACATAAACTGCTCTTTGAACATGCTTTG
Organism: Eupithecia abbreviata; assembly: GCA_943735965.1. NCBI lineage: Eukaryota > Metazoa > Arthropoda > Insecta > Lepidoptera > Geometridae > Eupithecia > Eupithecia abbreviata. Next base: position 13,020,749 of record OX030981.1, on the reverse strand, counting down.
TACACATATTTAGGGATACAGTCTAGTTTTAATTATTGTGTGTTTCTAGTTGTATAATATTTGATTCTATTCTGTTTAGTGTGCCAAATAAATGAATATAAATATAGATTATTCAATATTAATTTCAACTTGTGGCCTACCTCCGCAGGTTCGTGTGAAAAAGGCACTTGATAAGAGCCATGATAAGATAGGCTCTTGGTAAGACAGTCGGATGACGATGTAGGTAAGGATTTTTTTCCTTGTCAGCTATAGAACCTTCAAAACTCTAAACCGCGAAAACTCTAAAGTTAAAAACGTACCTACATCGTCTACAAATAGAGTGAAACTTTGGCGCCCAGAGGATGAGGTGTTTTTGAGTGGAAGGTGTGTTCTAATAGTTAGTGCCATGTTAGCGCACCTAATTAAAACTTGTAAGGGCTGTATTACCGAGGAGCCGGTGCCGCGACTTCCCCAACTTGTTTTAATGACCTCACCTCGCGCTTTGTGTCATATTGTGGGGAAAAGAAAGTTTTCGCGTTATCGTACAAATTATTATGAACAAAGGATTGCACGTCAGGAAACGTGTCGCAATTTTCAATTACCGAAAAATCTTTAGGTAGCTTACAATTACATTAGACCTATTTCAGTTTTGCCGAGTCGCGGTCTCCACTCAAAAACAGGATTAGGCGGTTGTCGATTCTTCGTGAGATATGGCCGGCCCACTGCCGACTTCAGCTTGCTAACTCTTTGAGTTATGTCGGTAACTTTGTTCTCTGTTGGATGATTTCGTCACCATCCTATCCTTCAGAGAGACCCCGAACATAGCTCTTTCCATACTCTGCTCGCTGAGCGACATTGAACTGATGCACCAACCCTTAAGTGTCCATGTCTCAGCTCCGTAGGTTATAACGGGTAGGAAGAACTGATTGAAAACTTTAGTTTTCAAGCATTGCATTATTGCGGTATGGATGACGAGAAGACTCGGCTTAATTCTAAAGGTTGACGATAAAAACCATTTACTTTTTATCTACCACCGGTGTTTAGAAAAGTTAGAGGATTACCGATTATTATTTCCTTGGATTTGCAGAGTGATTCAATGAGGAAAATGATTACCTATTAGAACACGGCTGAGTCGCGTAAATGAAAACGGATAGTAAAAATTGAGTTTTATTTCCCGTGACATCAATTTGCCCACGCGGCGCGGCGCGGCGGCGGCCTAGCGTAATGAGATTCTGATAAAAAATTACGATCATGTGAGTCAGTCTTCGAACTTATGGAATATACGAGTATTTATGGTGTCATTAAATCATAGCGATGAAATAAATATTTTTTTTATTAATTTATCAACCCAATATAATCCCACTGCAGGGGTTCCAAGTGTCGATTTATAAACTTGCTTATCTTTATATAAATATGCCTATGCAATATCCAAAAATATCAAAATATCCGTCCGGATCGGACTCTTTACGCCAAAACTACTGAACGGTTCCGAACGGGATATTTTACATTTGATGAATATTAAGCTTCGATTAACATCACAGAACAATATTACCTAATTAACATCTAAACATGAAATCTTTCGCATCACTATACACAGAATAAAACAAAGTCGCTTCCCGCTGTCTGTCTGTCCCTATGTACATATGCTTAGATCTTTACAACTACGCAACGGCTTTTGATGAGGTTTGTTTTTTTTAATAGATAGATTGATTCAAGAGGAAGATTTATAAACCATTTATCATATTTCAAAAGGTTTCCACGCGGGTGCAGCCGCAGGGCGCATCTAGTTTACCTATAATAAGTGTGATATACTCAATCAGTTTTAAACCCTTTGAGCATCAGCATTGGTCCATCAATTAGTTGTGGTCACGAACCTGCAGGGTGCACGACCGAGCCTTAAATTCAATTACTAGACGAAACTTTGTTATTTGATCGTAACGTACGTACATATATGGCTGAGTGGCTGTTTGTTATTATTTGATCGCTGGCTGTTCGAGGCAGCTGTAGTTGGCAGACAATCGATGATTTATGGAATTTTGAACTTCAAATACAGAGCGGTAAAGTTTTTGAAGCTGACTTTCACGTAGACTCATGTAGTAAGTACTTACTCATGTAGGTAACTGATGATGATAATAATTATCGACGAATATTAATGAACTTCTTATTATTTCGTATTTATCCACATCTGAACATGCCTAATGCCTGTTATGCCAGAACAGGTATATTGTCTGAATATTACTAATTCGCCTCCAGTGTAGTCACTTCGCAGGCTAATTGTTTAAACAGAAGAAAACAGCTGTACTCGTTTTACAATAATAATAAAATAATTTATTTCAACCATAGAAAAGTAAGAGATCTTATTTAACTTATTCTATGGTCCATAGTACCTCTAAACTAGCAAAATATATTTTAAAAAAACCTTCTTAATACACGCTTTTTTGTGATTACGGCGACATTATGGTTTCAGGTGACAACGGTGCACGGCGCCGGCGCGGCGGCGGCGGTGCAGCGGTCCTTTGGTAGGTTGCCTTAGTCGGCTCTTACGACATCCACGGTAAATAATTTAATTATCTATCTATACTAGGAACCTATATAAAAGGATGATTGGCCGCCATGGATACCAGGAACCTAGTTAATTGAAAGACGATAAACATTTTGCCGATAACGTTATCGAATTCATTATGAATTTAATTACCGACAAATATTGGCTGTAAACTGACAGTAAAACTCTCTCGCACATTACATATTGCTAAGATAACAAGAGTAGGTACAACGAGGAATTATAGCTCTACTAGCTGCGCCCCGCGGTTTCCACCGCGTGGTGATAGATATTTTGGATAATATACAATATATCTTTATGAATTGTAGCCTGTGTTATTCTGATATGTAAGCTATATTATTGTGAAGTTTCATCATAATCCATTCTGTAGTTTTTGCGTGAAAGAGCAACATACATCCTCACAAACTTTCGCGTTCATAATATTAGTAGGATAGGATGGATAAATTCAATTAAGTAATTTCACACAAGCATTAGTATTCAGGATCATATTATTTCTAACTTTTCTTTCAAATATTTTCGATATTTAAAGGCAAAGGATTTGAATCCGACAATGTGAAGGATTTGAACAGAGCTTTCAAAATATTGGAATGGGTCCGGACGACGCCGCCGGCGTAATATCCATTGCACACATCAATGGAGCCGGATCTGGGCTACTATATTTCAAACTCCTTCCTGCCTACGGCTTCGTTTGCCGCTATTTATACCGAACA